>JAFEMH010000847.1:225000-602930 GCA_022495995.1 Adenophora triphylla var. japonica
TAATAAGTTACAAAACTAAGAACATCCGTAATGATAATATCTCATGTTGGGTTTAATGTCTTTATAATTGGAGACGCCTAATTTACTTAATTAAATTAGCAAATAAAAGTAATTCCTACTTGTAATGAGTACTTAGACACAGACACAAGGGAGGAATTTATTTTCCTGTAAAGAACACGTTGGGATGTAAGTAATGTATATCAGCTGTTTCTAAATGGAGTATGATTTCTGTTCAGAGGTAACACTAATGGGAGGAATTAGACAAGGTGTAAACTTAGTATTATTTGCTTCAGTTACAAACAAATAAGTAAGAAAATTGTGGATGAAAGAGTTTAGGAACATCTAGTTCTAGATCTCATTTTGGGGCGATTGACGGCATCGCGGACGGTGATTATGTCGCCTACGTTTAATCCAACTCCACTACTATCACGTACAACCACTACCGTGGGGTTATCTTTGGAGTGGAAAATCTCAAGTTTTTTGCACAAGCATTAGGTCCAAAGATTGAAACTTTGAAAGTAGATTTAGCAATTAATCAGAAAACAAGAAAATCACCAACTTCAGTTTGTAGAAGATACAAAAACTGGAGTTGGGGATTTTCTTGTTTTCTGATTAATTATAATAGTAAATCTACTTTCAAAGTATCAATCTTTGGGCCAAATGCTTGTGCAAAAGACTTGATATTTTCCACTCCAGCTCATTATAAATGTAAACCCTCTCTCTCTCTCTACCCCTCTCTATTTTGTTAATTTTGTGGTGGTGGTGGTAGTGGTGGTATACGTAGTAGTATTAGTAATAGTAGTGGTAGTAGTGGTGGTAGTAGCGGTAGTAGTGGTAATAGTGGTGGTGGTAGTACGTAGTGGTGGTGGTAGTAGTAGTGATGGTGGTAGTGGGATTCTTTAGATGCACCTTAGGGTATTGTGGTTGGTGGTTAACATCTTAAAATATAAATAAGATGAGAACCTTTCTCACCCACAGCTATCAAAATTCGTCCATCTTTGATCAAGAAAGATAGAGCCTCTTCTCTCTAAGGATCTCAAACATCACAGCCATGTTTGTGACATTGCCTGTTTTACTCTTTACTGATGTTATACGGTCACAAGTAAAAACAAGGTAACAGTATAACACCAGTGAAGAGAAAACAGAACTTTCCTCCAATTTTTTCAATCTTCACATTCCATTTACTCAAGCTCATGAGGAAGATTCTGCAATCAGGATCTTCCTTAAATAAATGGAAGGTGGAGATTGAAAAATTGGAGGACTTGTTTGCTCTGTCTTATCCTTTGCTCAAACAAATCGAGAACTTGTTTGCTCTGTCTTTCTTGGTCTAAGATGAGATAGGGTTTTGATAGTTGTGGATGAGAACGACTCTCATTTTGTTTATAAATGTTAATTTAATTCATCATTGTAAAATTATATATTTTACAACAAAGAATTAAATATTAATATTTAAAATTATTCACAATAGTAATAATTTAGGTCTATCTAATTTTCAAGTCTTTTAAAGTCAAAGGGGGAGGAAGGGGGTGAATGTCTCAATAATGTAACATATTCAACTGCATACTAACTTAGTAGTTCTAGATCCCATTTTGGGGCGATTGACGGCATCACAGACGGTGATGTATATCGCCTACGTTTGAGCTCCTGATATCAATCCTGGCACCCTAGATGCACCTTACGGTATTGTGGTTGGTGGTTAACATCTTAAAATATAAATAAGATGAGAGCCTTTCTCAATAATGTAACATATTCAACTGCATACTACCTTAGTGGTTCTAGATCCCATTTTGGGGCGATTGACGGCATCGCGGACGGTGATGTATATCGCCTACGTTTGAGCGCCTGATATCAATCCTGGCACCCTAGATGCACCTTAGGGTATTGTGGTTGGTGGTTAACATCTTAAAATATAAATAAGATGAGAGCCTTTCTCAATAATGTAACATATTCAACTGCATACTACCTTAGTGGTTCTAGATCCCTTTTTGGGGCGATTGACGGCATCGCGGAAGGTGATGTATATCGCCTACGTTTGAGCGCCTGATATCAATCCTGGCACCCTAGATGCACCTTAGGGTATTGTGGTTGGTGGTTAACATCTTAAAATATAAATAATATAAGAGCCTTTCTCAATAATGTAACATATTCAACTGCATACTACCTTAGTGGTTCTAGATCCCATTTTGGGGCGATTGACGGCATCGCGGACGGTGATGTATATCGCCTACGTTTGAGCGCCTGATATCAATCCTGGCACCCTAGATGCACCTTAGGGTATTGTGGTTGGTGGTTAACATCTTAAAATATAAATAAGATGAGAGTCTTTCTCAATAATGTAACATATTCAACTGCATACTACCTTAGTGGTTCTAGATCCCATTTTGGTGCGATTGATGGCATCGCGGACGGTGATGTATATCGCCTACGTTTGAGCGTCTGATATCAATCCTGGCACCCTAGATGCACCTTAGGGTATTGTGGTTGGTGGTTAACATCTTAAAATATAAATAAGATGAGAGCCTTTCTCACCCACAGCTATCAAAATCTGTCCATCTTTGATCAAGAAAGATAGAGCAAATAAGTTCTCTACTGTTTGAGAAAATGATTTTCTGTTTAATAAGAGTTTTTCCAGTTTCACTGTCCTCTTCTCTCTAAGGATCTCAAACATCACAGCCATGTTCTTGTCAGTGCCTGTTTTACTCTTTACTGGTGTTATACGGTCACAAGTAAAAACAAGGTAACAGTATAACACCAGGGTAATTTCCAGCCTCCCCCGAGTTGATTGCGGACTTTTTTAGATATTTTTGTACTAATTTATAATTTTTTGTAAACATTTGAGACATTTGGTACCCGCGGGAGCCCCTCCCCCCTCTCCCCTCTTCCCCACTCTCCCCCCCCTCTCCCCCCTCTCCCCCTCCCGAATTGGTACGGTGATATTTAGTTTTTATTTGGTACGCTGATATTTGATTTTTAGTTTTTATAGTTTTAGTTTTATAAATTGAAATGTTATATCAGGTACAAAAAATTTTGGTTTATTGATATTTTAAATTATTTTTTTTTAATTTATTTCAGAATCAGGGACGGAAATTTCCGTCGCTGAAATTAATTTATTTCAATTAATTTTTTTTACAGCGACGGAAATTTCCGCCGCTATATCAATTAATTTTAATTTAATTTTTGATTATAGCGGCGGAAATTCCGTCGCTGAAATAAAAATTAATTAAAATAAATTAATTTCAGCGACGAAAATTCCGCCGCTATCTCATTTAATTTTTATTTAATTTTTGATTTCAGCGGCGGAAATTTCCGTCGCTGTTATAAAAATTAAATTAAAATTAAATAATTTCAGCGACGGTAATTTCTGCCGCTGAAATTAATTTAATTTAATTTAATTTTTATTACAGCGACGAAAATTTCCACCGCTGAAATTAATTTAATTAAATTAATTTTTATTACAGCGACGGAAATTTTCGCCGCTGAAATCAAAAATTAAATGAGATAGCGGCGGAATTTCCGTCGCTGGAACCATTAATTCACCGGCGGAATTTAATTCCGTCGGTAAAATCAAAAAATATCGGCGGAAATTGACCCGTCGAAGCACTGCGACGGGCTGGTAGCGGCGGACCACCGACGGAATTTTTCCGCCGGTGATTATTTTTAGCGACGGAAATTTCCGTCGCTAAATGACCTTTTTCTGGTAGTGATATTAGAATAATGAGGGTTAGACGAAGTCAATCAAAATAGGAAGAGAAGAATAGTATTGAAAGACTCACTTGATTATGATGCTAGAGATACATATTTATAGAATTACAATGAGGAGGTAATCTCCTAGAAGGAGAAGGTTTCTAATCTAATACAAAGATTGTGTTACCTAATCTAATACAAGGATTGTGTTTCCTAAACTATATATAACAATATATACTTGAATATAATATAATGATATTATATTCCTAATATGCACCTACAAGATGGACGGTCCTTGGATAAGTCCAATCTTGGAGAGTGATGAGATGAATCGGGTTTGATGAAGCGGTTGAAGATGGATGTGTTTCCGGACATGTACGTCGTTTCTGATGTGGTTCCTCGCATCCGAGGTGGTGATAGGTTGTTGCATGACTACGTCGGAGACGGTGAGGTTGTGGAGAGGGGCTTTCGGTTTTGCTGAGGGGGGGGGAGGTTTGAAGTAGGGGGAATTGATTTTGGCTAGGCCGGGGGGTTTTGAAGTAGGGGGAATTTGTTTCGGCTAGGCCGAGGGAGTTTTTGAAGTAGGGGGAATTGGTTTCGGCTAAGCCGAGGGGATTTAAATAAAGAAAAAAGTTTAGGGTTTCGGTCAAAGGGGTTTTTGAGTCGAGGGGATTGAAAAAAAAGGAAAAAAAAATAAAGGGTTTTGGCCTAAGGGGAGCTTGAGCCGAGGGGTTTGAAAATAGAGAAAAAGAAATAAAATTTAGGGTTTCAGCCTAAGGGGGAGGGGTTTGAAAATAGAAAGAAGAAAAATAAATTAAGGTTTCGGCCTAAGGGGGGTTTGAGCCGAGGTGTTTGAAAATAGAGAAAAGACAAAAAAAGGGTTTCGGCCTAAGGGGGGTTTTAGTCGAGGGGTTTGAAAATAGAGAAAAGAAAGAAAAAAAATAGGGTTTCGGCCTAAGGGGTGTTTTAGTCGAGGGGTTTGAAAATAGAGAAAAGAAAAAAAAATTAGGGTTTCGGCCTAAGGGTTTTGAGCTGAGGGGGTTTAATAACAGGAAAAAATTTTGGTTTCGGTCAAAGGGATTTTGAGCCGAGGGGGTTTGATAACAGGAAAAAATTTTGGGTTTCAGTCAAAAGGGGTTTTGAGCCGAGGGGGTTTAATAACAGGAAAAAAAATTTGGGTTTCGGTCAAAGGGGTTTTGAGCCGAGCGGGTTTGAAGTATAGGGTTTCAGCAAAAAAGGGTTTTGAGCCGAGGGGGTTTGAAGGAGGTGGAGAGGTGTTTGGCCGGAGGGTGTTGTCGTGGGTTGTGGTGGAAGGCGGAAGCAATGTGGTAAGGGTGGGGCGGCTTTAGGGTTTTGCCGCCAGGGTTTTGACGGAGAAGTCCTTATATGGATCTTAATGCTCTGATACCATATTAGAATAATAAGGGTTAGACATGGGTTCGATTCCCCCACCAGTGGTTAGAGGGAATGACATTGCCCTCCCTAGCATAGCTAGGCGCCTCTGTGAAGTGCATCAAGGGGGGAGCGGTGAAATGTGTTGATCCCCTTCTTTAAAAAAAAAAAAAAAAAAAAAAAAAAAAAAAAAAAAGAGATACATATTTATAGAATTACAATGAGGAGGTAATCTTCTAGAAGGAGAAGGTTTTTAATCTAATAAAAAGATTGTGTTACCTAATCTAATACAATGATTGTGTTTCCTAAACTATATATAACAATATATACTTGAATATAATATAATGATATTATATTCCTAATAAAGGAGGGTTAGACGAAGTCAATCAAAACATGGAAGAGAGAAATTGTATTGAATGACTCAATTGATTATGATACTAGAGATACATATTTATAGAATTACAATGTGGTAATCTCCTAGAAGGAGAATGTTTCTAATCTAATACAAAAATTGTGTTACCTAATCTAATACTAGGATTGTGTTTCCTAAACTATACTCCCTCCGTCCCGGTAATTGCGTCACCCTTTTGGGGTGGGCACGCAAATTAAGAAAATTGGTGAGTGTAAAAAATGTTGTGAGTGTAATAGTAAAATAGGAGAGAGAATGAGTGGAGGAAATAGTAAATTTAAAAAATGTTGAGAGTGTAATAGTAAAATAGGAGAGAGAATGAGTGGGTGGAATAGTAAAGATTCTTTGTCATTTTAGGAAATGTGGAGCTTTAAACGGGACGTCCGTTTTGAAAAAAAGTGAAGTTATTAATGGAACGGAGGAAATATATAATAATATATACTTGAATATAATATAATGATATTATATTCCTAATAGGAGAAAGTATATAATTTGTTTTTCATGAAGATTACTAAACCCTCACACTCATCAAACACATTTTCTACATAATTTTGTTTTGGTTCACCGATACCTAATTAAACAGATTGCAAGATGATAACCACACAAAAAGCCATCAATGCAATAAAGAAAGATAATCAAGCAACAATGATTCACAAGAATTGTTAACTTAGCTTGTCAATAAGATTAACTACCTTGGGGGGGAATAACAAGCCATTATCTAGTACTGTAATAATTTAATATTGTGATACAATGAGTTTTGGAGTGGCACATTGTTTATATAGGTTCACAGGAATAATTCTAAGGAAAAATTTTCCTAGAGCCCTTCTGCCCAGATTTTTTTCCTTATATAAAACTTTTTTGTAAATCTCAAATAAGGAGTTATCACCAGATTAAAATTTTCCAGACACCCCTCAGCCTAATTGGGAGCGATCGCCCCACAACATGGTGCGATCGCGCGGTGGCTTCTGGTCTTTGGGTGCGATCGCCCCACAACATGGCGCGATCGCTTCCTCCTCCAATTTCAGCTTAATGTGTCACGACCCTAAACCTAGGCACATTTTGATCACACGTGAAGCACGTGGGGTTGGGTATGCCTTGCATATCATCCTTGGTTTGTTAGCATTTGATTTGCTTATGTGTTCATTTTGGGCATTTTTGATGAGCTATGTGATTTTAGACGTTATAACTTGATTTAATCATATAATGTCTAAATAAAGAAATTTGCGTGGCAACACTTGAAAATTGATTGGAAGTGTTATGAAAGTTGTCAAGGTGCTTAGGTGTAACTATAAGTTCTAGGTTGTGTTTTGTTGCATTTCAATCTTGGAGGAGCTTATGTGTAAGAGTGTTATATATATCTTCTTAAAGCTTCCTTAAGAAGCTTATTACATTTCCTCAGCCTTCTCTTTGTTTCTCTCAGCCAAGAAATTTTCCAAACCCTAGCTAAACTTCCAAAAATCCCAGAAATTCATTCCTTGATCTGTGGTAGCTGAGAACAAAGGTTGCAATTGGTTGCTGTTGCTGATGTTGGAACAGCTTCAGAACAGTGGCTTCAGGTGTTGGGCACGACTCGTGCCCATGAGCACGAGTTGTGACCAAGCTCTGGGCAGTCGTGCGACATCAAGTGACCAAAATGGTCACGAGTCATGGCATTTGGAGCAGTCGTGCAGGTGTTGGGAACGACTCGTTCCCAGCAGCACGAGTCGTTTCCAAAACTGTGCTAAGATGGCTACTTTGTAAGCTTTTTAACCTAGTCTAATGAGTATAGATTTAATCACTCTTTAACTACGCATTTAGTACAAGTTTAGTACTACAATGTGGATCTTGGAATAGGCCAAAAAGATATTGGCAAGAGCTTTAAATAGTGGCTTGAAAATGCTTGAAAGGCAGTTATGACTTGAACCATTTTCAAAATGCAGCCTTGAACCTTTTTCTAGGCCTTGCAAACCTAGTCTAACCAACATAAATTGGAACACTCTTTAACCCTGAATCTAGTACAACTTTAGTACTACATTATGGAATTTGAAATGGTCCAATTGGATAATGGGAAGTGCTTTAAATAATGTCGTGAACATGCTTGCAAGACAGTTTATGGAACTTAAACCAAAGGTTGTAAAACTTTGTATTTGATCACGTAACCTTAAAAGAAGTTGTTCAATGTTGTATTGTGAATGCGTAGGGCTACGTATAGCATGTTGTATCTCTATGTGGTTGACCCTAGAGGGTTATTGGGTTATATATAGTGCCTTGAAAAGAAGTTGCACTACTACATTTCTTAGGCGGGAGTTTGAACACCCTGTTTCTGGTTTTCATGGTATGAAATGAAAATGTAAGACTTATGTGATAGAATTTGTGCCATAAGTGCTTACCTGTTTCTAGTTGTTGTGCACATAGTGTTTAATACTTGTTGCGCTGTTTATTCGGTTGAGCACACTACAAGAAAAACAGGTTTTAGCGACGGAAAAATCCGTCGCTAAAAGCCAAAAATCCGTCGCTAAAGTCATTTAGCGACGGATTAGCGACGGAGAAAATCTGTCGCTAAAACTCTTGTCGCTAAATATTAACGACAGATATTTGGGCTGTCGTTAAAGTAACGACGGATAATTCCGTCGCTAAAACTCAAAAATCCGTCGCTAAATGTTGTAGAGGAACGACAAAATTAATGTATTTGGCGACATTAATAACGACGGATTTAACGACGGAAATTTCCGTTGCTAAAATTTATTACATATTTTCCCAATTTTATTAATTTAAAAAAAAAAAATTCAATATTTTTTATTTTTGATATATCAAATTACCGACGGATATTTTCGTCGCTAATTTGATATTTTTTATTAAAAAATTATATATATACATATATATATATATATTAATATATTTTAAAAAATGTATATAGGGAAGACCTAGAATCAAGATTTCGATTTGAATTTGATTTTGTTCAATCTCTACACCTATTTGAGCTTCAATACATTCAAAACAAGTTGTACAACACCTGCGTGAAATATTGTTCATTTTATTCATTTTATTTAACCATTTCCAGGTACTACATTCAAAACAAGTTGTACAATCCACTGCATTTATATTGTTCATTGTTATGTTCATCCAACTGCGGTACATTCTCTCAGAAAAAAAAAAGTTTCTGCTTTCATAGGTTTTATTTTCTTTATATTGGGCCTGAGCATAACACCTGCGTGAAATATATTCGCCCTTGAACTCCACAGGAAGTGTGGGCTTCATCCAAGCTCGAACTTCTTCAGCAGTATGCCGAAGGCAGCAATATCTTCCAAACCACATGTTCCCCTTTCTGAGAAAAGCCTAGAGGCCGAATCTTCTAGAACGGGTTCTATTTCTATATCGGAGGTCCGAATTTCTGTTAGGAGAAAGATAACGAGAAATGCAAAAGCTGTCAGAGCAAAGGATATTCAGGTTGAACATACCAACCTCTCTACCCTGCCTGACATAGAAGAATTACCAAATGGAAAGGCCAATATCAGTTTGCGTGCAAAGAATTCAAGATCAATCTCAGTGCATGTCAAGACCTAGAACTGGGGTGCCGATGTGAACGAATCTGTAGAGAAGAGGGGTGCCGATGTGGGGCTGCTCGGAGAGAAGAACAGTCGGCCGGAATCAATGGAGTTCTCCATAAAAAAAAATCTGTCCGACTGCTCGGAGAGAAGAACAGACGAATTCTGATACGAACTCTACACCTATTTTGGTCTTCTTTCTTCATTCCATAAGGCAATCAAGGATCTAGGGTTCGATTGAAGTCCATAAATTGAAGAACCCATTTATGAATTTTGATCGAAATCCACAAATCGAAAAACCCATTTATGGCGTCCTTCGTCGTTGAAATTGTTAGTCTTTCTCTTTCTAAAAATTTAGTTGGCTTGGGCTTTGGTTTCAGTGGATATACTTGTGTTTGATTTGGGTTTTTGGCAGTGGCAGTGGTGGTGTTGATGGCTGTCGCAGTGGTGGGTTGGTAGTGGTGCTTGCGGCTGACTAGTGGTGGTGGTTGTCGGCGGAGTGGTGGGTGGCGGGCTGGTGTTAGGGAAGATGAAGAGGGAGGAAGTTAGCCTTTAGTCCGGTGATGGGTCTGTGTGGAGAGAGAGACAGAAGGAGAGAGAGAAATTGTGAAAATATGAAAGGAATTGGTTTGGACTTGGTTTTGTTAAAATGTGAAAGGATTTGGTTTTGTTAAGAGAGAATATGGTTTTGTTTTGTGAGAGAATTGAAAGTGTGTTAAGTAATGAATTTGGAACATTGATTTAATATGAATGGATGGTTGAGATGGTGATCCAAGTAAAATAATGTGTTAAAATGTGAGCCATTGGATTCAACTTAAATGTGTTATTATAAATGGCTAAGATGGATATCCATGTGAAAGACAATGACTTAATAATAAATGATAATAATGATACTTAATTATTTTTTTGAAAAAATATTTAATTCATTTAAAATCTAATAAAATTATTTAATAATAATAGTCGTATAATAAATGTAAATACTTAGTACTACAATAATAATTAGTAATAACATAATAATAATTGATATAAAAAATAATTAATAATAATAATAATTTAAACTATAAAAAAATATTATGCCTAATATCAATAATAATAATATTTCTTATCAATAATATTTATTAATGAATTATTAATTATATAATTGATTAATTAATTAATTAATTAATATTAATAATAGTACTAATAATAATAAGCAATTTTTATTATTTTTTATTGACTAGGAAAAAATATTTTAAACTTTTTTTATTACTGAAATTTACAAAAAGTTTTCTAAAATATTTACATGCTTTTATTTGATTTACCCAAAATTTTAGTTAAAGTAGTATGTCTAATATCAATTTTTTTAAATAATTTTTTTGAAAAAAAAAACCTTCTTACTAAAAAAAGTCTAAAACATATAAAGAATTTTTTTGAATAATTTTTTTGAAAAAATATTTTAGACTTTTTTTAATACTGAAAAAATTTTCTTACTAAAAAAAGTCTAAAACAAAAAAAAATTTTAAAAAAAATACTCATAGTGAAGGATATTGTCTGTCCCTCATTTATTTAGTTAATTTCTAACTTATTTTATATAATTTTTTAAAAAAACTTCCTTACCAAAAAAAGTCTAAAATATTTATCTCAATTCAAAAATAAATTTAAAAAAAATAATTATACTTTTAAAATATTAATAATACTTATTAATATACCCTCATACCCTATACCATATACCCTATAACCTATATTCTATATCCTATGCCCTATACCCATACCCTATACCCAAACCCAATACCATATATCTTATATCCTATACCCTATACCCTATATATCCTATACCCTATACCCTATATCATATATGGTATACCCTATAGGGTTTAGGGTATACCCTATAGGATATAGGATATACCTTATAGGGTATAGGGTATAGAGTATACCCTATAGGGTATATGGCATAGAGTATTCCCTATAGGATATAGGGTATAGGGTATAGGGTATACCCTATAGGGTATAGGGTATAGAGTATAGGGTATAGGGTTTACCATATAGGGTATAGGGTATAAGGTATAGGGTATACCCTATAGTGTATAGGGTATAGGGTATAGGGTATAGGGTATAGGGTACAGGGTATAGGGTATATCCTATAGTGTATAGGGTATAGGGTATACCCTATAGGGTATAAGGTATAGGGTATAGGGTATAGGGTATAGGGTATACCCTATAGGGTATAAGGTATATGGTATAGGATATAGGGTATAGGATATATCATATAGGGTATAGGGTATACCCTATAGGGTATAAGGTATAGGGTATAGGGTATACCCTATAGGGTATAGGGTATACCCTATAGGGTATAAGGTATAGGGTATACCCTATAGGGTATAGGGTATACCCTATAGGGTATAAGGTATAGGGTATACCCAATAGGGTATAGGGTATACCCTATAGGGTATAGGGTATAGGGTATAAGGTATACCCTATAGGGTATAGGGTATAAGGTATACCCTATAGGGTATAGGGTATACCCTATAGGGTATAGGGTATACCCTATAGGGTATAGGGTATAGATTATAGGGTATAGGGTATAGGGTATTGGGTATACCCTATAGGATATTGGGTATAGGGTATAGGGTTTACGCTATAGGGTATAGGGTATAAGGTATATGGTATAGGGTATAGGGTATAGATTATAGGGTATAAGGTATAGATTATAGGGTATAGGGTATTGGGCATAGGGTATACCCAATAGGGTATAGGGTATACCCTATAGGGTATATGGTATAGGGTATAGGGTATACCCTATAGGGTATAGGGTATACTCTATAGGGTATAGGGTATAGGGTATACCCTATAGGGTATATGGTATAGGGTATAGGGTATACCCTATAGGGTATAGGGTATACCCTATAGGGTATAGGGTATAGATTATAGGGAATAGGGTATAGGGTATTGGGTATACCCTATAGGGTATAGGGTATAGGGTATACCCTATAGGGTATAGGGTATACCCTATAGGGTATAGGGTATACCCTATAGGGTATAGGGTATAGGATATAGGGTATACCCTATAGGGTATAGGGTATAGGGTATACCTATATAAAAAAAACTTTTTTTTTTATTTTTTATTAATATAAATAAATATTTTGGACATTTTTTAGTATTGAAACTTTTTTTCAAAAAGTTATTTAAAAAAAGTTAGAAAAAAAATAAACAAATGAAAGTATAATAAAGAAATCGGGGTCGGATAAAATTCTTTAATTTTTATTTATAAATGTATAATTTTTATTATTTTTATGAATATAAATAAATATTTTTGACATTTTTTAGTATTGAAGTTTTTTTTCAAAAAGTTATATAAAAAAGTTTGAAAATAAATAAATAAATGAAAGTATAATAAAGAAATCAGAGACGGGTAAAATTCTTTATTTTTTATTTATAAATGCATAGTTTTTTTTTATTTTTTATGAATATAAATAAATATTTTGAACATTTTTTAGTATTGAAGTTTTTTTCTAATAGTTATATAAAAAAAGTTAGAAAAAAAGTTATTTAAAAAAAAAAACAATTTCAGTCGCTAAATCCGTCGCTAATCCGTCGGTATTTTGTAAAAAAAAAATATTTTTTATTATTTAGCGACAAAATATATCCGTCGGTTAATTTGTTTGTAAAATCCGTCGCTAAATCCGTCGGTATTTACAAAAGAAAATATTTTTTTTATTTTTTATTATTTAGCGACAGAATATATCCGTCGGTAATTTATTTTTGTAAAATTCGTCGCTAAATCCGTCGATAATTTTAAAAAGGAAAAATATTTATTTATTTTTTATTTATATAGCGACAGAAAAAATCCGTCGTTAAAAATTTTGTAATCCGTCGTTATTCCGTCGCTAAATCCGTCACTAAAATGGGCGGGCTTTTTTGGCATCACTATTGCGACGGATTAGCGACAGATTCATGTTTGTCGCTAAAATCCGTCGCTAATCCGTCGGTAACTGATTTTTTCGATTTAGTTTGCTTCCGTCATTATTCCGTCGCTATTCCGTCGCTAATAGCGACAAATTTTTATTCGTCGCTAATTTTCGTCGCTAATTGATAGTTTTCTTGTAGTGGCATGAGTATTATTGCCATGTCATTGAATTGTGTTATTATTCACTAGTGTTGAAATATATGTGCACTATTGTGATTTGATTAACATGAATTATAGTTCCATGTTATATACCCTGGTGTCCCATAGGGTGGACTTATTTTCAAGTTTCTGTTATGTGCTTGAGCATGGTGATATCAGCTGATCGTTTGGGGGTATACGGGATACTATCACTTATGGGAAGATATCTCATAAGGTGTTTAGATTTCCTTATACATGTGACCTCTCCCCCTTCTGTGGCCACGGTCTGGGGTGCGCAGCTTCTATGGATATGTGCAGTCATGCCATAAGATAGCTGATAACTTATATGGATCTCCGATAGAGATCATATAAGCCGTGAAGGTGCACCAGCAGTTCACGAGAGGAGTATTACTCCCACCGCTATACTATATGTGATTTAGAGGGGAAAAGTATCATAATGTGTTTACTATTTTTCAATGTGATCTTGGCAACCTACTTATGTGTTGCATATTTGATATTTGGCAACCTGATTGTGTGTTGCATCTGGTATGACTTCTTGGTCAGAAGGAAAAGTTAACGTAATGTGTTTACTGTTTTCCAATATGAGCAACCTGTTTATGTGTTGCATATTGTATGGCATATTGTTGCATACATAATAGCTTGCTGAGATTTTATCTCACCCCTTCTCCCTTTATTTTTTTAGATCCCGCTGAGACAGGTGGACCGGACCAGTGAGGCCGGGGAAAGAGTTTGGACTCCTTTTGGGTTGTCAGGGTATGTGTTGTTTTGGGAGTTGGGGCTAGTCTATGGTTGTTATTCTTTTGGGAAATGTGTTGTATATAAAGTTTTACAACCATATTTCAGTTGTATGGTGTTGTAAGTAACTTAACTTGGTTTGTTTTATGATTGGCTTGTGTATAGCCTTTCCAGTTGTATATTTTGTAAAACCAGGTTGTGTTTGACTTAAACAGGTTTACCTATCGCCTCCGTGTAGAGAGGTTATTTTGAAATGGTTTTACAAATGTGTTGTTTACTTTTCAAGTTAAAGTGAAGAAAAGTTTTTTTTTGAAATGGTATATTTTGGGACCCTCCATCCTGGGACACGGTTTATAGGTCCGGGAGTTGGGAGGCGCCCACAGTTGGTATCAGAGCTTTGGCTAGAAGTCAAGGGTAGATGTCTAGTCTAAGGGGGAGTGTGTGATATCTGACGCCGAGTGTTTCCTGCCCTTAAACAAAATTCGTCCCGAATTTAGACTTCACTTACCTGACTGATCAAACAAATCCGGATACTTCTGTCTCATCTCAGACTCCAATTCCCAAGTAGCTTCCTCAATGGTGTGATTCTTCCAAAGAACTTTCACCACGGGGATGCTCTTGGTACGCAATTCCCGGACCTGCCTCTCCAGAATCCGCAAAGGTACCCCATATAAGTCATATCCGCCTGGACATTCTCAGGAGGAGAACTCAACACATGAGAGGAATCATAACAGTACTTCCTCAACATGGACACATGGAACACATCATGGAGAGAAGAAAGAGAGGGAGGTAGGGCCAAACGATAGGCTAACTCACCTACCTTCTCTAACACCTCAAATGGACCAACAAACCTAGGAGCCAATTTCCCTTTGTTGCCAAACCTTTTGATCCCCATTCTAGGTGAAATCTTCAAGAACACAAAATCACCAACCTGAAAGGATAACTCCCTTCTTCTAGTGTCGGCATAACTCTTCTGGCGACTCTGGGCTGTCCTCAATCTGTCACGGATCACTTTGATCTTCTCAGTTGAGTCTCTAACCAAATCTGGACCCCAAAGTTTAGCCTCACCAACCTCGTCCCAACACATTGGGGACCTACATTTCCTCCCATACAGTGCCTCATATGGTGCCATCTCAATGCTGGATTGGTAGCTATTGTTGTAGGCAAACTCCACTAAAGGCAAATGGTCTTCCCAAGATAACTGGAAGTCCATCACACAAGCTCGTAGCATATCCTCTAGAATCTGAATGGTCCTCTCTGTCTGCCCATCAGTCTGAGGATGAAAAGCTGTACTGAAACTCAACTTAGACCCCAAGGCTTCATGCAAAGCCCTCCAAAACCGCGAGGTGAATCTCGGATCCCTATCAGAAACAATGTTGACAGGTACCCCATGCAGTCTCACAATCTCACGGATATACAACTGAGCCAATCTCTCCAAGGAATACTTGGTTGAAACTGGAAGAAAATGAGCTGATTTGGTCAATCGATCCACAATCACCCATATAGCATCCATCTTCCTCGGAGTAGGAGGCAATCCTGTCACGAAATCCATAGAAATGCCCTCCCACTTCCAATCAGGAATATCAAGTGGTTGAAGTAGTCCAGCTGTTCTCTGATGTTCAGCTTTGATCTGTTGACAAGTCAAACACTTTGATACAAATTCTGCAATCTCCTTTCCATGCCATTCCACCAGTAACCCCTTTTCAGATCCTGATACATTTTGGTGCTTCCTGGATGAATACCAAATCTGGACTTATGGCCATCCTCTAATACCTGACTTTTGATTTCTGGGGAAGAAGGTATGCAAATTCTGCCTTTGAAGGTGAGAATTCCATCCTTGTTCAATGAAAACTCCCCAAACTTTCCATCTTGCAATTTCTCCTTAATTTTCTGCAATTCAATGTCATTCAACTGAGCTTCCAAGAGATCTCCATATAGTGTAGGAACAGCTCGGACATTCGTAAACAACATATCACCTTTCAACTCCCGAGATACCAAGGACGATAGATGAGCCTTACGGCTAATAGCATCAGCTACCACATTAGCCTTCTCGGGATGATAAGAAATAACACAATCATAATCCTTCAGAAGCTCCAACCATCGCCTCTGTCTGTTGTTTAGTTCCTTCTGAGTAAATAAGTACTTCAGGCTCTTGTGATCTGTAAATATCTCAAATTTTGCCCCATACAAGTAATGCTTCCACTTATGCAATGCAAACACAATAGCTGCTAACTCCATATCGTGGGTAGGATAATTCTGCTCCGCTGGTGATAACTTCCTCGAAGCATACGCAATTACCTTCCCATTTTGCATAAGAACACAACCCAGACCCTCTTTAGAGGCATCACTGAATATAACAAAGTTCTCACAACCCTCTGGAAGTGTAAGAATAGGAGCTGAAGTCAATCTCTTCTTCAGTTCAGTAAAGCCAGCTTCACACTTAGCATCCCATATAAATGGTACATCCTTCCGAGTCAATCTGGTCAACGGAGTTGCAATCCTCGAAAATCCCTCAATAAATCTTCGATAGTACCCCGCTAACCCAAGGAAACTACGAACCTCTGTCACAGTAGAAGGCTGTTTCCAGTTGACTACGGCCTCAATTTTTGAAGGATCCACTGCAATACCATTTCTGGATACCACATGACCCAGAAAAGAAATCTGTTCCAGCCAAAACTCACATTTGCTGAACTTTGCAAACAACTGTTTCTCACGAAGCACGGATAACACTATTCTCAGGTGCCTCTCGTGATCTTCCCTGGATTTTGAGTATACCAGGATATCATCAATAAAAACAACAACAAAATTATCAAGATACGGCTTAAAGATCCTGTTCATTATGTCCATGAAGACTGCTGGTGCATTAGTCAACCCAAATGGCATAACAAGAAATTCATAATGCCCGTACCTTGTTCTGAAAGCTGTTTTAGACACATCATCTGGCTTGATTTTCAACTGATGGTATCCGCTACGTAAATCCAACTTAGAATATATAACGGAACCTTGGAGTTGATCAAACAAATCATTAATGTGAGGAAGAGGATATGTGTTCTTAATTGTAGCTTGATTCAGTAATACACAACCGCAGAGTACCATCTTTCTTCCTAACAAACAACACTGGTGCTCCCTAGGGTGATATACTGGGACGAATAAAACCCCTATCAAGCAACTCCTACAACTGAAGTTTCAACTCTTTCAACTCAGCTGGAACCATTCTGTAGGGTGCTTTAGAAATTGGTGAAGTACCTGGCAATAAGTCAATACCAAACTCC
The DNA here is from genome assembly GCA_022495995.1 of Adenophora triphylla var. japonica. Classification (NCBI taxonomy): domain Eukaryota; kingdom Viridiplantae; phylum Streptophyta; class Magnoliopsida; order Asterales; family Campanulaceae; genus Adenophora; species Adenophora triphylla. The sequence goes on from JAFEMH010000847.1 coordinate 242,119, forward strand.
ACTTCTCTGTCTGGAGGCATACTATACTCAGTTGAGAATACGTCACTGAACTCATTCACAACTAGAACACAAGATAATTCAGGAGACTTCTTACCAGAATCTACCACATATGCAAAGTAACCCTCACACCATTTAGATAACAACTTTCTAGCCTTTATAGCATAAATAACATGAATGCCAAATAAAGATTTATCAGCATCAAACATAAACACAGGCACATCAGGCATAGAAAAGGTGACTCGCTTTTTGCGACAGTCCACCAAGGCATGACAAGAACTCAACCAGTCCATGCCTAAAATAACATCAAAATATCGGATTGGTAACTCTACCAAATCCACTGGCAATACATGCCCACCAATAATCACCTCACAGTCATGATAGATCAGAGGGGATTCGAGGTGCTCTCCCACAGGAGTAGAAACCTCTAACACATAAGGTAGAAACTTAGGCAACTTATGCAATGTAAATGCAAAATGAGATGCCTCATATGAATGAGATGATCCAGGGTCGATAAGAACACGAGCCCTGACCCCTGAGACAGGGACAATACCTCTAATCACCGCCGTAGGATCTACCTCACCTCGGCCTAAGGCAAACACTCTGCCTTGCACTTTTTCTTTTGGTTTTTCCTCTACATCTCTTTTCACACCACCTCAGGGCTGGTCACCCTGCTGTTTACCACCCGGAGCTTGACCCTTTTTAAATTTAGGACAGTCCTTCTTGAAGTGCCCCATCTCTCCACAGTTCAGACATTTACCCTGTTTCCTCCAACAGTTGTCTTCAGAATGCCCTATTCTCTTGCAGAAGTTGCAAACAGTTCCAAATTGACGGGATACAGGCCTTGTTGAAACTGTAACTGTACCTCCCTTAGCCACTCCAGCAATTGAAGCTTTAGTCTGACTCTTGCCCTGCCCTGAACTCTGGCCTTGAGACTTAGCTTTTCTTCCACTTGCCTCTGATTTACTCTTATGTTCATCAATGTCATTCTCAATTCTGTAGGCCATATTAACTGCCGCCTGGTAGGTAGGAAAATCATGAGTCAACAATTGCTTCCTGAATTCCAACCTCAACCCTTTAACAAACCGGTATACCCTCCTGCTTCATCCGGTACAAGATGTTGGCAATACCTGCTAACTCAAGCAAATTTTGCGAATCACCGGGCCACTGACAATGCCCCCTGCTCAAGCTTCAGGAACTCTACTTCCTTCTTGTCTTTAGTAATCACGGGAATGAAATGCTCCTTGAATTTCACAACAAAGTTGTCCCAAGTCTGGGGCGTATGATCCCGCTCCAAGCATTCCTTAAGAATTTGCCACCAATGTTCAGCAGGACCCTCTAACTTGAACACTGCACATCGAACTTTTTCTTCATCTGTACTTTCCACTGCAACAAAGATCTTGGTCATGGCCTCCAACCATATCTCAGCTATCACTGGATCTGGATCACCATTGAAGATTGGTGGAGACAACTTGATAAACTTTTCCAATCCCTGTGTTAGCCTTGCCTCAGGTTGCTGCTGTGCTCTACCCTGAGTTGCCATATTCTGGAGGAATACCCGAAACATAGCCATCATCTCGGCATTCTGATCTCCCCCAGCACCCTGATCACCAATATTTCCCTGCTGGTCACCACTAGTCCCAGCCATTACAATGATCCCTGTAGGAAACACTCGGCGTATAAGTATGTACCTTCCCATCCATGTCGGTTTTCTTTTTGAAAACCCACTTGCACCCTATGGTTTTTACACCTTCGGGTGGATCAATCAAGTTCCAAACTTGATTATCGTACATGGATTTGATTTCGGATTCCATGGCTCCTAGCCACTTGTCCGAATCAGGAGTGGACATCGCCTCTTGATAGGAAGTAGGTTCATCATTCTCAATGATTTCTACTTCATTACTTTCCGTCATGAGAAATCCATATCTCTCAGGTTCGAATCATATCCTATCCGATCTGCGAAGAACTTGTGTATCTTGAACCGGTTCCACAACAGCTTGTGAATTTGGTTCCGTCTCTACTACTGGCTCTATGTCATTTTCAGGTTCTTGAATTTCTTCAAGATCAATTTTACTTCCACTAGTTTCTTTAGAGAGAAACTCTTTCTCTAGAAAGACACCGTTTCGAGCAACAAACACTTTGTTCTCGGATTGGTTGTAAAATTGATATCCTTTCGTTTCCTTAGGATAACCAACGAAAATACGTTTATCAGATCTAGGTGCAAGTTTATGTTCAGAAACCAATTTATTTACATAAGCCTCACATCCCCAAATCTTCATGAAAGATAAGCTAGGATTTCTTCCATGCCACATCTCATGTGGGGTTTTAGGAGCCGATTTAGTAGGGACCTTGTTAAGTGTGAAAGCGGCTGTTTCCAGTGCATGTCCCCAAAAGGAAATAGGAAGGTTAACTTGACTCATCATCGATCGAACCATATCTAATAGGGTTCGATTTCTCCTCTCGGACACACCATTCCATTGTGGTGTTCCTGTGGAGTAAGTTCAAACAATTCCACAACTTTTCGCATGATCGTCAAATTCTTGGCTCAAATATTCACCACCTCGATCGGATCGAAGTGTTTTAATAGTTTTGCCAAGTTGATTTTGTACTTCACTTTGAAATATTCTAAATATCTCAAATGCTTCACTTTTGTACTTCATCAGATAGACATAGCCATATCTTGATAAGTCATCAGTGAACATTATGAAGTACCGAAATCCTCCCCTAGCAATGCTATTCATTGGTCCACATACATCGCATGTACTAGAGCCAACAAATCACTAGCCCTTTCACTACTCTTAGTAAAAGGTGCTTTAGTCATCTTGCCCAATAAACAAGACTTCGCAAACATCATATGATTCATAATCATATGAGTCTAAATATCCATCTTTATGGAGTTTAGAGATGCGTTTCTCGTTTATGTGCCCAAGACGGCAATGCCATTTATATGTGTCATTCACATTATTTGGTTTGGATTTCTTACTAACATGATAGACATTATCAACATTATTCTCAACATCCAAGACATAAAGGCCATTAAAAGAATGAGCAACACAATAAAGCATGTCATTCAAATAAATTAAAAATTTCTTATTCGCAATAAGAAAATTGTAACCCTCATTGTCTAAACATGAAATAGAAATAATGTTTACGCTCAAATCCGGAACATAATAACAGCTTATTTAAAACTAAAATTAATCCGCTTGGTAAAGTGACTTCGTAAGTCCCTACGGCCAATGCAAAGCAACTCTTGCTCCATTTCCAACCCGTAGATCTACTTCACCCTCTTTGAGCAACCTTCTATTCTTTAGTCCCCGCACATTTAGGCAAATGTGAGATCCACATCCGGTATCTAATACCCACGAACTAGAGGTAGAAAGTAAAATATCTATCACATAGATACTCAAGTCATGGCAATCTCATTGCCCTTCTTCTTCGGGCCCTTCCCGATAAAGCTTGCGATTACGCCTCCAATGCCCAGCTTCCTTGCAATGGTAGCACACCGCATCCTTTTGGGATTTGGGTTTAGGCTTCTCAAAGAACGGCAACCTTTGCCTCCGGTTTAGCAACTTTTGCTTTACCCTTGTTTTTGAACCCCTTTCCTTTATTCACCATCAACACTTGATTGGTTTTCTTGGTAATATTGTTCTCCGCATTCTTTAGCATCCCATGCAATTCAGACAGAAATTTATTCATCCCATTCATGTTATAATTCGTAACGAACCGATTATAACTTTCGTGGAGTGAATGCAATATCATATCCGTAGCCGGCTCTAAGCTGGATAGGATATCCAAGCCTCTCAAGATGTTCGAGGTGACCCTTCATTTTCAACACATGAGGCCCAACAGTTGTCCTTCAATCATCTTGCATGAATGAAGAGCCTTCATAGTGTCAAACCTTTCCGTACGTGCTTGCAATCGAACATTTCCTTCAAATGATTTCCCAAATCATAGGCTTCCATGTGTACAAGGTCCTTCTGAAGAGCCTTACACATGGTCGCAAGCATCAGGCAACCAACATCAATAGAATCATCCACATGCTTCTTATGTTGGTCCCTTTTCGCTTTAGTTGCATTAGCAGCAGGCTCGGGTGGAACGGGTCCATCGAGAATGTACAACTTCCTTTCCTGTTTGAGAACAATTCCCAATTTGCGGATCCAATCCACATAGTTGTTGCCATTCTCCTCTAACTTGTCCTTCTCAAGGACTGATCGCAGTGACATGTTTTGATTATTGTTTACAGCCATTGATCTACAAAGATATGCAACAAGATATGAACACATATAAGTACCAATTCATTTTAGAGATTAATTAAAGTATTTCATAAATACTCCCACTAAATTATATAACCTTCTTATACAAACATGTATAATATAATTTAATAGGCTAAGACCCAACTTTAATTTAATTTCATGTCGGCTATGGCACAACTGCTCAAAATTAAACTAAAAAGGTAGATAACATTTATCAATCATATCTATATATGACTCTTAGATCATTATGAGATTATAGACATCATATGTCACATGTTTCAATCTCATCTTATGCCTTAGGCCCAAAACCGTTTTGATAGCCTAATTGAGTTCAACCATGTTAAATGTATAGCAATCACTATTTGCTCATCTTGATCATACAAAGATAGAATCAATGTACCTCGCTGTGGCGTAGCCTACATGAAACTATCCGTGTACTCACAAGTGTTTAAACATGGATGGCATAAAACAAACTCAAATTACAAAGAAGGTTCAATTTTTCATGCTTATCAATTACATGCCAAGGTTGATTCATGAAAACTATATGAGCATAATTATGAACTTGGAATGATGCAACACAAATCATATTTGATTAGTAATTACTAGTACGCGGCCACGTTGTAAGTACCCCAATCTGGATCACCCCCTTTCAAGCACACGGGAAGCACCGCAGACTCATCAACGCAGTCTCGACGACCCCTGGCACTCAAAACCCTCTCAAAACCCCCAGCCAAACCAAGGGAGGAGCCTTCCTGGGATAAAAGGGGACAAAAGGACCTTTTGGGAATTTTCAGGAAATTGGAAAAGCACACATGGTCCGTACGGACCTCTTTGCTTTAATAATTACTGAATCCTCTTAAAGTCCACAATATTCCCTCAAATCCCGGGGAAAATGATTACCCTCCTGCAGAGTTGGTCCGTACGGACCTCTTTGCATGTCAACTTGGTCCGTACGGACCTTATTGCACAGGGAACATCATAATTGCAGAATATTCACCATCATCACAGATTCCCTCAAATCGAGGAAAACCAAAAGTCTGGATTACTGTGAGGTCCGTACGGACCTTCTTGCACCAAATCTGGCACTATAAATAGAGGGCTCCCCCTCCTCATTTTCACACACCTCCCACTTCTCTCTTCCTCCCTAAGCCTTCTGGCTTCCCCTCTAAGTCCTCTCGAGGCACTCCCGGCCCCTTTCGGATCCTTCCGAGGCCTTCCGAGCTCCCTTGTGGTGCTCCGAAGCCTCTCCGAGCGCTCCCGCGACGCTCCCGCGCTGCCCCGAGGCACTCTCGAGGTACTCTGAGGCCCCTCGTGGTACTCCGAGGCCTTGCCTGGTCTTTCTACGGTGTCCCGGCTCTTTCCGAGTCAAACCGGCGATCCCAAACCACGCCGAAACTCTGCCCGAGTGACTCCTGCCACCCCAACGCACGCCGAACGTTTGCCCGAGTGATCCCTGCGATCCCCACGCACGCCGAACCTCTGCCCGAACGCAGCCTGCAACATCAACCCACGCCGAAACTCTGTCCGCAGACAACCGGTCCCTCCCGAAGCAATCCCGATCCGTACCGGAACGCTACTCCGACCTCAAACACTATTCCTCAGCGGAAGACAGATACGAACCAACATTGGTAAGGCTTCCTTCCATTACTATTTCAATACATTTCAATACGTAGTGTACAATGTAGACATCCGACACAGCATGCATTTTTAAAAGCACACACACACACACAACATTTTAAAGGATATTAGGGGTATCCAAAAGACTCGTTTTACGAGGCGACTCGGGTGAGCTCTAATATTCTAATATTCTCTTCCCGAGGAGTCATCTGACCTCCGAACTCAAAATCTCATCACACAAAAACAGTTTAAAATTATCTTTAAACTGATGCCCTTTTTCAATGTTTTGGGCTTAATAAAAACGGCGTGGCGACTCTACAAATGCGAAAACAAAACGGCGAGACACCGCTCCAACGCGAAAGATGCCAGATGCCAGGGCGCGATCGCGCTGCCTCTCGGATCCGGGTAATTTCAGTTGGCGACTCTGCTGGGGAGAATTTTGTTTTAAAAACTATTAAACAAAACAAAAGATTTTTAAAACGATGATGAGGGTCAAACTTTCATTTTACCCCTTCCTTTAACTGTTGTGTGTGTGTGCACGTGCTTTACTTTTTATTTTTTTTTACAAAAAAAAATAAAAATACAAAAAAAATGCATCAATATACATCTGTGCATACATTTAAAATTCTTCAAAAAGCTTCTGTTTTACTCAGAAAAAGAATTTTAGAGACCCCACACTACGCGCACTGCTGCCTCGGTTACACTGCACACTACTCACACTGCTGCCTCGGTTACACCGCACGCTACGCGCACTGCTGCCTCGGATACACTACACACTACAACCCTCAACCCGGAGTGGTCTCAGTTGCAGTCCGTTTGGTCTTCCTAGGCCTCTTGGACGCGCACGGGATCATTCCAAACATCCCATCCTAACCAAGCGTCAACCCTGCACGTTTGAGTCTTGAGTCACACTCGTCCGTACTCGGTTGGTTTTTACCCGTCCCGTGTCATACAAACTGGATACATATACCATGCCGGCCATTTTTCCGAGTCAAGGCTCGGAACTCAAGATCCCTTGCGCAAGCAAAGCGATGAAAGGTCATGCTAAAATCTTGACTGATCGTGATTTCCGGCTACACCTGCACGATGTTCCGTCCCGGATATACATCCATGCCCACATGACACCATGTCATCAAGCGTTTGATACGTCAGCCATGACAATATGACCCGGCCAACGCCTAACGTCACAGATCCCTTGCGCAAGCAAGGTAAAGAGAGGTCATGCCGAACTCTTGACTCGATCTTGACTTAGTGGCCGGCTCGGTTCACTATTCACATGGCTAACACATCAAAACGAACATGACAGCTCGGTCCTTAGGTTCGATTTTTCTTTTAGGCCGGTGGAAACCGCTTGCACTATAGGACCCTCGCCCTGGCCGTCCACCCCGGGATGTCGAAATATACTGTGTGCAAAACGAGGGGCTTATAGCCGCACGTACGGTCTCCATCGACCTGTGATCTAGCATAGTTGCGAAAAAGAAGAGCAATCTTTTCCAACCTACCTAGGACTACGAGAAAACACTGTTTTAAGTAAATTAAAACAACAAAAATCATAAATAAAAGAAACGGAAACCGCATGCCACGTAAGCTTTCCCCTTTTATCCCGTGAGGCCATTCCCGTGTCTAAACCTTGCCCATCACCCTCCAAATAACCGAGAGTGGTTGAGAATACCCGGGAGCCGCCTTTTCGCATCGAGGTCACAAGGTCCGATAGCCCTTCCAGCCAACGGCTCGCACCGTCCGCTACTCTCCCATGACGGGATCAACCGTATAACAGTGAGGGAAACGGAACTCCCGCCACTAAGGAACCTCCGCATAATGGAGGAGGTGCCGCGAGCCTTCGAAACCATCAAGAAGCGCCAAGAAGAGCAAAGAAGCTTCGGGATCGTAGACACCTTGCGTCTTCGAGGAACAGCCGCAGCTTCCCAACCCGATGGAACCTTTGTTCTCATAGAGGACGAAGACATACCGGCTCCCCCGGTCTCTCAAAGCTATCGGCCAGTTCCGCCTCCGCCAAGCTACGAGATCCCAGAACGCAAGCGGCTCTCGCTCAAAGCTCCCCTCGGGCGTCGGTCAAGCGGCTCCGACATGCCCGCCTCGGCCACGGTCGGTTTCCCGGCTCGCACATCAAGCTCGCACCAACAAAGACACATACGTGCTCGCTCCATCCGATCCCAATGCATCTCGGTATCCCCAGGATTCAATCCTTTGCCTCTATACGAGCCTCGCAACCAAAATCAAAAGTCCCCATGCTTACGTGGACAGGCATCCCGAGCGGATATCCCGACATCTCAAGTTTGCCACCCGCTAGTCCGCCAATTGGGGCTAACGAATCAATTCCCCAGCTCCCAAACACAACCCTTAGCGGACCTGGCAATCACGCCTCAACTTCAACACCCCGGGGTATGGGTTGGTATACACTCAACTACCTCCCCAAGACTCCCGAATGGCGATCCCATCGCCCAATCCACCCCCATCTTCGGTTTCCGTCCCCGAAAACGGTAACCCACCTCGCATACCGATCCTCACATGGCTTGGCCGATCGAACAAATGAAAGACATGCAAGGCAAGCTAGCTAGTTCTCGGAAGGACTCCCTCCCCGCCACCGATCCGAACAAAGTGGTCCCTCTCCCTCCAAAGTTCAGATGCCGGAAATGGAAAAGTTTGACGGGACGTAATGCCCAAAAACCCACATCGACACCTACGTCCCGGGTATGAGAGCCAAAGGGGCAACCCTCAACGTATGGCGCATCACTTTCAAGCATTCCCTCAAATCCACGCACTAAGGTGGTTCCTCAATGTGAAGGCGTAAAACCGCTCCACGTGGGACCAAATCGGTGAAATCTTCCCCGGAGAAGTACCGCGCCAACCTTAAATGGGAGACAAACCGTCATGACCTGCAAGCCACCGAACAAAAGGATGACGAACCAAAGGCGAGTTCTACAAAAGATGGAACCGGGAAGCTAAGCGAGATAATGGATCCACTTTCCAAAGAAGAGCAAGATGGACATCTTCCATTCCCGCCTCAAGCCATCTTTGAGGACCTTGATCGCCCACCATTTCTATCCGGATCTCCGTGCCATGGTCAACGCCGGACAAAGTTTGAAAAGACTCGAGTCTTCAAAAGGCAACAAGAACCCCGCCTCATCTTACCGCTATCGAACAAACCCGGCAACTTCAACTCCCGCCCGACCAAAGGAAAAGAAGCAAAATGAACAAGACACTACATTCGTAACGGAGCTCAAGTAAACCGCGATCAAGCTCCCCAAAGAATAACAATCCCCTCGCTTCCCACAGCCCAAAGATTTAGACAACCTTGAAATGCCCTCGGGTCAAGTATTTCAAGCTTTGGTGAAACGAAATCTTCTCAAGCCGCTCGAGAATTTCCAACCAAAGACTCCCAAACCCAACATGGATATGAGCAAGCACCGCGCTTCCACAACTACCCCCGCCACACCACCGACAATTGCTTCGTGCTCAAGCAAAGGTGGTCCAGGGCTCATTGAGGAGGGAAAATTGGAACGCCCTCGTGGTCCCAATACCATCGGAAATCCATTCCCCTAACGACAGTGGTAAACTCAATAGCCTTTGACGAAACTCCAAGCGAGAGCGCACCCGCAATTCCGAAACCGCCAAGATGTCCGTCCCGCTATGATCGGGAGCGTGAAACCAGAGTCAAAAGGTCTCGTGACCGGGAATTCGACAAGAACGCCCAAGGGCAACCGTCTCCCTACGATCTTTGCCCCAACCAAGGCATACAAATGGATGGATCGAACGTTCCCGTAAGAGACCGAGTCAAACGGTAGCACGGGAAGCGGTTTAGCCTTCACAGACGATGACTTGCCAATATGTGAGAATCGGCACAACGAAGCCCTCCTCATCCTCATAAAAATAGAGATGTTCTTCCTCCCGAACGTCTTGATTGATAACGGCTCCGCAGCCAACATCATCGCTTGAGCACATTGAAACGACTCCGCATCGACCGCTCTCTCGATAAGGCCTTCACCTCGGGTAATCCGAGCCTACGATTCCACCGCACGACCAATCGTAGGAGTCATCAATTTGAGGATCCAACCCGACGTACAACCGGAGTCGGTAGGAGTTCCAAGTCGTGGAAATCAAAACCAACCTTCTCTCGCTTGTTGGGACGACCTTGGATACATCGATGAAAGCAAGATTATCTACTCTTCACCAATGCGTGAAATTCATCAATGCCAATGGAGCGATCGAAGTGATCCGCGGAAGCGTAATGGCAAGTGCTTGGCCGCAAGCTATGACCCGTAAGAAGGTCCCGACATGACCGAATACTCTTCCCTGCATAATTCTCCTACCCCGTCCCGCTACGAAGTGGATCCTTACATCCACGCTCTAAGCCGCGACGAGCCGGAAATCGAAGAACTCATGGGTCGATGACAACTCGATATATGCGACCGTGGAAGAATGCTTGAGAGAGGATCAAGAGATGGATGCCCTAATGGAGATTGATCGAGGAGTAGACCCTTACTTCGCCGAAAACCCTCTTGCAACCGGCTCATCACCGATCCCCCGACAAGACAACCCTCTAGCCGACACTCTCGATCTTACGGGGACAGCCATCACAAACCTAGTTCAATTCAACATTCCGGTGTCCGACTGATGAACAAAGTGGCGCAACCTCCTCCAAGGCTTAATCGTGGAAGGAGATATAGCATGCCCTCGAATCGACATTGTAAATGTCGTCCAAGCAAAGATCCTGCATAAAGAGGCAGATTCTATGAAAGTGATCAACATCAAGCAAGAATCAACTCCGACCGCCGAATGCTTCGCCTCCTAGAAGTAGCCCTCGCCGACTTCTATCATCAAAACCCCAAGGACTCGGTGGCAACACTAATGGAGGGACATCATCGAGGAGCAGCCAAAAACCTCCGCGATCCGGTTTGAAATCGAACCGCATGCAAGCTACTTTCCGGACTCATGCCAAGGGAAGATTGGCCACCCGAACCAAAGACCACTCCCTCTAGAGCTACAAACCCATCCGAGAGTAATGAAGCTCGGTCCAATCCCTCGTCGCCTATAGTCTAGCTTCGAGTCTTGTTGTCTCGTGTATTCACATCTTTTGAGTCTTTGACGGCTTTACGCCCAACGATTGTGAGTCTTTGATCAACAATGTACAGCCTTTCACGCTTTCAATAAAAGGTCCGACCTTCCTAAAAATCATTTCATTGCAAATAATGATGTTAACTAATCAAAACAGCTTAATAACATTTCATCTATACAAAAGGCAAACACATTAATTAAATAAATGCATCAAGCAAACATTTAAGCATGTTGCCAAACGAGAGAAAACCGGGCCCAAGCCGCCGAGAAGGTTTTAATCACAACGATTTGCAAGATTGCCGAAGAGCCAAAGAGACGCAAGTTCGACGCCATTTCCAAAGACAAACCGTATCTTCCAATACCTCAAGAACGGGAAATCACCTTCATGAACAAGGAAGACCCACACACAGTGCGGGTCAAAACCAAGAGCATCATGGCCCTAAAACGCCTCGCCTCTCACTTCGTCATCCTCGGGGACATGCTATACAAGAAACGCTACCATGGACCACTCCTACGCCGCATCGCCCAAGAAGAAGCAAACAAGTTCATGAACGAAGTCCACAATGGGGCTTGCGGTCCCCACATGAACGCCGCAGCCCCGATGCAAATCATTCTCGTGATGGGCTACTATGGATTCCATGGAGGCAGATTGCATCCACTTTGTCCGAAGCCGCGACAAGTGCCAACGGTTCTCCAACCTCAATCATCTACCTCCCCACGATCTCTACCGCATGACTACACCTCGCCATTTGCCACTTGGGAATTGACGTCATCGGGAAAATGCCTCCGCCAGCAAAGAATCTGGCCACGAGTTCATCTTAGTAGCCATCGACTACTTCACCAAATGGGTCGAAGCCAAGTCCTACAAGGTACTCACCTCCAAGAAGGTCGCGCATTTCCTCAAGGAAAACATCATCTCTGCCGATACGGAATCCCAAATGAGGTCATATCAAACAATGGTTCACACTTCGAAGCGGGAATTCGATGCATCGCCGGGCCGAATTCAAGATCACACGCCACAAATCTTCTCCCTACCGGCCACAAACAAACGGCGCCGTGGAAGCAAAGAAACAAAACCCTCGAACGGATCATCCGAAAATGACCACCCGAGGACGAGATTGGCCCGAGAAGCCGCACCTCGCACTTTGGGGCTACCGCACATCGCCGTAATGCCCACGGAGAAACCCCATTCGCCCGACATACGGGATGGAAGGCCCTTCCCATTGAATTGGAAATTCCCTCACTCCGAGTGCCGCTGGAAAATGACATCAACGAAGTCGAATGGCTCCGAAGCCGACACGACGAATTGGCTCGCTAGACGAGCGACGACTAAAGGCCATGGAACACGTCCGAGCCTATCAAAGCTGTGATGGCTAGAGCTTTCGACAAGAAAGTCAAATCCCGAGACATCGTGGAAGGCGACCTTGTACTCAAAGAAAAGCCTCCCACTCGAACCAACCCACCGGGAAAATGGGAACCCACATGGATCGGCCCTTTCGTGGTTCAAAAGATCTTCTCCGGGAGGTGCCATGAAGCCGATGCACCTAGACGGCAATCCCTTCATGAATCCAAATAACGGAAGCAAACTTCGCAGATACTTCGCCTAAAGAAGAACAATCTGTGCATCTCTTGGCACTCCATGTAGCGTCGAACTACGCAGACTCGAGCCCTCTAGTCCTGGGGAACGTAGGCAACCTTAATTGGTCCGGTCTAAAAATACACAAAAAGTCAAAAGTTTGAATGTCAATCAAGACCTCCATCAAGCTACGCACTTTTCAAGAACACGCCCCAATGGGCCACCTTGACCAAGTCAAACGACGGCGGCAACATCAAAGGACATCCGAGGGTCACTCAGATCAAACGACCGACTCATGTCTGCTTCCAAGCTGGGCTTGTCTTCGCCTCACGCGCTTCAAAAAAAAAAAAAGAGCTCGAGCAAGGGCTCACAAAAAAAAAAAAGAGAGCTCGAACAAGGGCTCACAAAAAAAACAAAAATAAAAGAAGCTCAAGCGTAAGCCGCAAAAAGAGGTCAAGAGCCCGACGCCAACAAAGAGGCAAGGAAGCTACGAAAAGACCGTCAAACGACTTGTCGTGGGATCATTCAACCTCTCGCCCAAGCACAAAGCCTAAGCAAAAGGGGATTGCCGCCATGGCCTGCATCGCTTCAGCCCGCAAATGCAATGTAAAAGTCCAAAGATGGACGCCGACAAGGTGCACAAAAGAAACAAAGGCAAACAAGAGATCTTGCGTCTCGACAAAGCTTTAAAAGTAAATCACAAATCACTAATCGGTTACAACATTTCTTGATGAGTTCAAGCACGGTCTACTCTCAAGTTCACAAACATGCTAAAAGACAAATTTAATACATTTAACAAATAATGTGTTTGCAATGCAATGAATGGATACCTAGAGGTCATTCCGCGCCATCTCGCGCTTGTCCCTCGCCATTCTTTCCTTTCTTCCTCGTCCCCGCGAGTCTTCTTTCGCTCCACGTGAACCAACTCGCGTCTCTCGCCCGAGATCCGGGGTCCTCCCCGTAGAATCAAACAATCCAAGCAGCTCTCGTGGCTTCATTCGCCCGTGCTTCGGCTCGGATCTCCTCCCCGCGAGTCCGCAAAAGAGGACCTCTCCCCGTCGGCCGGTCAACTCTAGTCTCGTAGTCAAACAAAGTGTCTCCCGTCACATCCAAAGGGTCGACTGTGCTTCGGCACTCCTAAGGCAATAGCTACTACGGCAACCGGTCCCAATCGCTACACGCCTCGCTCTCCAAGACCACTGGGACCGCCCAACACGCCGCTCATACTGTGCCGTACCGAGTCGTCAATACGACACTCCCCGACGCCTAAGGAGTACCACAGAGGGAAAGCGGAATACTTCCATACCCTCGTAAAATACAAGAAGGCACCCGAAGCCGCCATACAAAGAGGAACTACCTCCGCAAGAGCAAGGTCATCCTGCCCCAACAAAGGCTCCCGCTTCATCCCAAACCGCCGGAAACAAGCGACGGAATATAGAAGGAGGACCAAGACAAACCCGGAACTCGACAACATAGGACCCTTCCCGAAAGACCCTCCTAGTCTCAATCCTCCAGTGAGGAACCCACCAACGGATCTCGATGCGTACTAAGCCGTGCCATCCATCTCTCCCAGCGGATCGATCCATATCCAACACAAGAGGTCGCTGAGCAAATGACCACGGGCTAAACGACGCTGAGCCTCGCATGGCTCGAAGTCTCTCTCGCAGCCACAAGGTGAGCAAAGCGGGCTTCCCCTCTCATGAAACGATCCCTAGCCGCGCACTGGTCGATACCATGAAGAGTCTCCCCAAAGACCAACGGGACAATATCCTCTCCACTCCGCAAAGGCCCTACCACATCTAGCAAAGCGCCATCGCAAATGCCAAGGGAGCCGACCAGAAAAGCGTCGCCATCACGCACAAGGCAAATGCGTCCCAAGAGACATCACTCTCATCATCAACCATGAACCGCTCCTAACTCGTAAATGTCGATATGACCCGAATCAAGGATCATGCCCCGCACTTCTTCCAACGAAGTCCGAAGAAAGCCTCGCAAGCTTCACGCTCACCGCAGACCACCAATCAAAGGAAGCGAGATGGCCTCCACCTCCGGTCCTCCAATCAAAGCCCGAAAATCCTCAAAAGTGGGCACCATTTCATTGTAGGAGAAACAAGACACGTGCCTCCTAACATCCTTAACTTCGCGGCAGCCCGCAACAAATCCCAATCAGAACCAACTCCTTAAAAGACCAAATCGAGCAAAGACGAAACCTTACCTCGAAAGCCCGTCTCTCGATGCCTCATACGGCGCCGCATCCACGTTTTCAACCGCTCAAGGAAGTGTGCTTGCCTCTCCCGCGAAAGCCTCGGCAAAATTCTAGGAACGTACGAAGAATCCATGGCAAAAATGGAGGTTCCTAGAGAAAATGGGGGAGAAAGCTCGAAAATGGCTGCAAATGGGGAAATGAGGAAGAACCAGACATTGGAAAGCATTTATCTCCTTCCCAAAAGCAAGGTTGGTCCGTACGACCTCTTTGCATGCTAAGTATGTCCGTACGGACCTCCTTGCAAAATGTAACCCATTTCCCAAGAAACAAAGACAACAACCACCGTCCTCAAAGCAGACCTTTGCTCCAAACCGCCCAAACACCGGCCAAAGCCATTCCCGCAAACATACACTACCCACAAACGCACTCTCACTCACGTGGCATGCACAAAAAAAAAAATACTAGCAACAATTTCTAGGACAATTCCTGTGAATCACAAAAATGACATTACATCTTAAAATAAAATGATGTTTGCCATGCAAATACACGTGTTTTATTACAGGTACCCATAAATGTCTCGTTGCTAAACAAAAAAAAAGAGAAGATATGAAAAGAGGGAAAGCAAATGAATACTAATCGGACTCCTCAAGATCATCATCCTCGCCAAGGTCCTCCAGAGAGAAGTCGGGCATCCCGTGAACTCGCCCCGTCACGCCCTCGTCGTCGAGTACCGAGCCCCCTCCGAGGCCGGTACTCAAAGTACTCGAAGGATCAAATCCGGCGAAAGGATCAAAGAAAGAAGGCTCGACGAACCCTCACTCCCGCGCATCCCGCCGAGGGAAGAACTGATAAAAGGGCTGCCGCCTCGGAGCTCCCGAAGATGTCCCGGCATCCATGCTATGCCGCCCTCGAAGGTCCCTCCCGCCGTGGCTCCGGCTCGGCTCTGGAGGAACGTCTGCTGTAATGCCTCGAAGGCATAGGCTCGTACGCCGGCACGCGTCGCGAAGACCGGCAAGATAGCTTCGACGCCATCTTCTTCGCAAACGACCTCATCGCCACATAACGGCGAGTCAAAGATATCATAGGCTCTCCCCTGACTCCGCACAAGCAAGCGCCAAGGAAACGCTCAAAGAATACAGCTTATACTCAACAACAAAAAGAGAAAAATACGTAAAAGATGCCAAGATGGAAAAGAGTCAAGACACTCACCGATCTATCGGGATCCACTCGGTATGCACAGAGCTCGCCAGAAACGGCATGCACACCTCCTCCTCGATCCGTCCCCACGGACATACGTGAAATCCGGCCCCGCATCGGAACCTCTCAGGGGAACCCGCGGGCCAGCCTCTCTCTCTCCTCGCCAATACCTGCGGCGTCCTCAACTTCCTCCTCACGAAGGCCCCATACTCCTCTCCATACAAAATAAACTCCTACACCCACACCGCCAAGGTACCTCTCAAAATCCAGCACATCCATGTCCCGGAATCAAGCATCCCAAAAGGAGGGTCCCTGAGCCACGAGAAGCACGCACGGGGCCATCTTTGCCCGTAAGACCCGCTCCCTGTGTACATGACGCCGCAAGTCGCCCCGCAAAGATCTTCCGTCGCGCCGTCACCTCTGAGCCCTCGAACTCATCACCCTCATACCGAGCCCACGGAACAAAATAAACCCTCCTGCTACTCCCTCTCCAGACGCTCCTGCACATCCCCGTAGGCGATGGTGAGCTTCCCTCCGGTCCTCCTCTTCCTCGCCGTACGAGCCCTTTCAAAGATAGCAGGATACGCAGCAATGCCCCGGATCTCTATCCCACGGGAAGCACCGAAAATCTCGTAGAACCACACCTCGTGACAAAAACAGAAAAGGCTCAAGGCAAAAGAAAACGGAGAAACGACAAGTTGCTAAATCAAAAACAAGAATAAACTCATACCTCCAAAGCAAAGTCAAACAAAGGCCAATGAACTGCCACACCCCGCTAAACCGGTCCAAAGAGAAGTAGAGCTCGCCAAGCCTCGCTCGCCCCAAGCGATATCACAAACCCTCTCCAGATCAATCAAGCTCTCCAACAGAGCAAAAGGAGCCGCAGCCGCGTGGTTCGAGAACAAAGTCTCGGAAAGTGCAAACCACAAAAGGAGCGCGCCACTCGCCCCGCCGTCACCGGCCGCTACTCCCAAACATAGGCCCCGACATCGCCGTGATCCTCGGCTCCACATCGCTATACAAAGATCCCTGTGCCCTCGCGAGGACGAGGCTCAAAGCCCGGCAGCTCGGCCAACACATCATCGGAGATCATATCTCGCCACCGCACCGGCCCTCCTTCAAGGAAAGCCCTGATCGCAAAGCAAAGTCGGTAGGCGTCACCGTCACCTCTCCCCAAACTCTCGGATGGAAGGTGTGGGTGGTATCCCACCAATACTCAGAAGGCCAAGGAAGACGCTCTTGTTCTTCCTCGTGTCGAGACCCCGGCCAGTTCTCTACGAACACACCCAAGCCGTAAGCGTAGACCACCTCCCGGGACTCGGCCTACCATCCACGTAAATATCGTGCATCCGATGCCACAACTCAACAATGCCTCGAGCGATCCCCGAGTCTTCATCCTCTTGGCCTTCCCACCATAAGCCCCACATCCCGCAGTAAACACAAGAAAGGTACGTCAATCACAAGATTTAATATAAAACAAAAGGCACAAAAGTCCGTCCCAACACGGAAAGCCATGAAAATACACGACATTGCACATATTTTTCACACAACACAAAACACGCACACATTGCACATAATTTTCACATGCATTTTCACATATATCCCGTCACAAAACACGGCACATGTACATAATTTTCACATACATTATACATATAATTTTCCTATGCACCGTCACAAAAACACGGCACACACTGTACACATTTTCTCAAAAGAGGGATTAAGCCCTACACGACACATTTTCAAAAAAAAAAGTCCGTCCCAACACGGCAAAAGCACATATAACCCGTCACAAAAACACGGCACATATTGCACATATTTTCCCCACAAAGTCCGTCACCCAAAACACGGCACACACCTGCATAACAAAAATCCGTCCCTACACGGCACACACTTTCAGACAAAACCCGTCACAAAATACGGCACATGTCACATTTTTTCACAAAATTTGTCACTACACGACAAACTTTTCTCATAATGTACATACATAAATAGCATTAGGTACAAAACACCAAAGCATGCATTTCATTAGAGAGGCACTTTATTTTCACAAATAAAAGCTAATCTACACATTTCTGCACAAAATACACATACCCACAATTTTTACATGTCCATTTTCAACAATTCATCAAGAATTTCACAAAAGGCATAAAAAAATAACAAAAATTCAAAATTGCAAAAAACTAAAACCTAGTTCTAGCATTCAAAAAAAATTCGAGCAGGGAATCAAAACGGAACGGATTTCTTACCTCCCCGACGTTCCTAGAACGACGATTGTGCACCTCCGGATTTGGATACAAGACATCCGGATTCTTCGAAGATGGAACAAACGAGATCCAATTCCTTTGGAGCTCCATCCGTTGCTCGACCACTTCTTGACTGCGTTCTCGACGATTCCTTCGAGATCCTTCCGCCATTGCAAGCGATTCAAGCAAAAAATGGAGGATTTTGGTTAACAATGGAGGTTTTTCTCTCCCTCTCTCTCTCGATTTCACGCACTGAAGAAGAAGGAATGGGGAAGGGCTCGGCTTTTTAACTCGGTCAAAACCTCGAATCAGTAAAAAATCAAAGTGGTCCGTACGGACCTCTTTGCATCCAAAGTTGGTCCGTACGGACCTTCTTGCAAGGGAAGGCCAAATTACTTTCCCGCCCTTATAATCTTTGCCCCCGGCCGTCCTAAGGCCTTTTTCAAGAAATCCAAGTGCGTAATTGTCCCTAACCCTTCAATTCAACCACCAGCCGCCAGTAAGCCCGAGCTTCGCCCACTTCAACGGCAATTCAACCACCGGGCCCACAGACCTAACGGCCGCCCACCTCGGCACTCAACGCACCAACCACCGGCCGTCAATGTAAGACCGTCCGGTCCTCGCCCACTCAATGGCAATTCAACCACCGGCCGTCAATGTAAGACCGATCCTCACCCACTCCAACGGCAATTCAACCACCGGCCGTCAATGTAAGACCGGTCCTCGCCCACTCAACGGCAATTCAAGAAGGAGCCAACACCTCCCAGCACGAATATCAAGGCACGAGACGCCTCCAAAACGCTCAACGGCAACTCAAGCACCGGCCCTCAAAACAAGTCCGAAGACACTTTCCCAGAAGGGAAAAGGCCCTACAAGGTCACGCATGCCCAGCAATTCAAGCACCGGCCATCAAAGTAAGCCCGAGCTCCTCCCCAACAAGTCAAAGGGAAGTCGTACAAGACTGCATATCCTCAAAGACCGCCATCAATGTAAGCCTCGAACTTCGCCCACTCAACGGCAAAACAAGCACAAGAAGGAGCCAACACCTCCGAGTACAAATCCCAAGGCACGAAACGCCCAAAATGCCAAATGGTGAAGCAATCACGGCCATCATCTCGCCCACTCCAACGGCAACGCAAGCACCGGCCATCAAGCGACAAAGCACGAGGCAAAAGTCTCTCGCGTGGCACCAACCGCAAGACGATTAAGTCCTCCCACCAACCGCCGCGTAAGACGATTCAAAGTCCTCCGCGTGGCACCAACCGCCGCCAAGACGATTCAAAGTCCTCCCGCGTGGCACCAACCGCCGTAAGACGATTCAAAGTCCTCCCGCGTGGCACCAACCGCCGCCGTAAGACGATTCAAAGTCCTCCGCGTGGCACCAACCGCCGCCGTAAGACGATTCAAAGTCCTCCCGCGTGGCACCAACCGCCGCGTAAGACGATTCAAAGTCCTCCCGCGTGGCACCAACCGCCGCCAGAAGACGATTCAAAGTCCTCCCGCGTGGCACCAAAACCGCCGCCAGAAGACGATTCAAAGTCCTCATGCGTGGCGCAACCACATTCAGAAGACGATTCAAGTCCTCACACTAACCTCCAGCCCGGAAGGCTTTAAACCACTCGGTCCGGAAGACCGTATAAACCTCCCAAATCACTATCTTCGGCCCGGAATGCCTTAAACCACCCGATTAGGAAAATCATAAAATTTCCATCCCAGGACACCACCACGTCCTCACAATTGACCTCGGCGGTCACCACATCTTAGGACACCACCCCGTCCTTACCATTGACCTCGGCGGTCACACAACACTTCAGGGCACCACCACGCCCGCACTCACAACTTCACGACCTCTGAACTATGACCAGGCTTGATTCCCGCCAGGGTTACGTAGGAATCCTATCACAGAGTCCAGCCATCGACCTATGCGGTCACCCAGGACACCACCACGTCCTCACAACTGACCTCGGCGGTCACACAACACTTCAGGGCACCACTACGCCCGCATTCACAAAACACTCACCCCACACCCGAACTACGACCAGGCTCGATTCCCGCCAGGGATACGTAGGAATCCTATCACAGGTCCAAATTTACCGACCTAAACTGGCCACACAATAGGACACCACCACGTCCTCACACCGACCTCCCCGATCACTTTATCTCCCAAAGACGCGATCCATTAGGACCCTTATCTTATCGGCGACCCCACTTCTTTCATAAGTGACGTCGTCGAGGGGCTTCGTAAGTACCCCAACTGGATCACCCCTTTCAAGCACACGGAAGCACCGCAGACTCATCAACGCAGCCTCGACGACCCTCGCACTCAAAACCCTCTCAAAACCCCTCAAACAAACCAAGGGAGGAGCCTTTCCGGGATAAAAAGGGACAAAAGGACCTTTGGGAATTTTCAGAAATTGGAAAAGCACACATGGTCCGTACGGACCTCTTTGCTTTAATAATTACTGAATCCTCTTAAAGTCCACAATATTCCCTCAAATCCGGGAAAATGATTACCCTCTGCAGAGTTGGTCCGTACGGACCTCTTTGCATGTCAACTTGGTCCGTACGGACCTTATTGCACGTGGAACATCATAATTGCAAAATATTCACCATCATCACGCATTCCCTCAAATCGAGGAAAACCAAAAGTCTGGATTACCGTGGAGGTCCGTACGGACCTTCTTGCACCAAATTCGGCACTATAAATAGAGGGCTCCCCCTCCTCATTTTCACACACCTCCCACTTCTCTCTTCCTCCCTAAGCCTTCCGGCTTCCCCTCTAAGTCCTCTCGAGGCACTCCCGACCCCTTTCGGATCCTTCCGAGGCCTTCCGAGCCCCCTTGTGGTGCTCCGGCCTCTCGAGCGCTCCCGCGACGCTCCCGCGCCGCCCGAGGCACTCTCGAGGTACTCGAGGCCCCTCGTGGTACTCCGAGGCCTCGCTCGGTCTTTCCACGGTATCCCGCTCTTTCCGAGTCAAACCGCGATCCCAAACCACGCCGAAACTCGCCCGAGTGACTCCACGCCACCCCAACGCACGCCGAACCTCTCGCCCGAGTGATCCTGCGATCCCCACGCACGCCGAACCTCGCCCGAACGCAGCTCGCAACATCAACCCACGCCGAAACTCGTCCGCGACAACCGGCCCCTCCCGAAGCAATCCCGATCCGTACCGGAACGCTACTCCGACCTCAAACACTATTCCTCAGCGGAAGACAGACACGAACCAACATTGGTAAGGCTTCCTTCCATTACTATTTCAATACATTTCAATACGTAGTGTACAATGTAGACATCCGACACAGCATGCATTTTTAAAAGCACACACACACACACACAACATTTTAAAGGATATTAGGGGTATCCGAAAGACTCGTTTTACGAGGCGACTCGGGTGAGCTCTAATATTCTAATATTCTCTTCCCGAGGAGTCATCTGACCTCCGAACTCAAAATCTCATCACACAAAAACAGTTTAAAATTATCTTTAAACTGATGCCCTTTTTCAATGTTTTGGGCTTAATAAAAACGGCGTGGTGACTCTACAAATGCGAAAACAAAACGGCGAGACACCGCTCCAACGCGAAAGATGCCAGATGCCGGGGCGCGATCGCGCTGCCTCTCGGATCCGGGTAATTTCACACGTGCTCCAAATTCATCCCACACTTCCATCGAAGTGCCTGTGGGGAAGGTCTTGGTGTCCAGCCAATATAATAAGTAACACTTAACAAATATCCTAGATTAATCACATTAATCATATTTAATGAAATTGACATCCCATAATCTAGATTAATCATATTAATCCTATATTTCAATTTCATAATCATGGTATATCAATATATACAATTACTTCACAAGCAAAACTCATACAATTTCACATTCTAGATCATACACATCATGAAAATTCATATAATCATATTACACAATTATCATGATTATCTAACTAAACATCATGAACGGGGCTCTGATATCACTGTTGGGTTTCGAGGGTCCATGCGCAGCGGAATAAGCAATAACTCGAAAAACCCCAAGCCCTAGAATCCGTTCTAGATGAATAATTAAGAAAGATGAAATAGAAATACCAACCTTGAATGCTTTTGACTTTGATAAACTTGACCCAACTCCAGATTGAATGACCTTGTTAATCCTTGATGAACGAACGGGAATCACGAACCAAAGATCTTGACGAGCGAAGATCCTCTATGTGTATCCACGCGAAGAACGAACCCTAGAACTCTTCTAGGAGGATTGCTAGATCCTATTGATTGAAACACCTTTCAATCATTGAAGAACAATGGATTTGGTGGTGTTTGATTCTCAATTCTCAATTGAAATCTCTCACTCTTGGTGTTTCTCTCAAGCCAAAATGTTCTAATGACGGCTAGGGCAACCAGGGGCAACTATTTATACGTTACAAATAAAAGCCCTTTGCGAAAACCCTAAAATTAGGTCATTTACGTATCAGTCCAGGCCCGACGGGACGACTCGTCCCCCAGGGCACGAATCGTCCCCTTGGGACCTTCCACTGATTCTGGCGTCCCCTCATAGGGCACGACTTGGCTTTGCTCACGGGACGAGTCGTCCCTTTGGGCACGACTCGTGCCCCGGAGCACGAGTCGTCCCTCAGGACACCCCCACTGATCCTGGCGTCCCTTCATAAGGCACGACTTGGTTCAGTCATGGGGACGAGTCGTCCCCTCAGCACAGAAAACCCATTTTCTTCATTTTTGACAATTCGTTCGATGCATGTGACCCCATAGGACCATACTATGTTGGCAATGAGTCCGATCACATCGATCCTCATAAGACATGAGCGGACTCTAGCAAGCCATCATGCCTACCCAAATAGTATAATATCAAGTTCGATTTTCCTACATAGAACATATCACAATCCCATTGTCACACGATGTTATATTGAACATGAGTCATGGTCCACGTCAACTCATATTGTTCAATGCTTTCTCGTTACCAAGTAAATTGATTAATCGAATGACATTAATCACATTAATTCATTCGGGCATGGCCACGCACTACATCAATCTTACTTACGAGTGGCCTAGCAAACATCTCTCTTTACGAGGGACAATTTCCATCTTGACTTATCATTCTTCCCAACAAGAATCATACCATGCCAATGATAGCCCTTATTGTCATCCGGTTAAAGACAACGTTAAACTATATCAAACATGATATTCATCGAGCGGAAGATGATGATAATCTCAGGTCAAAGGATATCAATGATATGACTATATGAGATCTAATTATGACATTTGACCATGACATAGATCTCATAATGGGTCAAGTCCAGTACCTTGTTCTCTAACAAGTACCCATGAATCTAATGTGCATCTCCATGCATATAATCATCACATGATTATCCATTAGACTTCATACTAGTGCTTCATAAGTACTAGGGACATGATTATTATAACTAAACATGCAAACACATATAATAATCAATGAAACAATCTCATATATAAATGAACAATGACATAACATAAAGGTCTATCTCTATAGGCCTAGGGCACAAACACCTACAGTATAGCGGTGGGAGTAATACTCCTCTCGTGAACTGCTGGTGCACCTTCACGGCTTATATGATCTCTATCGGAGATCCATATAAGTTATCAGCTCTCTTATGGCATGACTGCACATATCCATAGAAGTTACGCACCCCCAGACCGTGGCCACAGAAGGGGGAGAGGTCACAGGTATAAGGAAATCTAAACACCTTATGAGATATCTTCCCATAAGTGATAGTATCCCGTATACCCCCAAACGATCAGCTGATATCACCATGCTCAAGCATATAACAGATACTTGAAAATAAGTCCACCCTATGGGACACCAGGGTATATAACATGGAACTATAATTCATGTTAATCAAATCACAATAGTGCACATATATTTCAACACTAGTGAATAACAACACAATTCAATGACATGGCAATAATACTCATGCTCAACCGAATAAACAGTGCAACAAGTATTAAACACTATGTGCACAACAACTAGAAACAGGTAAGCACTTATGGCACAAATTCTATCACATAAGTCTTACATTTTCATTTCATACCATGGAAACCAGAAACAGGGTGTTCAAACTCCTGCCTAACAAATGTAGTAGTGCAACTTCTTTTCAAGGCACTATATATAACCCAATAACCCTCTAGGGTCAACCACGTAGAGATACAACATGCTATACGTAGCCCTACGCATTCACAATACAACATTGAACAACTTCTTTTAAGGTTACGTGATCAAATACCAAGTTTTACAACCTTTGGTTTAAGTTCCATAAACTGCCTTGCAAGCATGTTCACGACATTATTTAAAGCACTTCCCATTATCCAATTGGACCATTTCAAATTCCATAATGTAGTACTAAAGTTGTACTAGATTGAGGGTTAAAGAGTGTTCCAATTTATAATGGTTAGACTAGGTTTGCAAGGCCTAGAAAAAGGTTCAAGGCTGCATTTTGAAAATGGTTCAAGTCATAACTGCCTTTCAAGCATTTTCAAGCCACTATTTAAAGCTCTTGCCAATATCTTTTTGGCCTATTCCAAGATCCACATTGTAGTACTAAACTTGTACTAAATGCCTAGTTAAAGAGTGATTAAATATATACTCATTAGACTAGGTTAAAAAGCTTGCAAAGTAGCCATCTTAGCACAGTTTTGGAAACGACTCGTGCTGCTGGGAACGAGTCGTTCCCAACACCTGCACGACTGCTCCAAATGCCACGACTCGTGACCATTTTGGTCACTTGATGTCGCACGACTGCCCAGAGCTTGGTCACGACTCGTGCTCATGGGCACGAGTCGTGCCCAACACCTGAAGCCACGGTTCTGAAGCTGTTCCAACATCAGCAACAGCAACCAATTGCAACCTTTGTTCTCAGCTACCCCAGGTCATATTACAACAATATTCAGACCTGTTTAGCCCCATAATAAGCTCTCTTTATACCTCATAACATCTAGACAACAACCTTACAATTCAATCAACTCTCTTGATCAATTATCAACCCATAATACATCCCCTCTCAACCCAATCCTATTCAGCCCAAGGTTTCAACAATTACAAGCCATGAACTTGTCAAACCTCATTAAAGATACCACACATACTCAGTATAACATCTTTCAACCAAGTATGAACAATTATAGCGAAGAATCATAACAACTTACCTCAATGAAAAGGAGATATAATCGGATAAACTTGCTCTAAACACCTTCCTTAGCAAGAATTCAAAGTTGGAATTAACCACAGATCAAGGAATGAATTTCTGGGATTTTTGGAAGTTTAGCTAGGGTTTGGAAACTTTCTTGGCTGAGAGAAACAAAGAGAAGGCTGAGGAAACGTAATAAGCTTCTTAAGGAAGCTTTAAGAAGATATATATAACACTCTTACACATAAGCTCCTCCAAGATTGAAATGCAACAAAACACCACCTAGAACTTATAGTTACACCTAAGCACCTTGACAACTTTCATAACACTTCCAATCAATTTTCAAGTGTTGCCAATTAACTACGCAAATTTCTTTATTTAGACATTATATGATTAAATCAAGTTATAACGTCTAAAATCACATAGCTCATCAAAAATGCCCAAAATGAACACATAAGCAAATCAAATGCTAACAAACCAAGGATGATATGCAAGGCATACCCAACCCCACGTGCTTCACGTGTGACCAAAATGTGCCTAGGTTTAAGGTCGTGACATAATGTCCTCCCCTTTCTACACAATTCCCATTGGCCCAGCTTCAATAAGAGGCAAAATGGTCTTATAAGTTAATTATAACAGGTGATTTAGTCTTATAATTAACTTATAAGAGTTTTAATGTGTAAATTATGAGAAAAAATAGTCTTATAAGTTAATTATAAGAGGTGAGTTAGTCTTATAATTAACTTATAAGAGTTGTAAATGTGTAAATTATGAGAACAATTCGTTGTTATTATTGAAATTTTTGACTTTTTTAGTTGAAAAATTTGTCTTATAAGTCAATTATAAGAGACAAATTAGTCTTATAATTAACTTATAAGAGTTGTAAATGTGTAAATTATGAGAGCAATTCGTTGTTATTATTGAAAATTTTGATTTTTTTGATTGAAAAATTTGTCTTATAAGTCAATTATAAGAGACAAATTAGTCTTATAATTAACTTATAAGACCACCCGTCACACCGTGCGATCGCGCGGAGGGGTATCTGGGGAATTAACTAAATGTTGTTTCCTAAATTGGGTTTAAATCTCGCCCAAGGGACCCTAGGGGAAATCGACCTAATTCTAAACCCTAGACAAAGAGGTATCCTGAAACAATTAGAAAACCAATTTTCAAAGTTATGAGGCTGCATGATGCAATCGCGTAGACAATCTGCAACCTATGTGGCTGCATGATGCTATCGCATATGACCTATTTTCTTCCCATGTTCATAATTTCTGAATTCGCAAAACAGTTTGTAAAACAAGCGATCTCCTCAAGCAACCGCATTCCTTACTATGTGATCGCATCATGCGGCAGCATAGTTCCCATAGTCTTCCCGTGAATTCTTCCTCTTGTTGCTGCCTAGTTACCGGGTTGCCACCAACGTCAACAATTTCTCACCTAGAAACTAACCATCATATCCGTTCTCATCAAAACTCATCTCATGCATCCTTTTTCTCACCTCATATCATGGCAATGCCAGGCTTCTCCTAGTTTCCAAGCCCATTTGAAACCATGCACAACTTAAAATTCGCAAGGTTCACAACTTTAGTCAACATGTCAGTGAGGTTCTCACTCCATTGAATGTTTTCAAGCTTGATCTTCTTCTACAAGAGAAACCTAATATAGTTAAATCTTTGTGCTGCTTCATTCTAGCATGAAACATCGAAGTCTTGGCTAGATTAATTGCACTCTAGTGATCATGTAAAACACACTATTACTCTGTATCCCAAGTTACCCAAGAAATTCTGCAACCATACCATCTCTTTGCATGCATCAGTTATTACATCATATTCTACCTCGATAATCAACTGCGCCACGATATTTTGTAACTTAGAAGCTCAAGAAATTTTCGTATCGCCCAATGTGAACACAAACCCCTTAGTACTTCTCCTTTTATCAAGATCACTTGAAACCAAATATGTATCAATATACCTTGCTAACTCGAAAACCTTGCCTAAGAAACATAAGGTCTTACCAGTAATACCCCTCAATTACCTCATGATCTACTTCACCGCTTCTCTGAATTGCGCATGTACGGCTGACTACACCCACTTCATGTGCAATATTTGGCTTCGTACACACCATAACATACATCAAACACCCATTAGCTGAAGCATGTGGAGTCTTCTCCATCTGAGCACGTTACTCCTTGTAGGGATGGCCAAACCGGATCGGAACCGGAAAACCAGACCAAAACCGGACCGGAAAAGCCCGGAACCGCCATGAACCGTCACGAAAATCAGAACCGGGATAACCGGAACCGGTTTGGAGCCAGGCCGGTTAAGGGTCACCAGAATGGTGAACCGGACCGGAAAAAGCCCGGAATCGGATGAAAATTCATTGTTTTTCAATAGAACCGGACCGGAATCGGACCGAAAAAAGCCCGGAACCGGACGAATCGGAGAGAAAACCGGAACCGGATTAACCGAAACCGTGAGCAAATCGGGCCGGTTAAGGGTCATACATTTTCCGAACCGGAACCGGCGGTTCCGAACCGGAACCGGGCCCGGAACCGATTTTGGTCATCCCTAACTCCTTGTTCCTAGGTGAATTCTTGCTAGAGAGTTAAATTGGCTACTCAACGGTGTACTCGTAGGCTTTGTTCCTTCCATACAGAAGCACCCCAAGACCTTTTTGATATACTTTGCCTGTAAAATAAACAATTTCTCCGTCTTCCTATTCCAGACAATCCGCATACCCGGGATATGTTTGGCCTCCAGAAAATCCTTCGTAGATAATCGTTCAGACAACTGTACCTTCAATATATTTTCCTTTCTATCCCTAGAGCCCACTATAACATGTCATCCACATATAACAACAAGTTTAAGCAGTTGCGGATCTAGACCTTCTTTTTTGCGAGTGTAAATAGGCTCAAATTGAAAGGGTATGAGTTTAATAATAAGCTCAAATTGAAGGGGCTAAATGAATTTAAAAGTGAAAGTGGAAATAAAATACAATGTTGGGTTTCGAACTTAACACCCCTAAGACCAAAATTCGATGCCTTTACCACCTAGACAAGGTAAGTTATTTTAAAGTAAAAAGTGATCTTTTTAATGTGAAAATCGATAAATCGAGAAAACTAAATGGGGGGATGGAGCCATGACTCTATTTTTTAGTTTATAGACATAATTTAGGGGTGATGAGCCGACTATGAGGAAGAAGTTAAATGTATCTTTGTGTTGAAAGTAAAAAGTATCATTAAATGTGAAGATAATTTATTTGAAGTTGATTTGGGATTTTTGGGTAATAGATTGAAAGTTGTCCACAAAATCTTGCTAACGAAATTAATTGACAATATTTATCATAGCATCTGTAATGGACTCAATACACTCTGATTAAAAACAATAATAAAATTATTACATTACGATTTTGTAAGCAAATTTTTGTAATTATTTTGTTTCCTTACTATTACCCAATTAGTATAGGGGAGAGAGAAAAAGGTTGGTTAAAAAAAAGTGAAAAAATGTTTTAGAAATTTATAAAAGGTGATATGTGATTATATTTTATAAGCTTCAATTTCTTCGATCAAGTCATTATTTTTACTCTCTCTATTTTGAAATAAATATATAAAAAAAAATTAGAGTTTCTCTATTAAATAACAAATTTGAAAAATTATTGAACATTCATTTTAGAGTCGGTCTCTGGAGAAACGCGTTTCTCCATAAGTTATGGAGAAACGTGTTCTGGATATCCATCCCAAAGCTTCTGGATATTCAGAAGCTTTGAAACGGATATCCAGAAAAAAAGATTTGGGGCAAAGGCCAAGCTTCTGGATATCCATCCCAAAGCTTCTGGATATCCAGAAGCTTTGGAACGGATATCCAGAAAAAAAGTTGGGACAAAAGCAAAGCTTCTGGATATCCAGAAGCTTTGGAACGGATATCCAGAAAAAAATTTGGGGCAAAGGCCAAGCTTCTGGATATCCATCACAAAGCTTCTGGATATCCAGAAGCCTTGGCCTGCATTGTCGCGCGACAAGTCGGGACGCGTTTCTCCGTAAGTTATGGAGAAACGCGTTTCTCCCCAGATTTTACGTTCATTTTAGAAATTTAAAAAGGTTTGCATGCATACTTCGGAGAGAATAGCCTAATAGGTGGATTTTATTTATTTTTTATTGAAAGATATCTTGAAAAGTATTGATTCGAGTAGAAGTGAAACACTCTTTGATGAAAAAACTGTTGTCGGTGGAGATGATAGTTCTTCAATTGCTAAATCTACTACGAATGTTTTGTTTCAGGAAGTATTTCGAAATGTTTAAGTAATATTCACACTTTAGTCTTTCGATTTACTATTTCAGTACATGCATGTCTATATATAATCACCGTGCATCGCACGGATTTGTTGCTAGTTAATAATAAATACAAAAACGAAATTCTTCTTAATTTTGGAGTTACTGTGAGAAGCTAGTGGACCCAAGTTGTTTGTGTTCAGTAGGCCATAACTTGGGTCCACTGGCTCACCAAAACTCTATTGGCTCACCAAAACTCTATGTATGATATTAGTAACCTGTAGTAGTGGATGAGAGTTTATATATTATAATCAAAATCTACATCTTTTTGATATGATGGGATGGAGAATATCACACAAGATGTAGCAGTATTCTCAAGATGTCCCCAATAATGATTTTCGTCTATAACTTTAGTATTCTCAACAATTATAGTAAAAGATGTGAAACAAAAACTCATTAAAATGATTATCTCAACTTGATTTCATCATTGCATAACATGGTACCATCTCAAAAAAAAAAGAAAAAGAAAAAGAAAAAAAAAACAAGAATCTAATGTGACAAGGATATACTAATGGAATGTTCATTTCTTTAGCATAGATATGGTCAAAATAGAAAATGAGTTGTAGGTTCTTAGCAAAATCGTTGTGCCCAATAAACCTACCCTTTTACTACACTTGAACAACACATTTCAAAACAAATAATGTCCACAAGATTTTACCACACAAAAATGTTCTAATTTATCTCTATCTTTTGTTTTCTACTTATTAGAATATTGGAGCAAGAAATAAATATTTCCCTATCACGGCAGCTGTCATTAGTTGAAAGCTATTAATTACAAATATAATTATCATAAGCGGCAAATGCGAATGTTGCAAATTACATGGTTTGTGTAAATATAAAAAGGTTTTGGCAAATGTGGCAAATGCGAATGTTGCAAACAGTGGCGAAGTCAGGAATAGAAGTGAAGGGGGTCGAAAAAATATAGTGTAAATTTTCTGTTGCAATAAGGGGGTCAGATTTTATGAAATATCAAATTTTACCCTAAAATCATAATAAAATATCAAAAATAGCACTAGTAAAAAAAAAAAAAATCAAAACATGGTGGTCAGCCAACCCCCTTCCTCTTCACTTAGCCTCGCCGCTGGTTGCAAATTACATGGTTTGTGTAAATATAAAGGTTTTAGTAATGAAGGATTGGCGTAATTGATAAGGTTCATTTCGGCTATTACTACATCTGTTTCATAATAAATAATAAATGGTATAGTTTATATGAATGTTTGAGCATCGCCTAAATACGTTGATCGAAAAATTAATGTGCATACTTGGTGAGATCAACAACTCATTTGGTCGATTAGATGGAGCATAACTTATTATCTTCATTAATAAAAAAGAAAAATATCAGTATTATTATGGAGTTTTTACCAAATACTATCTCAAAAAGATGCTATTTACAAAAAAAAAAAAAATGTAAGTTGTGATATTACAAAAAATTACTTTTCTTTTCTTTTTTTCTTTTATAATTTTTTTCCTTTTCTGTTAAAATAACTGATAAATACATTTATCATTTTTTTAAATAGTATTTTGTGCTTGATTTTTCAGTTAAACAACTGATGATTGCATTTATTAGTTGTTTATAACTGATAAATCTGATAAATGTATTTATCAGTTGATAGTTAAACGCAAAAAAAAAAATATAGCTTTTTGTAATATTTAAAGAGTTTTTTGTAATATCCAACTTGTGTGATTTTTTTTTATTATATCCATTTTTAAAAAGTAGTTTTTGGTAAATGCCCCTTTAGACGTGTCCAAGCAGTTATAACCGCCGGTTAAAAAACCGTTAAATCTTAATCGTAACCTAACCATTAACCGTGTACTAACGGTTACGGTTATCCGGTTAACGGTTATAACCGGTTAAAACGATTTATCCGGTTAAAACGGTTAACTGAAGCCCTTTTTTTTCAGATTAGTCCTTTAAACGGAATTTTTAACTGTTTCTGTTAACTTTTGTACTCTACATGCCCTTTATTTTTTTTTTGAATAAAGAATACTATTTGAGATGTTAGTTATTTGTGGTTTTTTTTGGAAAAGGTTATATAAAAAAAGTTAAGAATTTTAAAGAAATGAAATTTTAATTGAAAGTGTGTTTAACAGATTTTTTTAACAGTTTTTTTTATTTTTTTGTTGGTTAAGCAAAGCTATTTGAAGAAAACAGTTAACTTCGTAAATGGGTAGGATTTTGAACAATAGTTGCAATGCGCTCGATAATAGCGGTCGTCATCGGGATCAATTTGCACTATTCGAAAATGAATTGTAAAAGTGTCGGAGATAGACTCTCTAGGGGCACGTGAACGTGGCACCGTTGGCGGTTTTTCTTGTTCTTGTCCCCGAGCACGACCACCTCGAGCTCGGCCTCGGCCTCAGCCGCCCGTACCCCTTCTACCACTTTTAACAACATTTTCATCCACATCTTGCTCATTTTGTGAAAATGATTCCTCAAAAAATTCGAATTCTTCTTCGTTATGATGGGAGGAAGAACCAACATGTTCCTTGCCTAAGTTGCCTCTTCGAGAAGAAGACATTTTCGTTAGAAAACTGACTGAAAATCGAAAAAAAATGCTAACTTTGTTAAAAAAACTAACTGAAAATCTTTAAAAAAACTGACTGGAATTTCAAAAAACTAACTAAAGTTCTGAAAAACTAACTGAAAACGTTAAAAAACTGATTGGAATTCTGAAAAACTAACTGGAATTCTGAAAAACTAACTGGACACGTTAAAAAATTGACTAACATTCTAAAAAACTAACTGGAAACTTTAAAAACTGACTGGAATTTCAAAAAACTAACTGAAATTCTGAAAAACTTACTAAAAACGTTAAAAAACTGACTAAAATTCTAAAAAACTAACTGAAATTCCTAAAAACTAACTGGAAACGTTAAAAACTGACTGGAATTTCAAAAAACTAACTGAAATTCTTAAAAACTAATTGGAATTGTTAAAATACTAACTGGAATTCTCGAAATAGAACTAAAATATTAATTTCGTTAAAAACTAACTGGGAATTGTAAGAAAACTAACTGAAAATCGAATATAAGAGTATGAGAGAGACTTAGGATATTTGAGAGTAGAGAGAGAGAGAATAGAGAAGTAAGGTGAAAATGAAATGGTGGGAGGGAGAGGGAGGTGATATTTACAGGGTTGATTATTTTCAAGAAAAAGATTTATTTTTTTAACTAAATTGAATGGGGTCAAACTATCAAAGTAGCCGTTGGGAGGGAGTATTGAATGGGTCAAAGTAGCCGTTGGGAGGGAATTTGAATGGGGTCAAAGTAGCCGTTGGCTACTCAGTAGCCGTTGGGGAGTAATTTAAATTTGGCCGGTTATTTAAACGGTTATAACCGGTTAAATAACCGACGGTTATAACCGCCGGTTAGCCGATTTGAAAAACTTATAACCTTAATCGAACCGGTTAACCGCCAGTTTCAGTTAATCCGGTTATGGTTAAATCGGTTAACGGATTTGACCGGTTAAAAATCACCGGCTAGCCGGTTTTGGTTAGATTTTGGACACGTCAGCCCCTTATTTTTATTACGTACCTCAAGTTGATAAATCATTTTCGATTCCCATATAGAAAATAATTTATTTTTTTTTAGTTATAGCATAATAAATAAAATAAATTAATGACATTTTAGAGGACAATCAAGAGCAAAATCCACATGAAATAAATTATTGATCTATTTGGTCAGGTTCAGCAGAATTTTCACATTACAAAAAAAGACATATGAAACATGTTAATGAAATAAAACCCAAGAAAACAAAACAAATAAAATAAAATTAATATTTGGGATTATTACTAGGGTAATTTCCTATGCAAGGAAAGTGACACAATTACCCTTTTCTCGTTGTTCATTTTCCCTCCATTTTTCGGTATAAAAATCTGTAGTCAAATTCAACCCTTCAGCTTAAGTTCATTACCAATCATAAATGGAAAGGAGAAGGGTTTTCCTTTTATGTTTAGCAATTATTTCAATATTAAAGTTAGCTAAAGGAGATAATTGTGCTTCAAGAGCTATATTCATATTTGGGGATTCAACTGCAGATGTTGGCACTAACAACAACTTGACTGGTTGTTCTGCTTTGGCTAATATTCCTTTTAATGGGATTGATTATCCTCATTCGATAGCAACCGGAAGATTTAGCAATGGCTACAACACCATCGACTTCATTGGTACGCAAGAAATTATCTCTCTTTCGACTTAAAATGTTAAAAAACGATGACATTACGCAATAAAGGGTACAAAATCTTTCTCTTTCGACATAGTATGTTACCCCTTTTCCACGTTTTGGCCAAAAAAATAAATCAAAGTGTAAAGGGTAAATCAGTAG
The DNA here is from genome assembly GCA_022495995.1 of Adenophora triphylla var. japonica. Lineage (NCBI taxonomy): Eukaryota > Viridiplantae > Streptophyta > Magnoliopsida > Asterales > Campanulaceae > Adenophora > Adenophora triphylla. The sequence goes on from JAFEMH010000847.1 coordinate 276,099, forward strand.
TTTGTTTTGAAAGGCGGTGAAAGTAATCGCGACATAATATTTTGAAGGGCGAAAAAATGCTCCACTTGTCTAAAGGTTGATTCTGAAATGCGACTTAAGACTTGATTTTTTTTTTTTTAGGGAAGTTCCGAAAATTGGTAAACAAGACTAGTTACTTCGCTACATGAATGTTACTTTTAGCTTATGGATATTCCCTCTCTCCTAAAAAAAAATATGGCGTTTAACTTGTCGATTTTTTTTTTAACGAACCGATGATTTACTTGTTCGTATCATCACAAAATTGCACAAAAATTATATGTTCTTTTAATAAGATGATTTTTTTTTTTTATAATTATTGTGCTTATATGATTTATATTTGTGGATAGTGAGGGAGTTGGGTGATTATAGCGAGAGTCCGCCACCTTTTCTCACACTTTTAAAGCGTAATCAGACTTTTAAGACAGATTTACTTCGCGGCGTAAATTTTGCCTCGGGAGGTTCTGGAATTCTTAATCAAACTGGTCATGGCCGATTTGTAAGTCTCCCCCTTTCTCTTTCACACGCACAAAACAATGTTCGTTTTCCTTCCGATTTATTTCGTTTGGCGAATATATATAAGTCATCAAGAATGCTCGTTTTTCTTTCGATTTATCTCGTTTGGCAAATATATATAAGTCATCAAGATAATGTGGTGTGATGTTTTACTGATATGGCAATAACGAATTATGTAGGGGAGAGTGATTTCTCTAGGGGAACAAATTGATCAATTTGTCGCTGCTCGAGAATCCATTACAAAGCTACTAGGTTCACCTAAATCCGATGAATTCATCTCGAAATCGATCTACATTATAAGTGTCGGAAGCAATGACCTAGTCGACTACCAATTTTCTAGCCGCAATATCACCCCGGAAGTACTCATAGCCAATCTCACTGATACCTATTCCATTTACTTACAGGTTTGAGTAATTATTTTGTATTTACGAATTCGCAATTATACTATGCTCCCCCGAATCCACATATAGACCTTTCTATGTTGAACTTTGGACTTGTCAGGAACTACACGAACTAGGAGCGAGAAAATTCGGGATAATAAGCATACCACCTGTCGGTTGCTGCCCGGTTGAGCGCGCATTTAGCGGCGGGAAATGTGACGACGAGATCAATGATTGGGCACAGTCATTCTACGACTCAACTCACTTGATGTTGCAGAATTTCAGCTTGGTGTTTGAAGGAGTAGCATTCTCGCTTGCAAATTCATATAATATGACCATGAACATCATCAATAACCCTAGCGGAAGTGGTAATTTTTCATCAAATCCTACTTCAATCTTCTTGCACATTAGTACTCACTCATGAACAACACACTCCTAATCTGCTACAAGGAAATAATTAAAACATACATTTTTATTTAAAAAATAATTAAAAAAAAATTAAGACTCTCAGTTGTACTATTGAAGTTGTCATATTATTCTTTGAAAATCTATATTATTATCTTCGAAATCTGACAGTTTTAATTGACAGTCTAATAATTTGCTTGTTTAAACTCGTAAAATGGAAGTAATAGTAAAACATACATTTTTAATCGTAAAACTTAAAATTGTTATATAGTAATATTAATGCTTTATTAATATAATAAAACTAGCAATCATAAAAATAATAAAACCAAATTTTCATATTTCCTAGAAAAAACAAGTTTTCCACAAGATTTTATGCTTCAATAGAGAGTATTTGTTAACTAGTCTAGCTAACTTTCACTATTTTTTCCCCTAGTGTTCTCGGATGTGAAAACAGCCTGTTGTGGAGATGGATTATCGGGCTGCGATGACAAAGGAGGCCTCTGCGCAAATCGTAGCAACAACTTGTTCTGGGATTGGTTTCACCCGACTCAAGCCGCGTCTCGGGTGGCGGCTCAGACGCTTGTCTATGCAGAAAGTTCAGACTATGTGACACCAATGAACTTTAGTCGCTTGGCTATGACCTAATAACGTTCCAATGCATATGCTATATGTAAAAGACATATTTTCCCATTTTCTTATCAATTTGAAATGTTTACAATCGAGAATAAATGAAATGAGCAAGTCTAAGGATTGCTATTTTCTACATCACGAACAGAAGTGCGGAGCGGATAACTGCTGAAAACATCTAAGTCATCCAAAAGTTTTCTTTTAGTTCAAAACGATCTCAATAATTCTTAGCAAATACTTGTTGACTATAAACTTTAGCAAATGATAATTTTATTATTCACTTTGAATAAGTATTTATATACAAAATGTGCAACAAACTAAGATATGGATATACATGATCTTGATTACAAAATGAGAAGACATGAGAGATTTGGTTAACTTATCTACAAACAAGGAAAGTAAATAACAAGAAAAGACTAGGAGATTGTCGTGGAAGTAGGAGGATCGTTTGGATCCTTTACACGCCCCCGCAAGATGGACGGTCCTTAAGTGAGGCCAATCTTGGAAATAAGAGACAGGAACCGAGCACGGGGAAGTGGTTTGTAAGAGCATCAGCCAACTGATCAGAACCAGATATGTGTTGGACTCGAAGCTTGCCGCGGTGAACTTGTTCTCGCACAAAGTGAAAGGCAAGGGCGAGGTGCTTCATTCTGGAGTGAAATACAGGATTTGCTGAGTAGTTGGCAGCACCGAGGTTGTCACAATAAATTACCGGGGGAATGTAGGAGGAGATGCCAAGTTCAGTCATCAGAAGGTTGTTGACCCATAAGATTTCTGCGGTGGTGGCAGCAACTGCACGGAATTCAGCTTCTGTGGAGGAACGTGAATTGAGCAAGTTTATTTACTTGGAAGGCGATGTATGGTCGGGTGAGAGAAAGATAATGGAGACTGCCAATTTTGGCGCGAAACTCGGAAGGGTTGCAAATGGGTGTGCAAGGTGTGGCCGAGAGAGAAGGATAGGTGGATATAGGAGTGGGATAGGTTGACTATAAACTTTAGCAAATGATAATTTTATTATTCACTTTTAATAAGTATTTATATACAAAATGTGCAACAAACTAAGATATGGATATACATGATCTTGATTACAAAATGAGAAGATATGAGAGATTTGATTAACTTATCAACAAACAAGGAAAGTAAATAACAAGAAAAGACTAGGAGATTGTCGTGGAAGTAGGAGGATCGTTTGGATCCTTTACACGCCCCCGCAAGATGGACGGTCCTTAAGTGAGGCCAATCTTGGATATAAGAGACAGGAACCGAGCACGGGGAAGTGGTTTGTAAGAGCATCAGCCAACTGATCAGAACCAGATATGTGTTGGACTCGAAGCTTGCCGCGGTGAACTTGTTCTCGCACAAAGTGAAAGGCAAGGGCGAGGTGCTTCATTCTGGAGTGAAATACAGGATTTGCTGAGTAGTTGGCAGCACCGAGGTTGTCACAATAAATTACCGGGGGAATGTAGGAGGAGATGCCAAGTTCAGTCAGAAGGTTGTTGACCCATAAGATTTCTGCGGTGGTGCAGCAACTGCACGGAATTCATCTTCTGTGGAGGAACGTGAATTGAGCAAGTTTATTTACTTGGAAGGTGATGTATGGTCGGGTGAGAGAAAGATAATGGAGACTGCCAATTTTGGCGCGAAACTCGGAAGGATTGCAAATGGGTGTGCAAGGTGTGGCCGAGAGAGAAGGATAGGTGGACATAGGAGTGGGGGATGGTTTGGAGTGAATCATGTTATATTTATTGAGAATGTCATTGATGTATTTGGATTGGGAGAGGAGAATGCCATTGGCATTGGGTGTGACCTCTATACCTAAGAAGTAGGAGAGGGGACCAAGGTTCTTGAGCGAAAAAGGAGAGGCAGGGAAAGTGATGAAAGTTGCAATGAACGTATCTGATGGACCGATGGCAATGATGTCATCGACGTATACTAAAAGGAGGAGACGATTGGAATCTTTTGAGTAGAAGAAGAGAGAGAGGGGTCAGCAAGTGAGGAGATAAAACTAAAGGAAAGAATGAAGTGTTTGAGTTCAGTGTACCAAGCACGTGATGCTTGTTTAAGTCCATAAATGGCCTTGGAGAGATGACAAACATGGGAGGGGTGAGTGGTGTTTTTAAAGCATGGGGGTTGAGACATAAAGACAGTTTCAGAGAGATTATCTTGAAGAAAGGCATTATTGATGTCGAGTTGGCGAATAGACCATCCTTGACTAATGGCTAAGGAGAGAATGAGACGGATTGTGACCGGTTTGACAACTGGGCTGAATGTGTCAGAATAATCAAGGTCGGGGCGTTGGTGAAATCCCTTTGCAACTAGTCGGGCTTTATATTTGTGAATAGAGTTGTCGGGGTTATACTATATCCGGAAAACTTATTTGCATCTGACTATATTAGGTGCTTCATGGGAGGGAACCAACGACCAAGTGTTGTTACGCATGAGGGCATTATACTCATCAAGCATAGCCACATGCTAGTGGGGGGAAGACAAGGCTAGCTTGGTGGAGGTGGGATGGGAAGTGGGAAAGGGTAGGGTGACTAGTTAAGCATATTTGGGATTCGGTTTTTGGATGTTATTAGAGAGACAGGTTGTGATGGTGCGAGTAGGGTGAAGGCTGGTTGGTGTGATTACATCAGAAGGTGGAGTGTTCACATCAAGAGTGGCAGAAGGTTGATGGGAGTTAGTATGGGGAGGGACGGGAATGCGGGTAGTAGTTGGAGGTTGAGATGGGGCTGCTGTTGGTTCAGATTGGGGAGGTGGGGTGGGGTGGTGGTGGCAGGTTGATGCGGAAATGAGGTGGGGTAAGGTGGTAGGATAGGAATGGATATGGTGTACCATTCGGTAGAGGAGATATGAGATGATGTAGTGGATGTGGGTATGAGGGAGAGGTAGGGGAATTCTGTTTCGACAAATTTAACATGTCGGGAGGTGTATAGGCCATTTGTGGTTGGATCAAGGCAATGGTATCCACTTTGAGATAGTGAGTAGCCAACAAAGATGCATGGGGCGGACTTAGGGGTAAGTTTGTGAGGAGCATAGGGCCTAAGGTAAGGGTAGCAAAGACATCCAAAGCTATGAAGCTTGGTGTAATTAGGTGGTGTTTGAAATAGTCAGAGATAGGAAGAGTCACTATGAAGAGAGGGAGTGGGCATACGGTTAATAAGGTATGTATCTGTAGTTAAGGCGTGAGGACTGAAGGTGAGAGGGATTTTTGCATGGGAGAAGAGTGTGAGGACGGTTTCAATAAGATGATGATGAAGGCGTTCGGCAAAACCGGATTGTTCAAGAGTGTGAGGGGGGAGGTGAGATGAGAGATCCCTGATTGGAGTAAGAAGGATGTGAGTTTGAGATATTCACCCCCGTTGTTGAAAAATAAGTGAATAATCGGTTGTGAGAAGTATTTCTCAACGAGAGATTTGAAACGGGTAAAGGTGGTGAAGGTGTCGGATTTGTGTTTCAAGGGATGTAGCCAAATGTATTTTGTGAAGTGGTCAAAAAAGATGACATAATATTTATATTTGTCATAGGAGTAGATGGGTGAGGTCCAAACGTCGGAGAAAACAAGTTCAAGAAGAGCATAAGATTGAAGAATAGAAATGGAAAACGGGATTTTATGACTTTTATTAATATTGAATGGATTACAAAAAGAAGGGAACCACTAGGAATAGATAACGAAAATTGCTTATTCAAAAGGGAAACAATAGGGGGATAGTGATGTCCTAATCTATGATGCCAAGATTGAAGAGTTGTGGTGGTGCCGAGGTGAGCTTGTGGCGGGGTAGGGTACCAGATGTAGACTCCACGATCAGTAGTCCCGTGGAGGAGAATGCGGTTTGTCGAGATTTCCTTAATAAGAAAGGAAGAATGTGAGAATTCAATAGAAGCATTATTGTCTTTACAAAACTGAGAAACATATAGAATATTGCGAGAAATTAAAGGAACGTGTAGGACATTATTAAAAGTGAGTGATATATGAAGAGTAGGAAAAGATAAGGAACCTATATTGGAAATGGGGAGGGCGGACCCGTCGCCGATAATGACTTCATCACTGCCATCAAAAAGGTGGTGAAGATCAAGGTTGGAGAGGTCGTTGTAAGGTGGTGTGTGGCTTCGCTATCAACAAGTCAGGGAGCCGTTGGTGGTGGGAGAGAGGTGGTGACAGTGTGGGCTTGTGGCGGAGGTTGGGATTGGGATTGGGTAAAGCGAGGTGAGTGGTTTGAGGTGGGTGCGGGAGGAAAAATAACACTATGGTAGTCACGTTTGAACTAACGGCATTGAAAGATTACGTGATCAACGTAGCGACAATATTGACATTTGCCCTTAAATGGACCAGGATAAGGGTTACGGGAGTGGGAGGGGGTGGGAAGAATTAATGGGATGATTTATGAAAGGACGGGATGGGTTGTGGTAAGCACGAGTGTCACTACCAGAAAAACATGTTTTAGTGGCGGAAATTTCCGCCTCTAAAGTAAAAATTTCGTCGCTAAAGTCAATCTCCGACGGAAAAATTCTGTCGGTGGTCCGCCACTAACAGCCCGCCGCTATGGTCCGACGGACCAAATTCTGTCGGTATACACCGACGGAAATAATATTTCGTCAGTGATCTTTTGATATCAGCGACGGAAATTCCGCCGCTGAATTAATTCATTTTCATTAAATATTTATTTCAGCGACGGAATATTTCGCCGCTGAAATAAAAATTTATTTAAATGAATTAATTCAGCGACGGAAATTTCTGTCGCTGAGTTAATTTAATTTAATTAAATTTTTAATTTCACCGGCGGAATATTCTGTCGCTGAAATAAAAATTTAATTAAATTAAATTAATTCAGCGAAGGAAATTTTCGCCGCTATTTTAATTTAATTTAAATAAATATTTATTCCAGCGACGGAATATTCCGCCGGTGAAAATAAAAATTTAATTAAATTAAATTAAAATAAATTGACACATCGGCGGAAATTTCCGTCGCTGGAATAAAAATTTAATTAAAATTAATTAATACAGCGATGAAAATTTCCGTCGCTGATAATGCAATAAAATAAAAAAAATAATTTAAAATATCAATTAACCAATTTTTTTTGTACCTGATATAACAATTCAATTGATAAAACTAAAATTATAAATCTAAAAACCAAATACGTACCAAATCGGTGGGGAGGCGGGGCGGGGACATCCCATTACCCAAAATGTTATTACAAAAAAATATCACAAATGTTATTACAAAAAAGTATAAAATAGTACGAAATCAACACGGGGGGGATTGGGGAGGCTGGAAATTATTACCCTGCTGCTGCAGATTCTGCATCTGGGCCATCAAGATAACAAATTTTCGATCATTCTCCGCCTGACGCTGCGTCTGAGCCTCCAATGCCTCAAAAAGCTCTGCCCTAGCCTCTGCAACCACACGTCTCTCCTCAGCCACCTCAGCCTCCAGAGTGTCGATCCTCGAAGCATACCGAGTATCGGGCGTGAAAACATTTGGCCGACGGCCGGTCAACGTTGATGGGCATTGCAGCCCGTGATCCCCCATCCCTAACACTCGGTCTCCTCTCTTTGGATGTCCATCCTAGGTGACCGAGCGCCAAACTTCAGGCACGAAGGGAACTGGCTGGCCGGGAGGAGTACCTTCGGGAACAACGGCGGCTTGATATGTATTCTGTCAAAATAAAACAAACAAATATAATCATATACACAATGTACATAAATAAATTTACATATTCAAAATCAAGTCATTTAATGATAGTTTACTTACAATGGCCAATGCAGAGCGATCGTCAACCCATTGCGGAGGTTGATCGGCGGATGCAGGAGGTCGAACATGGGTGCTAACGAAAACATCCAAAAAACTGACATCCGGGCCATGTTCATTTTCCTATAAATAAAAGAAGCGAGATTATTATTTTGAAATGGTATAAATACAACATTTAGCTTCCCATATTATCTTGTGATAAAAAAATGTTCTCTTTAATCACTAAAGTTGTGAGTATAATATTTACTTTCGTTAGGATTTAGGGGTAATCTTAGAAAAGAAAACATACAATACATTACACTAAAACCATGGATTTCATAGCATCAACATGGCTCCCAGCTAACATACGTACATAAACTTATTTAAAAGCATGCATACACTACATTTAAACTAACACCCCATGTATTTCTTATCATTTACACTAACACCCACCAACAACGTGCATACAACCGTCCTGTTTGGTTTCAAAGTCAATTAAACTAAAACCATGGATTTCATAGAATCAACATGGCTCCCAGCTAACATACGTACATATACTGATTTAAAAGCATGCATACACTACATTTAAACTAACACCCCGTGTATTTCTTATCATTTACACTAACACCCACCAACAACGTGAATACAACCGTCCTGTTTGGTTTCAAAGACAATTAAACTAAAACCATGGATTTCATAGCATCAAAATGGCTCCCCAGCTAACATACGTATATAAACTGATTTCAAAGCATGCATACACTACATTTAAACTAACATGCATACCATACGGTAGTGATGCTCGCCGACTGGTATCGTCCCCATCGTATGCTTTGTCGCCGACCCCGAGGAGCCTGCTTTATTTGCCCGAGCCTGTTGGGCGATAGCTATCGCCCCATCCGACGACCAATGTTCGCAAAATCTACGAAACACCTCCTCGGTCATTCAAGGAGCTGTCGCGGGCGCTAATCCCGTCGCCAGTCGCTGAATATAAAATTTAAACTTCGTGGCACCTATAAAAAATATGAATATCTCGTAAACATATAATGATAACATTATAAAATTAAAAGAGTATAATCATTGTTAATTAAACTAATTAAGGATAGATAAATATGTTACCAATATGATCCCGAAATAACTTCGAACACTGTTTCGTGAAAACAAATTTAACCGACGCCTCGTCGATATCCGGCGTCCATGTAAATTTCAACTACAACATATAATGATAACATTACAAAACTAAAAGACTATAATCATTATTAATTATAACATTTTAATAACAAACTAACATTTAATTTTTAAATAAAAACCATTAACACATTACCTTAAACTCCTCCAAAGCATTCTCCTTCTCCTCCCGTGGCAATGATTTCCAGTTGGGCCAAAACTCTTGCATGACCCGAGACCACCAATACTGCCCAATCTTTGTCTCGGGGGTAGGGTATGCACATATAAACCTGCCAAGTATATTTATACAATAACATTTTAACTTAAATAATGAATTATATATAAAACAAAAAGGAACCAACTTATATCAAATTAATGAAGAGTTACTTACTGTGCATAATGTGGTGATATCCAGAGAAACGTCCTCCCCACAGAATCGACAGGAGTAGGACTATTAGTAGTATCGGCCCCAGAGGAGGAGCTGATACTACTATGTGTACACGGGGCGTGTCTTCCTGCCCGCTCTACTAGAACTCATATCTAAATACACTAAAAATATTAAAATATACAACTTTAACAATATGAAACAATATATTCACAATACATATAGCTCCTTGAAATTAAATGTTCAAGAAAAAACAAAAATTAACACGATGGATTGGATTAAAAATTAAATTGAATTGAATTGAAATAATGTGTGTGAGAAATCTTCCTCGTTCTCGTGACCTATGAGTCGACAACTTAATTGATACTCTCCGGGTAATCGTTTTCCATGAATCGGAGACCAATGTCTGATTCTGCTAGAATCGGAGACTAGTCTCCGATTCATGGAAATCGATTACCCACAAAGTATCAATTAAGCTGTCGACTCATAGGTCACGAGGAAGAGGTATGTTTCTCGCTCACATTATTTCAATTCAATTCAATTTCAATCCAATCCATCGTGTTATTTTTTTGACAGAGCACACTCACCAAATAAACTAAAACAATCGTTGACAAATTTTAATAATCTAAAGCATTCACAATACATATAAAACTTTAAAGTTCTAATAATCTAAAGCATTCACAATACATATAAAACTTTAAACTATTATTAATCTTCGTCCCCATCATCATCACTGGACTCTGAATTACTAAAAGACTCAAGTTCTTCATCTTCGTCTTCGGACTCTGATGAATCAAACTCTGGTTCGACGTCCTCTTCCTCTTCCTCTGATTCATCAATTTCAATGTGCGGGAGATGACTTGAACGAGGCGGAGGAGGTGGCAAATTCACTGGTAAGAAATCCTCCTCGGGTTCATCAACATTTTGAGGAATATGAGTGACATCATCTAATGGATGATTTGATGATGTCACTGGTGTTATACAGTCATGTTTGTGACAGTGCCTGTTTTACTCTTCACTGCTTTTATACGGTCACAAGTAAAAACAAGGTAACAGTATAATACCAGTGAAGAGAAAACAGACACTGCACAAACATGACTGTGATGTTTGAGATCCTGAGATACAATACGGACAGTGAAACTGGAAAAACTCTTATTAAACAGAAAATTCTTTGCTCAAACAGTCAAGAACTTGTTTGCTCTGTCTTTCTTGGTCAAAGATGGACGGATTTTGATAGCTGTGGATGAGAAAGGCTCTCATCTTGTTTATATTTTAAGATGTTAATCACCAACCACAATACCCTATAAGCAGTGCCACTAAGAGTTTTCTTCCTAATTTTAGACAATGGTTATGAGTCTAATTCCTTAACAATACTTCCATCCAAGTCTTCCTAATTTTTGACATTCACCCCCCTCCCCCTTTGACTTTACACAAGATCCGACCTAAGGTGCATCTAGGGTGCAAGGATTGATATCAGGCGCTCAAACTTAGGGGACATATATCACCGTCCGCGATGCCGTCAATCGCCCCAAAATGGGATCTAGAACCAGTGAGGTAGTGTGAGGTTGAATATGTTACATTAAATAAATGTATACAGCCACATACAACACACATCGATTCAATCATGTTCCAGGAAATGTTTCCAAGGAAAAATCTCCTACATTGTCTCCATTAACAACAACCCAAAAAAATCAAATTCAACAAAGCACAAATACACAAGGAAGAAATTCAAACAAAACCAAAATTGATGCAATCAATGGAATCCAAGAAGGTCGCCGGAATCCAAAGAGGTCGCCGGAATCAATGGAAGAAATTCCAACAAAAAGCATTAGGGCGGAATCAATTGATAGAAAATACCTGAAAAGGATGTTGTCGAGACGGAGACGGTGAAGAGGGTGGACGGACGGCGAAGCTTTGTCGCGGTGTGGAGAGGGTGACGGCGGCGGTGTACGTGACCGTGAGGGAAGAGAGAGAGAGAGATGAGAGAGATCGCTGCGATGTGAAGAGAGAGAGAAATATTAGGGCGTAAACGATTTTGGGAAGGGAAGGTTTGTATTTATATTTAACCTTAGCGACAGAATTATTCCGCCGCTAAATATTAATTTTAGCGGCGAAATTTTAATTCTGTCGGTAGAATTAATATTTAGCGGCAGAATAATTTCGTCGCTGAGGTTAATTAATTTTAATTTAATAAATATCATTATTTTTATTTATATAAAACATGAAAATTATTTTAAATAAAATATAACAAATTACTCTAAAAAAAATAAATATAAGTCAATAAATATTATTTTTGAAAAATAAATAAATCATAAATTAAAATAAAATAAAATAAAAATAGAGCTAAACAAATTTTAAAAAATCTAATTAACACCGACATAATTATTCCGCCGCTGCTACCACCACGTACAACCACTACTACCACCACCACCATTCCACCACTACTATCACTACCACTACCACCATTACTATACCACCACAACTATTACTACTACTACCACTACTACCACCACCACCATGCACCACCACCACCACTATCACCACTACCATCAATATTACCACTACCAACACTACCACCACCACCACCACTACCACCACTACTACTACCATCATTACTACCACTACCACCACTACTATATATCACTACCACTACTACGACTACTACCGCGACTACCACCACTACTACTACCATCCTACTACCACTACCACCACTACTATATATCACTACCACTACTACCACTACTACCACCACCACTATCACTGCCACCACCACTACTACCACTACTACCGCAACTACCACCACTACTACCACTACTATTACTACTACCACCACTACCACCACCACTACTACCACTACTACCGCGACTACCACCACTACTACCACTACTATTACTACTACCACCACTACCACCACCACTACTACTACCACTATCACCACTACTACCACTACTACCACACTATCACCACCACTACTACTACCACTACCACCACTACTATCGCCACTACTACCCCAACCCCTAAACCCTAAATCATATACTTATACCCCTAAACCCTAAACTCTAACCCTAAGCATAAACCCTAAATCCTAAATCTCAAATCTCATATACTTATACCCCAACCCCTAAATCATATATTTATACCCCTAAACCCTAAACTCTAACCCTAAACCCTAAATCTCAAATCTCATATACTTATACCCCAACCCCTAAACCCTAAACCATATACTTATACCCCTAAACCCTAAACTCTAACCCTAAGCCTAAACCCTAAACCCTAAATCTCAAATCTCATATACTTATACCCCAACCCCTAAACCCTAAATCATATACTTACACCCCTAAACCCTAAACTCTAACCTTAACCCCTAAACCCTAAACCCTAAATCTCAAATCTCATATACTTATACCCCAACCCCTAAACCCTTAATCATATACTTATACCCCTAACCCCTAAACTCTAACCCTAAGCCTAAACCCTAAACCCTAAATCTCAAATCTCATATACTTATACCCTAAACCCTAAATTCTAAATCTCAAATCTTATATACTTATACCCCAACCCCTAAACCCTTAATCATATACTTATACCCCTAAACCCTAAACTCTAACCCTAGGCCTAAACCCTAAACCCTAAATCTCTAATCTCATATACTTATACTCTAACCCCTAAACCCTAAATCATATACTTATACCCCTAAACCCTAAACTCTAACCCCTAAACCCTAAATCCTAAACCCTAAATTTCAAATATCATATACTTATACCCCAACCCCTAACCCTAAATCATATACTTTATACCCCTAACAGTCGGTTATTTAACCGGTTATATCCTTTTGAACTTTCAGTAAGTGTTTTAACATTTCCAGTTAGTTTTTTAGAATTTCAGTCAGTTTTTTAACGTTTTCAGTTAGTTTTTTAGAATTTCAGTCAGTTTTTTTAACGTTTTCAGTTAGTTTTTTAGAATTTCAGTCAGTTTTTTACGTTTTCAGTTAGTTTTTAACATTTTCAGTTAGTTTTTTAAACGTTTTCAGTTAGTTTTTTAACGTTTTCAGTTAGTTTTTCAAAATTTCAGTTAGTTTTTTGAAATTTCAGTTAATTTGATAACGTTTTCAGTTAGTTATTTTGTTAATTAGTTCTAAAAATAATTAAAAATTAAATGTTATAATCACCGACAAAATATATCTGTCGCTGTTTAATTAAAAATAATTAAAAATTAAATGTTATAATCACCGACGGAATAAATCTGTCGCTGATAAATTAAAAAAAATAAAAAACAAAATTAATTTTTCACCGACGGAAATATTCCGTCGCTGGTTTATTTAAAAAAAAATAAAAAATATTTAATTTCCACCGACAGAATTATTCCTTCGCTGTTTAATTAAAAATAATTAAAAATAATTAAATATTAAATGTTATAATCACTGACGGAATATTTTCGTCGCTGATTAATTTAAAAAATAAAAAAAACAAAATTAATATATCACCGACGGAAATATTCAGTCGCTGGTTTGTTTAAAAAAATTATAAAATATTTAATTTCCACCGACGGAATTATTCCGTCGCTGTTTAATTAAAAAAAATTAAAAATTAAAGTTATAATCACCGACAGAATATTTCCGTCGCTGATTAATTAAAAAAAATAAAAAACAAAATTAATATATCACTGACGCAAATATTTCGTCGCTGGTTTATTTTAAAAAATTAAAAATATATATAATTTCCACCGACGAAATAATTCCGCCACTGAGAAAGAATTAGCGACGAAATATTCCGTCGATAATTTAGGCGCCAATTTAGTGGCGGTAATGAAATTAATATTGGACGAATATTCGTTTGTAGCGACGAAAATCAGCGATGGAATTAAATTCCGTCGGTAAAATTGACGTCAAATTTATTCCGTCGCTATGGCATAATTTTCGTCACTATATAGCGACGGAATTATTCCGTCGCTGGTAATTCCATCGCTAAAGACACAGTTTCTGATAGTGTGTGTGCCACGTGAGTCGAGACTTGGAAAGAGGTAGAGGGTTGTGTTTGTTTGAGTTTGAGTTCATATTGGATGAGTTTTTCGTTAAGAGCTTCAAAGGAAATGGGGTTATCTCTAGCACCGACAGAGCCGATAATAGGTTTGTAGGAATCATAGTCAAGTCCTTTGAGAAATTTAGAAATGATATCCTCTAAATCCATGGGTTTTCCTATGATTGCTAGTTTGTCGGTGCAAGATTTTATGGATTGCATGTATTCGGTAATGGGGAGGGTGGATTTGGTTATGGATTCAAGGTTGTCTTTGACTTAGAGAATATGGCCACGAGACGAGTTGGCGTAGGTGGTTCGAAGAATGTTCCAAGCCTCACGTGAGGTGGTTGCTTGGTAGACGAATGGGGTTACGGCAGTGTCAAGGGTGCCTAGTACGTAGGGCTCTAAGAATGAGACGGTCTTGCCTATTCCAGGTGACGGAGGCTAGGTTGGTGGTTGTTTTACCGTCAGTAGTGATGGTGGCCGAGGGTGGTGGGTGAGATCCTTCTACAAACTTAAGGAGGTCCAAGCCAAAAAGAAGGGAGGTAATTTGAGAGGACCACGAGAGATATGTGAGAGGGGTAAGGGTTTTGCAATTTGAGAGGTTAACTAAGATGATAGGATGGTTTGGTTCAACGGAATTAGGGATGGTAGTGGGGAAGATTGGGTTGCCATGCGGGAGAGGGAAGAGGTGGAGGGCAGCGACTGAGAAAAAAAATTAGGGTTTGAAAATATTTTGATCACTATGCTCTGATATCATATAAACTTTAGCAAATGATAATTTTATTATTCACTTTGAATAAGTATTTATATACAAAATTTGCAACAAACTAAGATAGGGATATACATGCTCTTGATTACAAAATGAGAAGATACGAGAGATTTGGTTAACTTATTTAAAAACAAGGAAAGTAAATAACAAGAAAACAATAGGAGATTGCCGTGGAAGGAGGAGGATCGTTGGGATCCTTTACATCGACTACCAAAGGAGAAGAATATCAGTATTACTAATACCACAAGTTGATTCAAACTGAGATTGGATTTTCTTAGCATCAGAATTCATATATCTGTTGGAGAAATAAACCAAATTGCTGATACATTCATTCACTCATCAGTTATGTATGTGACTGATTCATTTCCCATTTATAACTCATGCTTTTAATAATGTATTGTCTTTTCATTTTCATGTACTGAAAAGGCTATATAAGCCTTAGTGTATCCAAATCTTGGATGCAAGAAATCAATAAAACATCAAAAGAAAAGTTCTAGAGCATCTCTTCTATCTTTAGAAATATTATACCAAAACCCATTTTTCATCTCCTGTCCTTGTCTTAAAATATCTATCAAATTGGTATCAGAGCCGAGGTTTATTCAGATTTGAAGCAACCAATAGGAAGAATGACAAGTACTAGCAATATCTCCCTAATTCCCCGCTTTAAGGGTGAAAACTATGACTACTGGAGTTGCAATATGAAGGTGTTGTTGAAATCAAAAGTGTTATGGAGGATTGTTCTCGAAGGATATGAAGAACCAGAAGATGAAGAGAAATTGACAGCCGCACAAAAGAAAACCTTGTCTGATAATCGAAAGCAAGACAGCAAAGCACTCTTTGAAATTTATCAAGCCATTGAGATGCCAGTGTTTGAAAGAATCTCTAAAGCTGAGACAGCAAAGGAGGCCTGGGATATCATTCATGCTGCTTATAAAGGAGAAGCAACGGTGAAAAAAGTTCGTCTTCAGTCTTTATGATCAGATTTTGAAAAATTGGAAATGAAAGAAAGTGAAGACATTTCAAGTTATTTCACAAGGGTAAATTCTGTTGTGAATCATATGGCCTCAAATGGAGAAAATATGGAAAATGAAAGAGTTGTTCAAAAAATTCTTCGTAGTTTACCACAAAAGTTTGATTACGTTGTGGTTGCTATTGAAGAATCAAAAGATCTCTCCACTTTATATGTGGATGACTTGCAAGGAAGGTTGGAGGCCCATGAAATCAAGATCAATAAAATTAATCCCCCTCCTTTCCAACCAGATAAATCTCTGTCCTCACAAATTATTAATGATGGTAGTCATGGTTCATACCGAGGATGAGGAAGAGGAAGAGCTTCTAGGGGAAGAGGTTCAAATTTTCAAGGAGGTAGAGCTTTTCCCAAAAATTATGAAGAACAAAATCAGAATTCAAGAGGGCTTGGCTACAATCATGAAAGAGGAGGTCATGGCTATCGAGGAGGACAGGGAAATCAAAGAGGGAGAGGACGTGGCTATCAAAGAGGACGAGGTCGTGGCTATATTCAATGTCGCCTTTTCCATAAACCTGGTCATAAAATTAATGACTGTTGGAACAAGGATGATTACAAGTACAAGGAAGATTACAAGGCTACAGAGGTTGGACCGGTGCATGATAACAAAGAAAAAGAAACCATGTTGCTCGTATGTCAAGGTGAAACAAAAAATGGTGGTGCTTGGTACGTGGACAGCGGAGCAAGTAAGCATATGACAGGTAACAAAATGATGCTTACAAATTTAATTTAATCTGATTTTGGGCAAATTAGAGTCGGAGATAGAAAAGCATATGGAATAAAAGGCGTTAGAGAAGTTGAATTCAAAACGAAGAAAGGGACAAGTGAATTGATTTCTGAAGTTTATTTTGTACCTGGCTTAAAAAACAATTTGCTCAGTGATGGCCATCTTTTGAAATAGGGGTATGAAGTTCACTTTCTAGAGGAGTCTTGCTACCTGTCAAAGCAAAATCAGCTTGTTGCAAAGATTGGAGTGGCTGCAAATAATTTATTTCCTCTCAATTTCCATGTTCCAAACTTGGCTTGTTTAGCAAGTGCCGACACGGATATTTTCACATTGTGGCATAAGAGGTATGAACATTTGAATTACGAAAGTCTTAATTCGTTATCAAGAAAGACAATGGTTAAAGGGCTGCCCCG
The DNA here is from genome assembly GCA_022495995.1 of Adenophora triphylla var. japonica. Classification (NCBI taxonomy): domain Eukaryota; kingdom Viridiplantae; phylum Streptophyta; class Magnoliopsida; order Asterales; family Campanulaceae; genus Adenophora; species Adenophora triphylla. The sequence continues at coordinate 293,274 of JAFEMH010000847.1, forward strand.
AATTGATCGATTGAAAGAAGTTTGTGAAGAATGCCAACTTGGAAAGCAACACCGGAATTCTTTCCCGTCCAAATCTTCGTGGCAAGCAAAGTGGCTATTGCAACTAATCCATTCATATTTGTGTGGCCCCATGTCGGTATCATCGCTCGGAGGTAATAAGTATTTCATTTCGTTTATTGATGACTACTCCCGAAAATTTTGGGTGTACATGTTGAAAGAAAAATTTGAAGCATTTCATATTTTTAAAGAGTTCAAAGCTGAAGTTGAACGACAGTCTGGTTTTTTAATTAAAACTTTAAGGACAGATCAGGGAGGCGAATATCTCTCAAATGAATTTGAAGATTATTGTATATCTCTTGGAATAAGGCATGAATTGAAGGTTCGATACATGCCCCAACAAAATGGCATTTGTGAAAGTAAGAATCGCGCAATTGTAGAGATGGCACGGTGCATGCTGAAGGAGAAATGGGTGCCCCGAAAATTTTGGGTAGAGGCTGTTTCTTGTGCAGTTTATCTTCTAAATAGATCGCCAACAAAGTGTTTGATGAATGTCACACCGCAAGAAGCATGGTATGGAACAACACCTTATGTTAGTCACTTAAAGGTGTTCGAAAGCATTGCGTATCACATGTTCCAAGTGCAATACGCACCAAGTTGGATGATAAAGCAGAAAAGTGTATCTTCATTGGATATAGTAAAAGACGCAAGGCTTACAAGTTATTTAATCCGAGGATGAAGAAGATTGTGATCAGCCGTGATGTCCGATTCAATGAAAAATCTTGGTATGAATTTGAAGAAAATGATGGAAGATTGACAATGTTTAATGACGATGATCATGAGAATATTTCTGAAGATGAAGATAGCTCACAAAATTCACCTTCGAGAAAAATGAGAAGTTTGCAGGAACTATATGATGTCACGGAGAGAGTTGATCAGGAGGATGCAATTTTCTTTGCTTTCTTTGCAGGAGAAGATCCAATTTCTTTTGAAGAAGCACATAAAGAGGAGAAGTGGATACAAACAATGAAAGAAGAGATTGGAGCTATTGAAAGGAACAACACATGCGAGCTTACAGATTTGCCTTCACAAAAGCAAGCGATTGGTGTGAAAATGGGTCTAGAATATAAAGAAGAATCATGATGACTCAATCAACAAGTACAAAGCTAGACTTGTTGTGAAGGGGTACAAACAGAAGCAAGGAAAAGACTATACAGAGGTATTTTCTCCTGTTTCAAGACATGGCACCGTCCGTTTAGTTATTTCACTCGCTGCTCAAAATGGTTAGAAGATTCACCAAATGGACGTAAAATTGTCTTTCCTGAATGGCACAATGAATGAAGAAGTTTACCTTGAACAACCTCCTGGTTTTGTGAAGACAGGAGATGAGAAGAAGGTTTACAAGTTACAAAAGGTATTGTATGGATTCAAGCAATCTCCGCGCGCATGGTATAGCCGCATCAATTCTTATTTTGAGAAGAATGGTTTTCAAAGATGCCCATACGAGCATACTTTGTACACCAAGGTCAAGCCACGTGGAAGCTTTATACTTGTAAGTCTCTTTATTGATGATCTAATTTTCATAGGAAATAGTTTGGAGATGCTGGATGATTTCAAGCTTTCTATGATGCAAGAATTTGAAATGACGGACATGGGAAAGTTACATCATTTTCTTGGTGTTGAAGTTTTTCAATCCAAGAATGGAATATTCATCTCTCAAGAGTCGTATGCTAAGGAAATTTTGAAGAAGTTCAGAATGGAAGTGGGTAATCCGGTATCAACTCCGTGCATCACAGGATTAAAATCGAGCAAGGAAGGCGTAGGCAAGCTCGTAAACTCCAAAATGTTTCGAAGCTTAGTTGGAAATCTGATGTATTTGACTGCTACTAGGCCTGACATTGCTTATTCTATGAGCTTAGTTAGTAGATTTGTGGAATCACCTCATTCAAATCATTGGGAGACTGCCAAAAGGATTCTGCGATACATCAAAGAAACTTTGGATTATGGAATTTTTTACAAAGCAAATGTTCCTGTAAATCTTGTTGGTTATACAGATAGTGATTTTTGAGGAAGTGTGGATGATAGCAAAAGCACCGCTGGTTATGTTTTCAACCTTGGCACAGGAGCTGTATCATGGAGTTCAAAGAAACAACTTGTTGTTGTTCTATCAACTACCGAAGCAGAGTACATTGCAGCCTCTTCTGCCGGATGTCAAATTATTTGGTTAAGAGGAGTTTTGGAAAGTCTCAAACAAAAACAAAGTGGTCCAACGACATTATTTTGTGACAATAATTCAGCTATTTTGATCGAAAAAGATCCTGTCCTCCATGGAAGAAAAAATCACATTCGCATTCGCTTTCATTTTCTAAGGGAGCTTGTGAGTACCAAAGTTATTCAGGTTGAGTATTGCAAGACACAAGATCAAATGGCAGACATATTTACGAAACCGCTAAATGGACAGTGTTTGAAAAAGGATGCAGCAAGATTGGGCATCTGATGTAGGAGATTGTAGCCCAGGCGCACGCCTCACACACCACCAGGCGGCCGCCTCTCGGACCCTCAACAGGCGTGATTCTACTGGCACCCAGGCGGAAGCCCCAGTCCAGCCCAGGCGGGTGCCTCACTGTGGAACCAACAAGGCACCAGATACTGGAGGCGAGGCGGGCGCATGAGTTTTCCCAGGCGGGCGCCTCACCTAGGCATCAACAAGCAACCAAGGCACTGGATCCCAGGCGGCCGCATGACTCTTCCCCAGGCGGGCACCTCGATGACGGGATGGTTGTTTCCTTTTTTTGTTTTTACTGATGTTTGGAACTTAAGTGGGGTATTTTGGTCTTTGTTTTATTATTTCGTTTTAGGGTTTTGATAAGGTATTTAAACATCTTTAGAGGCTTTGACTAAGGCAGTTTTTATGATATAATTTTGAAGGGTTTTCTCTTATTTTCTGGTGGATTCCAGTTTATTGATTTCTAGGGTTCATTGCTTGTGAACTCTTGTGTTTAGTGTTTGCTATTCACGAATATTGCTTCTGTACTGCGTCAGTTGGTATCAGAGCAGGCTTTATCCTGTCTTTTCGTCACTGAATCATTATGGGGGATCAATCAACAAAGGCAGATATCGATGGCATAACCACCGCTATTATTGCCTTGACAACACAGGTTGCAGCCTTGGTGGCTGCTCAACAAGCTCAAAATGCTTGTGCTAATCGAAACTGTGGTGGCGAGAGAGACAGGGAGGTTGAACCGGTTCAACGTCTTAGAAGGGCAGAAAATCGAGATGAAGAGGATTCCAGTTCCAGTTTCGATGACGAGGTTGATGACGCTGAAGAGCCGGGTCAGGGTGATAATCGACACCGCGAGGATTATAGGATTAAGGCTGACATTCCTTTATTCTATGGGACCATGGGGATTGAAGATTTTCTGGATTGGTAGAATAATGTTGATCAATTTTTCGAGGTTATGGAGGTACCTACGAATAAACAGGTAAAGATGGTAGCGATCCGATTGAAGAGTACTGATGCGGTCTGGTAGGAAAAACTTGTTGATCAGAGACGACGGCAAGGAAAGGGGCCAATTAAAACCTGGAGGCATATGAAGCAGTTGATTTTGGAGCGATTTCTACCGGCAGATTATGAGCAGAGTCTATATAAGTTGTATCTCAACTATGCGCAGGGCAAGAGAACGGTTGATGAATATACTACTGAATTTCAGAGGTATACAGCGTGGGTTAGGGTTGAGGAGACCGAGGATCAGAAAGTTGCTCGTTATAATAACGGCTTGAAAGGTTCGATACAGGAAAAGATGGGTTTGCATCAGGTTTGGACTTTGACGGACGCTTCCACTCTGGCCCTGAAAGCTGAACTTATGGAGAAGTCGAGTTCAAAAAATTTCCCCCTTTTCGCAGATTTCCACAACAGGGTAGTTCGAAAGCAGGAACTAATAAGGACCCAACTTCGCAAGCTAAGAGTACAGGCAACACTAGCAGTAACGCAGGGAACAAAGTTCCAACACCGAAAACAGCCGATCCGTATGACAAGCCAACAGGGGATAAGTGTTTTCGTTGTGGTGTACAGGGTCACAGGTCGAACGTTTGCCCCACCCGGCGAACTGCTGCAATTCTGAATGATGAAGACGAGGAAGAACCGGAAGTTGATGAGTATGAAGGGGTTGAATTTGCTGAAGAGGAGTCTGAAGAGAGGGTCGGGTGTGTGCTTCAACAGATGTTGTTTTCTTCCAAAGACGAGGGCCAACGGAAAAACCTGCTGAGAGCACACTGTTCTGTTAAGAACAAGGTATGTAATATGATTATTGATAATGGTTGTACTGAAAATCTAGTTTCGCGGAAATTGGTTGAATTTTAAGGTTTAAGGACTGAACCTCATGAGAAACCTTAGAGTTTGGGATGGGTGAATAAAGGTTCAGAACTCCGGGTATCATGGACTTGCAGGGTTCCTATTTCCATTGGCAAGCATTATAAGGAGGAGGTTATTTGTGACGTTCTGAATATGGACGTCTGTTATATATTGCTTGTTCGCCCTTAACAGTATGATCATGACATTACTTATCGGGGGAGGGATAATATACTGATGTTCACATGGGGTAACCATAAAATTGCTATAGTTCCTGTACTGCGTTTTGAGAAACAGGTTGAGAAGGAAAAATCGGTCGTGATGCTTATACAGAACGAGAAAGATCTGACAGCAGCTATTGAAGAAGCAGAGTACTTTTGTTTGATAGTGATTAAAGGGCTGTTGGGTTCTGTTAGTGTGGAGATCGGGATGCCTAGGGACATTGAAGAACTTCTTTCAAGGTTTCAGGAGTTGATTTCTGACGAGTTGCCTAACGAGCTCCCTCCTATGAGGGACATTCTGCATCAGATTGACTTGATTTCGGGAGCTAGTCTGCCAAACCTCCCGCATTATCGCATGAGCCCTAAGGAGAACGAGATACTTAGAGAGCAGATTGAAGAATTGCTGCGAAAGGGATTTATCAGGGAGAGTATGAGTCCATGTGCAGTACCAGTCCTTCTTGTGCCAAAGAAGGGAAATCAGTGGCATATGTGTGTTGATAGCAGGGCCATCAACAAGATAACCATCAAGTACAGATTTCCTATCCCTCATTTAGAGGACATGCTTGATGAGTTATCCGGTTCTAAGGTGTTCACAAAGTTGGATTTGCGCAGTGGGTACCATCAGATTCGGGTCAGATCTGGGGATGAGTGGAAAACAGCTTTCAAGAGCAAGGATGGACTTTATGAGTGGCTGGTCATGACATTCGGACTATCTAATGCCCCTAGCACTTTCATGAGGCTTATGAACCAGGTATTCTGACCTTTTATTGGCTCTTTTGTCGTAGTCTATTTTAATGATATCCTGATTTATAGTAAAGATAGAACGGCACATTTGGAACATCTTAGACAAGTGTTGCAGGTTTTAAAAGATAATCAGTTGTATATCAACCTTAAGAAGTGTACTTTTTGCACCAACAAATTGCTTTTTCTGGGATTTGTTGTTGGTGAGGATGGGATTCAGGTTGATGAGGAGAAAGTGAGGGTGATACGGGATTGGTCAGCCCCAAAATCAGTCACGGAGGTACGTAGTTTTCATGGCTTGGCTACTTTTTACAGGATATTTGTGCGTGATTTCAGCACCATTACTGCACCTATTACCGAGTGTTTGAAAAAGGGCAAATTTCAGAGGGGTTTTGAACAAGATCAGAGTTTTTTCCTCATTAAGGAAAAACTTTGCGCCGCACCAGTTCTTGCCCTACCAGATTTTGACAAGATATTCCAGGTAGAGTGCGATGCTAGTGGTGTAGGGATATGGGTTGTTCTCTCACAAGAAAAGCGGCCGGTGGCTTTCTTCAGTGAGAAGTTGAGCGAGGCTCGACAGAAGTGGAGTAGTTATGACCAGGAGTTTTACGCAGTTTTTCGGGCTTTGCGACAGTGGGAGCATTATCTGGTTCAGAGGGAGTTTATTCTGTTTTATGATCATCTTGCTTTGAAGTTCTCGCATAGCCAGAAAGTGATAAATAAAATGCATGCTCGCTGAGTTAGTTATTTGCAGAAGTTTCCTTTTATTATTCAGCATAAGTCAGGAGTTCAAAACAAAGTTGCAGATGCTTTGAGCAGAAGGGCTTCTTTGTTGATCACTTTATCCCAGGAGAATGTGGGTTTTGACTTGCAGAAAGAATTGTATGAGGATGATGCAGATTTCAAGGAGTTATGGTCGAAGTGTGTGGGCAAACATCCTAGTGCAGATTTTCACATTCGGGATGGGTTTCTATTTAAAGGGGATCAGTTGTGCATTCCTATTTCTTCCTTACGGGAGAAACTGATTTGGGATTTACATGGTGGGGGGCCTTAGTGGACATTTGGGACGAGACAAGACTATTGCAGGTTTGGAAGAGCAATATTTCTGGCCTCATCCGAGGAAGGATGCGAGTTCGATCGTCAGAAGATGCTATACCTGCCAGGTTTCTAAGGTCAGTCTCAAAATACTGGTCTTTATTTGCCTTTACCTATTCCTGATGATATTTAGCTGGAGCTATCCATGGACTTTGTTTTGGGTTTGCCTCGTACACAGCGGGGCATGGATTCTGTTTTTGTGGTGGTGGATCAGTTTTCCAAAATGTCCCATTTTATTGCTTGAAAGAAGACTACAGATGCATCTAATATTGCAAAGTTGTTCTTCAGAGAGATTGTGCGACTGCATGGAGTTCCTAGATCCATTACCTCGGACAGGGACACCAAATTCCTAAGCCATTTCTGGATTACTTTGTGGCGTATGTTCGGCACTTCGCTGAATAGGAGTTCACAGCACATCCGCAGACGGATGGACAGACGGAGGTTACTAACAGGATATTGGGAAATATGATTAGAAGTGTTTGTGGGGACAAGCCAAAACAGTGGGACTTAGCTTTGCCACAGGTGGAGTTTGCTTATAACAGTGCAGTGCATTCAGCTACATGGAAATCACCTTTTTCCTTGGTTTATACGTCTGTTCCTAGGCATGTGGTGGATCTGGTACCGTTATCTAACGGTCGTGGTGTGAGTCAAGCTGCTGAAAACATGGCCAAGGATGTGCAAGCTGTCAAGAAAACTGTCAAAGCTAAGTTAGAGGCTACAGGGTTGAAAAATAAGGCTACTGCCGACAAAAGGAGGCAGGAGAAGGTTTTCACAGTTGGGGATGATGTCATGGTATTCCTGCGGAAGGAGCATTTTCCTGTAGGTACTTACAAGAAGCTGTAACCTCGCAAGTATGGACCTTTCAAAGTGACTAGAAAAATTAATGATAATGCTTATGTGGTGGCTCTTCCCGATGATTTGAACATTTCTAATATGTTCAATGTTGCTGATATTTATGAGTACCACGCAGATGGAGTTCTTTATCCCGATGTGAACTCGGGGTCGAGTTCTTTAGAGGTAGAGGAGACTGATGTAGGAGACTGTAGCCCAGGCGCACGCGTCACACACCACCAGGCGGCCGCCTCTCGGAGCCTCAACAGGCGTGATTCTACTGGCACCCAGGCGGCAGCCTTAGTCCAGCCCAGGCTGACGCCTCACTGTGGAACCAACAAGGCACCAGCTATTGGAGGCGAGGCGGGCGCATGAGTTTTCCCAGGCAAGCGCCTCACCTAGGCGTCAACAAGCAACCAAGGCACTGGATCCCAGGCGGCCGCATGACTCTTCCCCAGGCGGGCGCCTCGACGACGGGATGGTTGTTTCCTTTTTCCATTTTTGCTGATGTTTGGAACTTAAGTTGGGGTATTTTGGTCTTTTTTTTTATTATTTCGTCTTAGGGTTTTGAGATAGTATTTAAGCATCTTTGGAGGCTTTGAATAACTCAGTTTAGATGATATAATTTTGAAGGGTTTTCGCTTATTTCCTGGTAGATTCCAGTTTATCGTTTTCTAAGGTCCATTGCTGGTCAACTCTTGTGTTTAGTGTTTGCTATTCACGAATATTGCTTCCGTTGTCAGCATCAGAAGCAAATTTGGTTTACGAGAGAGATTGTTGGAGAATTAAACCAAATTGCTGATACATTCATTCACTCATCAGTTATGTATGTGACTGATTCATTTCCCATTTATAACTCATGCTTTTAATAATGTATTGTCTTCTCATTTTCATGTACTGAAAAGACTATATAAGCCTTAGTGTATCCAAATCTTGGATGCTAGAAATCAATAAAACATCAGAAGAAAAGTTCCAGAGCATCTCTTCTATCTTTAGAAATATTATATCAAACCCCATTTTTCATCTCCTGTCCTTGTCTTAAAATGTCTATCAATATCCAAATTCTTGTAGTGCTTAGCACAATAAATTACTCAATATTCAAAATAAATGTTCATTCTTTTTTCTTTTTGAGAAACAGATAGGTATATTTAATACAAGGTGGTCGGTTCACGACCAACAAAAATATAGTACATATTCCTAGCAAATATCGCATTATTATGCGCCAAATTAACTACATCCTTGTCTACTTTTATAACTTTAAACCTGTTACAAATGCTTCCTCCGTCCCATAAAAATACGTACAGTTTGACTTTTTATAAAGTTTGACCATACAACTATGAGAAATTGATATATTATAATTAAATTTTAAAACTTTTAATTGTTAGTGTTGTTAGTAATAAATCAATAACAACCTTTAAAATTTCACTAAAATGTTCTAATTTCTCGTTATTGTATGATCAGTCTTCATAAAAAGTCAAACGGCAGATTATCGGGGGACGGAGGGAGTATCTTTAAGGGAATTGATATCAGACATTACAGATTCTAATGCTACCGGGATTAAAATGCTCAATAGTAGCAGTCTCTAAAAAAAAAAAGACAAAAAAACTAGCAAAAACTGATTGTCCCACAACTTCTAAAAGCATACATATATAACCCTGATGACACCCAGAAACCTTAGCCTAATAATAAGAAAATAAAACGCATTACCTTGCATGAAAAATGAGCATTCGTTTACCATATTACCTTGCATGAAAAATGAGCATTCGTTTCGAGAAAGAGGAACTAACAAAATTTAATCTAAAGAGCTTCACCCTTTGGCCTATATTAGAGGTGGATCAAGAACAAAATCAACATGAAAAAAATAAAATAATAAAACTTATTTTCAGGGTCATTAGAATGTGCTCATCATAACAAAAGGACATATGAAACATGTTGAAGAAAAAAAAAGAAGGAAAAAAAACACACACACACAACAAAGCACACACACTATGTGGATTATGAATGGGGTAATTCACCAAAATAACAACCATGCTACCATTTCCTATGCAAGGAAAATGACCCCATTATCCTTTTCTCCTTGTTCATTTTCCCTCCACCCTTCGGCGCCTTCGCTATAAATTTGTAAACTCATACAACTTTGTGTGTGAAAAAGAGAGAGTGAGAGAGAGAGAGAGAGAGAGAGAGAGAGAGAGAGAGAATGGCAAGGATAGGTGTTGTTCTAATCATCTGCCTAGCTATTGTTTCAATATTTAAGTTATGCAAGGGAGATGTTTCAGGAGGTATATTCATATTTGGGGATTCAACTGCAGATGTTGGCACTAACAACAACTTGACTGGCTGTTCAGCTTTGGCAAACCATCCTTATATGGGGATTGATTATCCCTTTTCTATACCAACAGGAAGATTCAGCAATGGCTACAACATTATCGACTATATCGGTAAGAAACGATAAACATGCTATATATCAATAACCCGTCTTTCTCTTTCGCAGATTAATGTAGAAATGAAACTATCTTTCTGGGACAAATAAGTCAAAACAATAAGCGTACGAAATATTCACAGTACTCATTTTCATTTACTGATAGGATTTATATTTGTTGATAGTGAGGGAGCTGGGTGATTATAGGGAGAGCCCACCTCCTTTTCTCACGCTCTTAACACGTAATCAGACGTTCAAGAGAGATTTACTTCGTGGAGCCAACTTTGCCTCTGGAGGTGCTGGCATTCTCTATCAAACTGGGCAAGACCGATTTGTAAGTCTTTCACAGAATTAAACCGTTGCAATTGCAAATTTGTTCTTTCGCTGTAGCTTTTAACCAAGATTAAGTCGAGTCTGCCTCCATTTGTATTGGGCGGTAAAGATAGTTTTGAATAAATGTGGGAGCTCAGCGGTGTAACAAATTTGTCGCTGCAAGAGTTTCACGTCCAGCTTTCACATGCGCTGTTTTTAGTGAGAATTGAGTTTTAAGATCTGAATAATTTTTCTGATGATAAGTCTATTGTAATCAACACATTACTATGTAGGGGAGAGTGATTTCTCTATGTGAACAAATCCAACAATTTGGCACTGCTCGACAATCCATCACACAGCTACTAGGTGCTCCAAACTCGGACGATTTTTTTGCGAATTCCATCTACATGTTTAGCGTCGGAAGCAACGACCTCGTTGAATACCAATTCTCCCTTAACCGGACTATCTCACCGGAAGCACTCATCACCAATCTCACTGATACTTATTCCATCTACTTACAGGTTTTAGTTAACTTTGGTAAAATTGTACTAAAACTAATATTTTATCAAATATTTCAATGTTTGATAGATAAAGATGAATATATGATTTGGAATTGACAGGAACTACACCAACTAGGAGCAAGAAAATTCGGGATAATAGGGGTATCACCGTTAGGTTGTTGCCCGGTCCAGCGGATATTGAATGGCGGGAAATGTAAAGATGAGGTCAATGATTGGGCAAGGGAATTCTATGTTTCCATGAACTCCATGTTGCAAAAATTCAGCTTAGGGTTCCAAGGAGTAACGTATTCCCTTGGAAACACATATGAAATGACCATGAATGTCATCAACAACCCTCGTGGAAGCGGAGCCGGTGAGTCTTTTGTTCATATATAGCTCTTCTTGTACAAAATTTCCAAAACACAAGGAAAGACTTTCCTTAGTAAAAAAAAAAAAAAAACCTTACTCTGTCACACCACGTCATCTTGCTTACGTTTCTCGTAAATCTGACATAAAGAGAGAGGGTGTGCGAGTGTGTGTCTGTGTTTGTTGATCGGTCTAACCTTCAGTGGTAATTTTCTTTGGTTTAGGGTTCAAGGATGTGGAAAAAGCCTGCTGTGGAATTGGGTTATCAATCTGTGATGACAAAGGAGACCTTTGTCCGAACCGTAGGGACCACTTGTTCTGGGATTCGGTTCACTCTACTTCGGCCGCCTCTCGACTGGCGGCTCTGACGCTTGTCTATGCTGAAGGATCAGAATATGTGTCACCTATGAACTTTAGTCGCTTGGCTATGAACTAAGCCATTGTTATTAATAATACAATGCAGCATGACAATGCAATACTTGTTCAATATGCATCAATAAGATTTTCAATTAACGTATGATCTTGAAAATGCCGTGAATGTGAAATCAAATGCTAAATTTGATTCCAATGATGTAGTAACTGGTGGTGGCTATAAGCTACTAACTAGTGTTTACGTATTCTACGACACAATATTTTCAATCAATTACTTCAACTGTGTATAAAATTTGAGCTATATAACCTAATGAGTTCTGCATCTGCAAAAATGTTAATTTTTCTAAGGCATTCAAGAGCATCCGTAGTCATGACTTTTAAAAATTGAGTCATGACATCCCTCTCTCCTCCGGCTCAGCTCCACGTAATCAATTATCAATAACCACAACTTTAAATAATTTTATTTCCATTCATAACAGAAGTCATAGTTTCTCTCTTCTACTTTTTACTATACCCCACCATATTTTCTCTTTCCTTCTTATTCATATTGCATTTATTACTACCATATATATTTATTAATTATTGTACTATATAAGCGATTAATTATAAATTTCATTATAATTAATTATTTTATTAATATATTTATTAGTTTTATTTATATTATTTGAAGAAGTTTATATATAATAAATTATAACATGAAAATTAAATACGAAAACAAAATACATTAAAATACGTAATAAACCATCGAAAATATTAAAAAAATTACATGGGATACCCTCTGATATGGAGAAAAACATTTTAATCATCCATTTCCTCATGAAATTTTTCCCATAAATTCTCAATCAAGTCTTCCTTCAGTGACATATGGATATTTGTATCCCAAACTCGACTCTTGTTCCTCATATATATGATGATAAATTATATCTTCGAACATTGGAATAAGTAAACCTCTCATTTTCAGTGCTACTAGATGCTTGATTTTGATGACGATCTTCTTCAAATTCTCTTATTATATCCCGATAATTCTTGTAGGTTGCACGTTCGTCCTCGACGATCATGTTGTGCATGATGATACAAGCAAGCATAATTTTCCCATTATATTCCTACTCCATGCTAGAGCAGGTTGTCGAATTATAGCGAATCGAGCTTGTAAAACTCCGAAAGCACGCTACACATCTTTTCTCGCAGCCCGCGGGACACTAATGGAATGAATAAATGCCGCCCATTTTGGATATATTTCATCAGTTAGATAATAACTCATATTGTATGAATGATTATTTGCCATATAATTAACAGGTGGAGCTTGACCTTCCATAATGTCTGTAAACACCGGAGAACGATTAATGACATTTATATCATTATACGAACCCGGTGTTCCGAAGAAAGCATGTCAAATCCACAAATCACGCGAGGCTACGGCTTCTAGGATTAAAGTTGGTGTCTTATTTCTACCTTGAAATTGTCCTCTCCAACCGCGTGAACAATTTTTCCATGTCCAATGCATACAGTCAATACTCCCCATCATCCCTAGAAATCCACGCTCCTCTCCTTCTTGTAATAACGCAGCCATATCATCAGCATTAGGCCTTCGCATGTAATGGTTGCGAAAATGAATTATGACGCCTTCAACAAAACGAAGAAGACCCTCCTTTGCGGTAGATTCTGCAATACTTAGATGTTCATCAACCAAGTCATATGAAGTACCATATGCTAGCATTCGCATAGCGGTGGTGCATTTTTGCTCAGTTGTTAAACCAAGCCTCTCGGTTCAATCGGGTTTCAGTTGAAAATACTCATCAGAAGCACGCAATGCTTCCATGATACGATAGAAGACATGGCGTCTCATTCGATATCTACGGCGAAATATTTCCTCTGAGAAACTTGGATTTTTAGCGAAATATTGTCTATACAAAATGTCATGTGCTTGCTCACATTCTCTGTGCACATATCTTCTTCGATCTTCAGACGGAGGCCTCTCAATTGTTGATGATATTAGAGGAATTATTAAGTGTACAATCGCCTCTTCATTTTGGCGTCTTTCTGAGTATCTTTGATTCCATTCCATCTTCCCGTTCATCATTTGGTCGAAACTTGTATAATTTCAACTTGAAAATGATGAGCTTGATGATGAAGACATTATGCTTATATTTTATGGAAGTTTGAGGAAAGTTTAAGAAGAAATGAAGATGAGTGTGGATTTTGGTGTATGGAATTTGAGAAAGATAACCCTTAAATAGTAGAATAAAATAATTGAGGTGTAAATAGATGAATTGTAGACACTAAAACAAAATCAGATTTATTGTTGAAATAAACTTATCAATGACACATGTCTATTATTGATAAAGTGACATAACAATGTCAGACTTTATTGTTGAGATGCACTTATCAATGACACAAATATTTATTACTAACCTTTTAAATTAGTGATATGTCATATCTCAATAAATTTAAACATATTTAACTTTTTTATTTAATAAATAAAGACACATTACAAATATTACATAAAACATTAGAAACTAAATAACATCAAAATAATAGTTAAACTAAAACAAATATTTCACATGTTCAAAATCAAACTAACATAACTAAATATTCTTGAATTCTTCGTGCAATCTGGCATAAAGCTTCATTTTTTCTGATGACAAATTTGATTTTCTCATTAATGTATTGTACAGTTTGAACCTTCTCTTTTGACCCTTCTCTTCTTGCTTTTTTTCTTCTTTCTCTTTAAAAAAAGTCAACATTTGTTTATCCAGTTGAAGTCTCTCAACATCTATCTCGCGACTTGTATTTAGACTATTGATCCAGTTTGTTACACGATCTACATCAAATTGATAAGAAGTAGTTGACTTACCTTTTTGTTTAGACCTCTTCACTCCCATAGGACGAACCTCAATTGTTGGTATATCTGAGTTTGATCTCTTAGAACTGTGACTGCTTTGCTGATCTTCAGCAATTATCCCACCTTGCCCCTTCGGAAAGTGTTTCAGAATATCCCAACAATGCTTGAGTAGGAATTTTTTGCCATTGTTTGTTTTTTCCCATATTTCTCAAGCTTCTCCTATAACATTATCTTCAATCCACCCATTCTTCCTTTTTCGTTGTACTTCTACATATACCCCAACCCACTTATTCACCTGAGAGCTAATTCTTCTCCAACGAGAAAAGGTTGAATCATTTTTCTTACATTTATGATGCTTGAGTTTTCTCTTTGAGTTGCATCAAATTTTAGCATTTTATTTGCCCAAATGTCACCCTTCTTTTGATCAATTCATATCGTTGCATCTCCACCTGCCTCAAGGTAAGACAAACATATGGCTTTATCTTCAGCTATGTTTCGTGCGATCTTATCATGCTTACTTTTGGATTTACCGGGTTGATTAGAAGGATTAATGACACCTTCTTCATCATCATCTTCAATATCTTGAAATAAAGTTCGTGAATTACCTACATCACCAATAGGTGTTTTAGGAGACCTATTATATTGTTGAGATGATGGATATTCAAGGTTTGGAGAAGAAAATTGAGCATTTTTAGTAGGTTACATATTTGGGGAAGAAAATAAATGTGAATTAATTTGGGATTGAAAAAAACTTGGAGCAATAATTAACAGGATTCGAATTCTGGTTGGTTGGATAAAATCTCAATAATTGAGATAGTTAAGGATGGTTTGATCTAGAGGCATTTGGGTTTCTATTGGCATTTGAATTTTTTTGGGAATATTGACTATTTCCATAATAATTAGGATCCATAATTATAAAATGATTTTTTTAGACAAAGTTAAAATGGCTACTATTGAACAAAATAAAAAGTCGTTGCCAACAGAATTATTTTCATTTGAAAATGTGACTTGGTGAGCTGTTTGGCAAGTGGGTTGGCCCACTTGTTAGATGGCGTAGTCCAGCCAAGAAAAAGAGTAAGTCATCCATGCCACTGATGTTTGTCATGAATGTGAACTGTGTCATTGCCACATAAGTTGGTGCCGTGTGAAAATGGCATGACTGCAGCTGCTCTAATGCTATAAGTTACTAAGTAGTGTATTCCGTCATGTGTTGATACTATGTACGTTGTACAGATGAACAACCTTGATCCCTCCTCTACTCTCTTATTACTCAACACATTTGAAATGTTTACCCATCTTTTATTATTTCCTTAATAAGCGTGCAAAACCCATGTAGGACTCAAAACTTTAAGACGAAGGGAGTATTTATTTTGGGATGGTTTAATAAAAATTTACCACCAACAAACAAAAAACATAATAATGCATTATTGTAAACAAACAATGATTGATTCCTAAAACTAACCCTAGATTCTAATCAACATAAGAAAAAGTAGTAACAACCCACTAATTTGTTAAAAATACAAATTAACAAGTCCTTTTCCCACTTCTTGAACAATCAACTCTAAAAAAAACTGTCAAGTTAAGTAACAAGTTCGTCACTTACCTATTGAATTTTTTACCTATTTGTCACCGAAGTATTTCTATTTACGATTTCGTCCTTAACCTAATTACTTAGTTTATCATGTTATCCTTACGTCTCATTTTCGTCCAAACTACCGTTAAATTTGTATATATGGCATGCTAACGTCATAAAAATGCTGAGTTGGCAATAGAGTTGGTCAAGATTTGCTGATTTGGAAATAAAAGGGTTGAAAATGCAATTTAATAAAATAGTGACCCTAGAAAATAAAATAAAAAAAGTGGGAACAACATTACAAACCCTCCCCTCATGCACTTGACCTAGATCCGGAGAAACTCAGCAGCACTGTCCTCTTCCCTCTCCCCCTTCCCACCCACCCATCCTCCCTCTTTCACCCAAGTTGTCCCCTCTCCACATTACCTCCTCCCCCTCTGTACGCTTGCCTACAACACCATCTTCGGCAGCAATCAGCCACCTCATCCAGCAATAATCAGCCACCTCTCTTTCTCTCTCTGTTATATATCCACAATAATTCTCCTTTTTCCTTCAATAAATTACACCATTAACCCACATATTCTCAACTCACTTTAATTTTAAAACCTGAGAACCCAAACGGCCTCACTATGTCATTCTCCCCTTCTTCAAATCGCTACAATCTTCATTTTCCTCCCTCCCTTCGGCCAGCGCACCTTCGCCATCTCTTCATCCTCTTCATCTCTCGATTGGCTTCCCCGCTTGTTCTATAACCTCATATCCTTGCGCCACCACATCTCCACCGCTGTAAAACATTTTATTCTCTCTCACTACGATTTGGTTTTCCTGTAAGTGTTTGGAATCTCCTCTTTCTGATATATGCACACAATAAATTCCCCTTCTTCCTTATTTATTTCCCTCTTCCTCCATAATTTCCGGCGAAACTTTGCCAGGAAAATTGTAAAAGTCGACTAGGTATGGCCGAAATTTTATATTAAAATCAATCAAACCCAATCGAAATTTACAATTTTTTTCCAGTCAGTCGGGTGTGACCGAAAATTGCTATTTTTTCGATAATAAGAAATTCGATTGGGTTTTTCTCATTTTTTTGGTAAACAGTCGCTCTTATATGGCCAAGATTTTGTTTCGAGTTTGGATGACCATAGCCGATCAATTCAAGTGTACTTGGATAATCATGACCGAAAGTTGTGATCTGAAATTGGGATGTTTGGCCAATTAGAACTTGCCTAGAAACTCATGATGATTTTTTAATGTGAGACAGAAGGGAAAAAAGGTGGGTTACTGGATTGTAATCAAAATTAAAGATGAAACGAAACCCTAGATTTAGATTTGGGTTGTTCAATCATTAAATCTAAATTTGATTTAGATTTGGATTCTTTAAATCTTCAATATGGAGGGAGAGAGCAAGGGTGGGGGTCGAAAAAGGTAGTGGGGAGCTGAAATGGTAGGGGAGGCTATGGCAATGGGATGGACCAAAGGGTGATGGTACATCAAGAGATTGAGAGAGCACATCTATATGGCAATGGGATGAACCAAAGGGTGATGATACATCAACGGAGTGAGAGAGCACATCAATGGAGTGAGAGTGGGCGATGGTGGGTTGTTGGTTTTGAAAAAAAAAATTGTTTCTTGATAAAGAGGGGTTTATTTATAAATTCATATTTTAATTTTAACCCCTCTATACTTTGAATATTTGGGTGGGGATCTAGTTAAATAATTTTCATTTGTACTCCCTTTTATAACCACATCAGTAAATCTTGATCAAGTGTACTACAAACTTTGCATTTTTATTACATCAGTGTGCCACATAGGCAGCTTTAACGGCAGTTTGGATGGAAATGAGACGGAAAGATGACATGTAAACTAAATACTTAGGTTAAGGACGAAATCATAAATAGAAATAATTCAGTGACAAATAGCTAAAAAGGTCAATAGATCAGTAACGAACTTGGTACTTAACTCAAAAATTGCCTTTCATTGAAAATGAAACGCAACAACTATATTGAGCATGCTTTCTTCCCCCATTATTTACAAAAAAAATCATCATCCATCTACATCCCCACTACAAACCCTAACCCCAAAACCCCTAATCCAAAATTTGACTCATATATTATATCAAGAATCAAACAATACACCTCATGGAGTACATTGCCACAGGGGAATCAACTGCGGGTGCACCATAGGCTCTAGGATGATCACTCTCCAATCCATAGTCCATCATTGGACGGTACTCCAGATATTCATCATGGTCTTTGGCGAATTTCAGGATCTTAACCTCGTTTCGCCTTACTTGGTCCCACAGATTATCGACCATGTTCACATATCTTAGCTTCTCATACAACCTGTATACACACAAAATCAATGCCTTCAACACCAGTGATCAATAACTTAGTTACACTTCTCCTTCTGAAATGAATGGTGTAATGCCATAACAAGTTAACAACAACGAGACCATATAGGCACCCATTTGTAATATCGCACCCAACTATATTGAAAGTGACATACTACTCCCCCCGTTCAATAAAAATGTTTCCATTTTACTTTTCAAACAACTAGTGCTACACCCGTGCATTAAACGCATGTCAAAAAAAGTTGATAAATTGCATAAACAAAATAAACAAAAGCACTTTAACTATATAACAACTAACATACACTTTATAATACTAACATGGGCACTTATGATTAATCTTTTTTTCTATTGCTAAAAAAGAACTGATTTCATAAGAACAACTCCTACAACTTAATATTGAAACATAATCAGGGGCGGAGCTATTAAGACACCAGCGGGGTCGACGGCCCCCACTCATTTTCCAAAAAAAAAAAAAAAATATATATATATATATATATATATATATATATATATATATATATATATATATATATATATATATATATATATATATATATATATATATATATATATATACTATTAATTGTTGTGAAACTACTCGTATCTTCCTGTGGCAAACTGGTCAAGCTGAATCTTATGACCTGGAGGTACAAGATTCAACTATATCCATTTTTAACTCAATTCAACAGTTTTCGTCTCTAATAAACCCGTACAACTGTTTCTCATTTTTGTAAAGCCCATACAACTGTTTTAAGCTCATAAATTATCCAATAAATAATACTCACTTCGTCTTTATATGAATGTCAAATTTCTTTTTTTCAATTTTGCTTTTAATACAACAACAACAACAATCAATTTAGCTACTCAACGACATAACGAAATCAACAATAGTCATAAAATAGAAGAACATCAATTTTGCTTTTAATCAATGTAAAAAAAAATCATTTAGAGACGGAGGAAGTAGGTTTTTAAAAAAATACTTTATCTAAGATAAAGATTTTAAATATTTCGGTGCTATTTGTGGTTTAGAGCCTGGATTATTATAACAGGGCACATGGTTTCCAAATAATTATTATATTAATAATGTTTGAATTACAATGCAATTTTTCAAAAAAATATATTTAATAACTTCCATTTATTATTTATTAAGTCATTTTTATTATATACTGTATTAAATATTACATATAAAAATACTGTATTAAATATTACAAAATAAAAATGATTAATTTGAGTAATTCGCTCGCGGCAAAAAAAAAAAGAATTGGCCCCCACTGACCAGTATTCCTGGATCCGCCACTGAACATAATAATACTATTAATAATAACTCTTAAAATATAATCTTTTTTTTAGTCTACCTATAGTAGGTATCATGCACCTATATACATATTCTGACAATGATCATGGAAAGTAAAGACGTTACTAACGAAAGGACATAATGATTAAGAATACCTCCTTTAAGTTGAAACCGAGCTTTCCTCCACGATCGTCCCTCAATGAGCCAGCTCTAATAATTATGTAAGGGATTCCCAAGGCAATAAGCACAGATTCGTCTTGCTCAGCCAATTTTCTAGCATTGCTATTCATGATAGCTTGAACGCCACTGCTACCTCTATAAACAGACAACTGCGACCTTATCAAATCACTGAATCAAATACACATCACTGGAACTGGAATTTCTTGAGTTTGTATGAGCAGGAGAAGAGTAAATGGGATAGTAAAACCACATGTTGTACCCCTTTTAAGTTCTCAGCATCAGACAGGAAGCCCTTATGCAGAAAAACATTTTGTCAAATTTCTTGACTTACCTAATTTCAAAAGAGCAACCTGACTATGAGTGAGTGTGTGTATTGAAAGAGGGAGAGAGAGAGAGAGAGAGAGAGAGAGAGAGAGAGAGAGAGAGAGAGAGAGAGAGAGAGAGAGAGAGAGAGAGAGAGAGAGAGAGAGACGATATGCATACATTAGGACATATGATTGCACGAACACCTCTTAATGTCGTACTATTCTATTCTAGATTTCTTTTAAATAGAACCAAAGTGATACAGTAAGGCTCATGGCCATTCCAAAAAACATAAGTCTCAATCATATCCAACCCTCCATCTTTAGCCTTCTGTATAAGATCTTCCCACATCTACAAAACACATAAAGATTATCACCTACATTTTCTCAAGAAAATTGAAAATTAAAGAAAGTTCAAAACTTGAATTTAATCCTAATGAACATAAGAATCAAAAAGACATAAAGATAGAGAGAGAATTAACCCTCCACTGAAGATGAAACGGCCGAAGGTAGCTAGCAAGAGCCTGGACTGAAGATCAGGATGAACAAAGTAAACAGCCTCCAAATTCTGTTGGACCTTAACTGGAATTGCATCATAGATGGACCTTAGAGCTGAAATTTCGGGAAAATTCTCGCTCTTTTGAACGTCTATGTGCACGTAAAGTACCGCAAACAGACATTTTTCCAGTTGAGGATAAACCTTCTCCTCTAGGTACTTCTTCACCACATCCACGCTCAAAATCCTAGCTAATAGAAAAACCAAATATTAATAAATAATACTACAACTCGGAATTAAGAAGAGTAGAAAAACAATACTCCTTCCGTTCCAACATAAATATTCAAAAAATTTCAAATTTGCTTTTAATCATGAGTAAATTGAACATTTTTGGAGGATGTGTTGAAGCAGGCAACCCTGCTCTTCCATGTCTTCTTCTCTTCTCTCCTCTAGAAGCTTCATGATCCTTCCCTTGATCTTCTAGGGTTCTCTTGAAAACACTAGGGGGTCGATTGGTAGACTGATAGGATTAGCATGTATTAATAGTCAGGAGATTATTACTCCAGGGATTAATTATACCACCATTTTTTTGGAATAAATATGAAGGGGATAAGAGGTGATAAGAGGTCTTATCCAGGTTGTTAGGATTATTACACCAGTATCATTTAATCTACCAAACATCAAGCTTATTGGACTAATAATCCTATCCAACGCTAAGAAGGGCTGCCAAACGACCCCTAGGTGTTTAACTAAAGAAGAAAATCTGGAATCTTCTTGATTGAACACAAGAACACAACAAGAAGATTTATGGATGTTGGAGGCATGACCTAGAAAGCACAAGAAGGAGAAATTCTTTACCAACTTGGAAGAAATTTCTGGAAGAATCAAGCCTTCTTCACCGGACTTAGAGGTTACTATACACTAGAGTGTATTTGTAGTTGTGCTTAGAGTGCTTATACATTGTAATTGTACAAAGTGTTTAAGACTAATAATAATTGAAATATTATTACTTGTGGTTCACCAATTCGGATATGGAAATTCAACAATCTTGTATCAGTGCGGTACGATCCGGGATCGTGGGAACCACTACTGCAGAGATGTTACGAGTTTGGTGCACTATCTGGGATAGTGAAGCACATTGGTCCGGGACCTCGTTTACTTGATAACACGTGGGAGAAGTGTATCAAGTCACCATGACAGATATTATTGCACAACTTTCGACATGGAGAGACTGAATGAGTACAACTATCGTGACTGGTGAACGTGTATGAAGTCCTACCTTAAAGGACATTAATTATGGAACATTGTAGATGGCACAGAAACCTCACCGCCCGAGAACAACATGGAGCAGCTCCGTAAATGGGAAAGTAAAGCCGGAAAGGCTTTATATGCAATCAAGACGACTATCGACAAAAGTATGCTTGCACGTATTGAAGATATCGAGGTGCCAAAAGAAGCGTGAGATGCTTTGGCTGCTCTCTTCTCAAAGAAAAATGTTGCCCGACTACAGCTCCTGGAAAGAGAGCTTATGAATATGTCACAAGGTACGTATTCGGTCAGTGACTACTTCTTTAAAATCAGAAACTTATGTCGTGAAATAGAGCAATTGGATCCTACTTAAAAAATCGGAGAAGATCGTATGCGTAGAATAATAATCAACGGTTTAAACCCTGAATATTCTACGTTTATCACGGCAATCCAAGGTTAGCCTGTACAACCGTCATTAATAGATTTAGAAAATCTATTAGCCAACTAAGAAGCCCTTGCCAAGAAAATGGCGGGAGTATCATTAAAGAATACATAAGAGGCACTCTATAGCAACCGAAGAGGCCAACCACGAAAAAATAATGGTACGTGGAACAAACATGAAGTTGACAAAGAGAAGTAAAAAAGGCAGCGTCAACGGAGTCACCAACCAGGGGGACCTCAAGGATGCCCTCACAGAGGGGAGCTCAACAATGCCAAGGCTATAGATCCCAACCACAGGGGAATAGATGTGATGGTAGCGAGTGCTACAAGAGTAGGACCTAGAAATGTCCTACGCATTAGCAGATTCTTCTGGAAGCTTCTCAGAAGACAAGAACGACTTTGAAGAATGTTTTCAAGATAATGTAGGAAAGGTGACAATTGCAAGTGCCATCATGGAGATTAAAGACCGAGCACTTGCCGCAACTATTCAGAAGCTAGTCGACTACAACAAGGATTGGATTGTTGACTCTGGATGCTCTAACCACATGACGGGAGACCAGGAGAAACTTAGTTGCATGTCTGAGTACAAGGGAGGTCGAGTTGTCATGACAGTAAAAAATTCAAAAATGCCAATAGCTCATATTGGCAAGACGAAGATTGTGCTACAATTTAGTCCTCATCAAGTACAGTTGCAGAACGTGTTTCACGTACCAGGCATGAAGAAGAATTTATTGTTTGTGTCTCAGTTAACGTCTCCAGGGAATTATGTCGTGTTTGGACATAAAGATGTTTGGTTAATCGAGATTTGAGGATTAATGGCAAACCATTCATGGAAGGCAAATGAGTGGAGTCTATCTATGTGATGCTAGCATAATCAACGTATGTAGATAAGACAATGAGGAGTGAGACTGCGGATCTGTGGCATGCAAGGTTGGGGCATGTCAGCTATCACGCTCTAAGAAAGATGATGATAGGGTCAATGGTGAAAGGACTACCATCCTTAGATATTCGTCCAGATACAATTTATGCTAGTTGCCAGTACGGTAAGTCGCATCAGTTGCCTTATAATGAGTCAAAGTTTAGAGCCAGAGAATCATTGGAGTTGGTATACTCAGACGTATTTGACGTTTATCAACGACTATTCACGGTACTTTTGGATGGATGTGATTTTACCCATCCAAAAGATATATTTCCTAGCTTATTTGGTGCTCGAAACCTTGAGAATTTAATGTACTTTTTAGTGTTTTTAAAGTACAGGGGTTGAAGTGCAACAATGTTGAAAACGAAGGATTGGAGCGTGAATTTGGAAGCTTTTGGATCAAATTGTAATTTTGGAAAATTTGGGACTAAACAGAAATTACGAAGTTCAAGGACCAAAGTGGAAATATTGGAAATTAAGGGACTAAATTGGAAATATGGAATTTTTGGATGAATTTGATGTATAAAAATTCGTGGGATTAAATGAAAAATAAAATCCTAAAGAGCGAAGTGCAAAAGAATTTTTTATAGTGGCTAAAGTGCGACTGCAAAATAGTGAGACGAACGGAATACCAAAATAGGCCAAAAATAACACCAAGGCTGGCCGAGGAAAGCTTGTTGTTAGCCGAGGATGATTGTGCTGCTTGGGCCAAGGTTGAAGGAATTTGGGGCCAACATGGGGCCGAAGGAAAATGGGCCTGGGCAAAGCAGGCGCACGCCTGGTGCCAGTGGGCGCACGCCCGGAAGTATCCAGATTGAGAACAGGCGTGCGCCTAGTCAAAGTGGGCGCGCGCCCGGTATGTACGGACAGATGCAGCCAGTTTCCTTATTTTGGACGGATTCTAAAGATTTTCCACAGATTTGCACAGAATCAGCCATGCACTACCAGAAACAGGTCATTTAGCGACGGAAAAAACAGCGACGGACAGATTCCGTCGCTATTTAGCGACGGAATATAGTATTTAGCGTCGGAATTATTTTGGCGTCAAATTTAGCGACGGAATTTAATTCCGCCGCTAAATTCCGCCGCTAAAAAGAATATTCCTCGAATATTCGTTTATTTCCGCCGCTAATTTGGCGGTTGATTTACCGACGGAATATTCCGCCGCTAAATCTTTAACAGCGACGGAATTATTCCGCCGGTGAAAATATATCATTTTTTTATTTTTTTAATTATCAGCGTCGGAAATATTCCGACGCTGAAATTAAAATATTTTTTATTTTTCTTTTCGAAATATTACACCGACGGAATATTTCCGACGGTGAAATTAAATGGTTTTTTTTTTTTTTAATAAACACCGACGGAATATTTCCGCCGCTGATAATTTAATAATTTTTTATTTATCAGCGACGGAAATATTCCGTCGGTGTTTAATAAAAAAAAAAAATTCAAAATTTCCAGGAGAAAGACCGCTGCCCACAATGCAAGGGCGAAATGGTTGTACAGGAGAAGAAGGTCTTGGAAGTGGTTGTGGAGAAGGGTATGCAAAAATGGACAGAAAATTACATTCCCAGGAGAAGCCGAGTGAAGCTCCCGACACTCTTACTGGCGCTCATTTAAAATTTCAAAATTTCCGAACGAACAACAAGCAGATAATCCAATTCAAACTTTCAAACCAAATTAATCAGACACCTAGCCTCTAAATCCCTCACTCCCATCCTCTCTCTCTCTATCTCTCTCCAAAGAATTGAATTTGAAAAAACAAATATCGAGCCGCTCTTACCACAGTGCTATTTCATCTTTAATTTCGTGTAATTCCACATTTCAATTCTCTCCCTTCCCGTCCGGGTCCGAATGGGTTCGACTTATGAGACAATAATCTCCAGAGTGTTGTCTAATAGTTGGTTAGTTTCCTAATTTTGGACTAATCTTGTTTTTGTTTTATTTTGGATAAAAATTTTAAAATTGTATGCAATTTACCAATTTGGGAATAGCTACAAGAACCCTTGCAATTCTTATATCCCCTAAACCATAAACCCTAAACCTAAACCTAAACCACTAAACCCTAACCCTAACCCCTAAACCCTAACCCCTAAACCCTAAACCCTAAACCCTAAACCTAAACCACTATACCCTATACACCCTATACCACGACACTCTTACTTTGGAGACATAGTCTTTGTACTACAATAGAAAGAGCACCCAAAGTTCAAGCGAAAGGGTGATGACATATTTGTTGAGCACGCGTTGACCCTTACCGAGGCATTATGTGGCTTCCAATTTATCTTGACTCATCTAGATAACAGCAGCTCCTCATCAAATCCCAACCTGGAGAAGTTGTTAAGCCGAGATCAATTCAAGGCAATAAATGACGAAGGGATGCCAATGTACCAAAGACCATTCATGAGGGGCAAATTATACATCCATTTCTCGGTCGACTTCCCAGATTCCTTGACTTCCGAGCAATGCGAGGCCACTAGGGTGTCTTTGCCTCCTAAGCCTTCATCGCGGAAGACGGATATGGAGCTTGATGAGTGCGAGGAGACAACCCTTCACGATGTCAACATTGAAGCTTACGATGTAGATGATGACATGCACGGTGGTGGGGGCCGAGAGAGTGCAGTGTGCTCGGCGGTAATGATGTGGGTCTTTATTTTCCGGATATCTTAATTAGTTATGACTTATGAGACAATAATCTCCAGTGTTGTCTAAACCACAAACCCTAAACCACTAAACCCTAAACCCTAAACCCTAAGGCGCATAGGGTATAGGGTATAAGATTATAGGGTATAAGTATAGGGTATAGGGTATAGGGTATAGGGTATAGGAGTATAAGGGTATAGGGTATAGGGCATAAGGGTATAGGGTATAGGGCATAGGAGTATAGAGGCATAGGGTATAGGGCATAGGGCATAGGGCGTAGAGGCATAGGGTATAGGGCATAGGGCATAGGGCATAGGGCATAGGGTATAGGGCATAGGGCATAGGGCATAGGGCATAGGGCATAGGGCATAGGGTATAGGGCATAGGGTATAGGATATAGGGTATAGGGCATAGGCCATAGGGCATAGGGCATAGGGGCGTAGGAGTATAGGGTATAGGGTATAGGGTATAGGGTATAGGGTATAGGGTATAGGGTATAGGGTATAGGGTATAGGGCATAGGGCATAGGGTATAGGGTATAGGGTATAGGGTATAGGGTATAGGGTATAGGGTATAGGGTATAGGGGTATAGGGGTATAGGGTATAGGGTATAGGGTATAGGGTATAGGGTATAGGGTATAGGGTATAGGGTATAGGGCATAGGGTATAGGATATAGGGTATAGGGCATAGGCCATAGGGTATAGGGCATAGGGCATAGGGTATAGGGTATAGGGGTATAGGGTATAGGGTATAGGGTATAGGGTATAGGGTATAGGGTATAGGGTATAGGGTATAGGGCATAGGGTATAGGGTATAGGGTATAGGGTATAGGGTATAGGGTATAGGGGTATAGGGTATAGGGTATAGGGTATAGGGTATAGGGTATAGGGTATAGGGTATAGGGCATAGGGCATAGGGCATAGGGCATAGGGTATAGGGCATAGGGTATAGGGCATAGGGCATAGGGCATAGGGCATAGGGCATAGGGCATAGGGTATAGGGCATAGGGTATAGGATATAGGGTATAGGGCATAGGGCATAGGGCATAGGGCATAGGGCATAGGGCATAGGGTATAGGGCATAGGGTATAGGATATAGGGTATAGGGCATAGGCCATAGGGTATAGGGCATAGGGCATAGGGTATAGGGTATAGGGGTATAGGGTATAGGGCATAGGGCATAGGGCATAGGGCATAGGGCATAGGGTATAGGGCATAGGGTATAGGATATAGGGTATAGGGCATAGGGCATAGGGCATAGGGTATAGGGCATAGGGCATAGGGCATAGGGTATAGGGCATAGGGCATAGGGCATAGGGCATAGGGCATAGGGTATAGGGTATATGGTATAGGGTATAGGGCATAGGGTATAGGGTATAGGGCATAGGGTATAGGGAAATTTCCGCCGCTATTAATAATAATAATAATAATAATAATAATAATAATAATAATAATAATAATAATAATAATAATAATAATAATAATAATAATAATAATAATAATAATAATAATAATAATAATAATAATAATAATAATAATAATAATAATAATAATAATCATAATAATATTATTATTATTATTATTATTATTATTATTATTATTATTATTATTATTATTATTATTATTATTATTATTATTATTATTATTATTATTATTATTATTATTATTATTATTATTATTATTATTATTATTATTATTATTATTATTATTATTATTATTATTATTATTATTATTATTATTATTATTATTATTATTATTATTATTAATATTGTTATTTTTTTTTTTTTTTTATTATTATTATTATTATTTTATTATTATTTATTATTATTATTTATTTATTATTATTATTATTATTATTATTATTATTATTATTATTATTATTATTATTATTATTATTATTATTATTATTATTATAATTGTTATTATTATAGCGGCGGAAATTTCCGTGCGGAATTTAAAATCAGCGGCGGAAATTACCGTCGGTGGGAGTGCCATGTCATCGATCCAGGTGAGCGTACGTATCGTTTAGCGTCGGATTTATCAGCGACGGAATATTCCGCCGCTAAATATTAATTATAGCGTCGGAATTTAATTTCCGCCGCTATAATTAATATTTAGCGGCGGCATATTCCGTCGGCCAGTGGAAATTATAAATACACGGTTATTTCTCGGAAATCAATTACGCCAAATATTTCCCTCTCTCTCTTCCCGCTATCTCTCATCTCTCTCTGCGAACTGACCTTGAAGACGAAGCGACTGACCTAGAAGAAGAAGCTCACGCCGCCGGCCGTCTCCTCATCGCCATCGCCTCACCGCCGTCGCCTCATCGCCGTCGCCTCATCGCCGTCGCCTCACCGTCCGCTCGAGCTCTCACGCCGTCCGTCCGCCGCCTCTCCACCGTGTTTCTCTCTCTTGCTCTAATCAAATCAAGGTAAATGTTTCGATTTCTTTCAAATAAGTAGTTCTAATTCGAGGATAGGGTGTTAATTTGTTGTGAATTTTAGTTGGTTTCGATTTCTCACCGTGTTTCTCTCTCTTCTCTGTACTCAACCATGAATTTTGGGTGTACGTGAGTGTTTACGTGTGTGTATGCGTGTGTTCCATGAAGTTGTAATTTTTGTATTAATTTTACGTTTTTTTTTTTTTTTTTTTTTTTAAATGACGTTTTGAAACATCAGCTGGGGTTTGCAAATAGAAAAGCAATTGGGTTGGTTAGAGCTTGACAATTTCCATGCCATGGCTTGAATTCTTGGTGTGGATTTGGTTATAATTGTTTTTTAAACATGTTTTATACATATTATTGGTGCTATAGGGAGGTTATAGAGTCCCAAACGGAGTAGTTCAAGCTAGCTGCAAATGGCTTTGCGGTAAGAGTGAAGGGAAAAAATCTGCCTTGAGTGAGCAACTCGGCAAGCTGTTTAACCTAGGTTAATGAGTATAGATTTAATAACTCTTTAACTAGGCTTTTAGTACAAGTTTAGTACAACATGGTAGAACTTGGATTAGTCCAAATAGGTGTTTGCAAGAGCTTTAAATATTGATCCAAAGTTGCTTAGAAGGCAGTTTCAGCACTTGTATTATTTCAATCTGCAGCCTTGGTCCATGTTTGAGGCATTGGGAACCTAGGCTAAACAACTCGGATTTGAACACTTTTTGATCCTGTATTTAGTAAAACTTTAGTACTATATAATGGAATGATAATACGTTAATTACTTCTAAACTGTTAATATATTATGAAATCCAATAATTATTAACATCCCGATTTTGTTTCATCCGTCGATTAAATTGAGTGTACGTATAATATATGGATTTCAATGCAGGAGTGATGTCTGTTAACGATGATCGTAGTTGGATGTATAAGCGGAAGTTGCCGAATCAACGCGGTATCAATCCTGAGTTTTATAGAGGGTTGAAGGGGTTTGTTGAATTTGCTCAATTAAATAAAACCGGTCACATGGATAAGGATGGTAAGATTAGGTGTCCATGCGACAAGTGTTGTAATGTCAAGTATCTAAGCTTGATCGAGACTCAGAAACATCTTTTGCGTAACGGGTTTGAAGTTGGGTACAAACGGTGGACCCGTCATGGTGAGCTGAGATTGCGCACAAATGTTGCGAATAATCCCCCCGAGAATATTCATGTACCTCCCGAACCCGAACCTATTATTCAGGACAATGAAGAACCACCTTTGAATATGGAAGATATGGTTAGGGATGCGGCCAGGTCCTTCCTTCGATTGGTCGAGAGAACCAAACGGCAAGAACCAACCCCTGCGCACAAGAAATTTATTGATGCTATGGACTCGCAAAAGAGAAGGTCTATCCAAAGTTGCGAGATCGGTGTGTTGGAGGCGTGGCCGAGCTCCTTAACATAAAGGCCGATTGCAATATTAGCCGATGCCGCTTATAATCGTATCATGAAAGCAATTAAGCGGATGTTGCCGAAAGAGAATAAGATGGTTACAAACTTTTATGAGACAAAGAAGTTGGTTGGGCAGATTGGGCTATGCATATGAAATGCCTTGTTTAACCCTATTGCAGAATGTTTGAAGATTTAGCTCAGGATTTATCTCCAGAACTCATCGCAACTAGGACAGAAAGAGAATTTCCAAACTGGCTAAGGAAATATGTAAATATTTCGTTTCATTCAAATTTATTCTATACACTTCTTTAAACATTCAATCTTAAAATTGTATTAAATTGGTTACAATATTGTCTTATAGATAGCTGAACATCCGGGTGATGCCAAAGCTGCGAGGTTAAGACATTTAGCATCATCTCCGTACTGGAACGTTCATTTATACAACGGTTATTTCGTGAATGGCTATGTGTTTCATACCAAAGCTTACGGGGGCTCTAAATTGACGTGGAATAGCGGTGTGAAGCTTATAGGGAATGATTATTATGGCGTCCTGAAAGAAGTAGTCGAGGTGGAGTATTTGGGTAGAAAGCTTGATGTTGTCTTGTTCAATTGTGATTGGCGGGATCTTTGTGCGAGGTGTTAAGAAGCACGCCATATTTGACCTCGTCGATGTAAAGGACTCGTCCGAGACATAATGGCGACGACGTCTTCATCTTAGCATCTCAAGCACAACAGTATACATGACTCCCTACCCTCGTCCGCGACCCGACGGATTGTGAGGCATTTGGATGACCAAGGCTAGGAGCATGATTGACAACCTACCCTCGTCGACAACTACAGAGTCGTCATTAGAAGCACCCTATCAAGAGGATGAAATGCCGGTGCCACCTAACGTTTCATCGGCTAATCATCCATTAGATGATGTCACTCATATTCCTCAAAATGTTGATGAACCCGAGGAGGATATCTTACCAGTGGAATTTGCCAACTCCCCGCCTCGTTCGGGTCATCTCGCGCACATTGATATTGATGAATCGAGGAAGAGGAAGAGGAAGAGGAAGAGGAAGAGGAAGAGGAAGAGGAAGAGGAACCAGAGTTTGATTCATCGTAGTCCGAAGACGAAGATGAAGAACTCGAGTTTTGTAGTAATTCGAGTCCGGTGATGATGATGGGGACGAAGATTAATAATAGTTTAAAGTTTAAAATTGTATTGTGAATGCGTTAGATTATTAGAACTTTAAAGTTTTATATGTATTGTGAATGCTTTAGATTATTAGAACTTTAAAGTTTCATATGTATTGTGAATGCTTTAGATTATTTTTAATATCCGTCGTTTTATATATATTGTGAATGCTTTAGATTATTAGAACTTTAAAGTTTTATATGTATTGTGAATGCTTTATATTATTAATAGTTTAAAGTTTTATACGTATTGTGAATGCTTTAGATTATTAGAACTTTAAAGTTTTAGTTGTATTGTGAATATATTGTTCCCTATTGTTAAAGTTGTATATTTTAATATTTTTTCTTGTAGTACGAGATGAGTTCTAGTAGAAAGGGGGTAAGAGGACCAAGCCCATTTACACTTTGATTATCGGGACGCAACCGTCCCGATCCAGTAGCGATGGTGTTGACCCCTCACTCGCAGTACTAGCTCCACCTCTGGGGCCGGTACTCGGACTACCGTAGATTACGAGGGGAGGATATATGTCCGGATCTCGGCACTTTATGACCGATAAGTAACTCTTCATTAATTTGATATAAGTTGGTTCCTTTTTGCTTTATATATAATTCATTATTTAAGTTAAAATGTTATTGTATAAATATACTTGGCAGGTGGGTAGGTGGATACCCCACCACTGGCACTAAGATCGGGCAATACTGGCGGTCTCGGAAAATGACCGAGTTTTGGCCCAACTGGAAAAAATTGCCACAGAGGCAGAAGGAGGATGCGTGGGATGAGTTTAGGGTAATGTGTTAATGGTTTTTATTTAAAACTTAAATGTTAGTTTGTTATTAAAATGTTATAATTAATAATGATTATACTCTTTTAGTTTTGTAATGTTATCATTATATGTTGTAGGCTAAATATTATTGGGATCCGGACATCGGCGGCGACGGCTAGATATGTTTTCTTTGAGCAGGCTCACAAGCTGTTTAAGGATTTTATTTGTAACATATTTATCTATCCTTAATTAGTTTAATTAACAATGATTATACTCTTTTAATTTTATAATGTCATCATTATATGTTTACAAGATATTCATATTTTTATAGGTACCACGAAGAGAAATTATTATACTTGCTCGGCTCGCGGCGGGACAACGGCCCTTGTGTCCTACTTTTATGACCGTTGAGGTGTTTGCTCAATTTTGCGAATATTGGGGGTCGCTGCGGCGAAGGCATATCCGAACAAGGCCAAGGCCAATAGAGCGAGGCTCCTCGGGGTCGGCGGCGTTGCATACCGGGTACGCTCACGGTCGCCGAGCATCACGACCGCATGGTATGTATGTTAATTTAAATGTAGTAGTGTATGGATGCTTTTAAATAGGTTTATGTACGTATGTTAGCTGGGAGCCAATGTTGATGCTATGAAATCCATAGTTTTAGTGTAAATGTAGTGTATGCATGCTTTTAAATCGGTTTAAATGTTGCATTTATATATACAATTTCAAAGTAATAATCTCGCTTATTTTATTTATAGGAAAGGGAGTATGGTCCGAATATCACTTTTGTGGATGTTTACGCTAGCACCCATATTCGGAATGCTACAAATACGCCCGATCAACCTCCGCAATGGGTTGACGATCGATCTGCACTCTGCCTTTGTAAGTAAAACTACCATTAAATGACTTGATTTTGAATATGTAAATTTATTTATGTACCTTACATTGTGTATATGATTATAATTGTTTGTTTTATTTTTCAGCCGCATATCAAGCCGCCGTTGTTCCCGATGGAACGCCTCCGCGAGCCCGTCCCCTTCGTGCACGATGTTTGGCAGAGGTCACCTCTCGGGGACATCCAAGGAGAGGAGCCCGAGTGTTAGGGATGGGGATTACGGGCGGCAATGCCCGTCGACGTCGACCGGCCGTCGGAGAAATGTTGACCGGCCCATGTTTCATGATCCGAGGGTCGACACTGCAGGAGAGCTAAGGCGTTGGAGGAGGAGAGACGCGAGCGGGCAAAGCTTGCGGATGCTTTGGCGGTTCGACGCGGATGCGGGGAGGAGAACGATCGACGCGTCATGCGTAGACTCGCAGACAATTGGCGCGTTGATGGCTCGTCTCGGCCCGGACTCCCGGGGATAATTCCCAGCGTCCCCCGGGTTGATTGCGGACTTTTTTAGACATTGTTGTATTAATTTATACTTGTATGTAAACATTTGAGACATTTGGTACCCGCGGGAGCCCCTCCCCGCCTCTCCCCCTCCCCCGCTCCACCCCTCTCCCCCTCTCCCCCTTTCCCCCCCTTCCCCCTCTCCCCCTATCCCCCTATCCCCCTCCCCCTCTCCCCCTCCCGAATTGGTACGGTGGTTTTTAGTTTTTATTTGGTACGCTGGTATTTGAATTTTAGTTTTTATAGTTTTAGTTTTAGAAATTGAAATGTTATATCAGGTACAAAAAATTTTGGTTTTTTGATATTTTAAAATATTTTTTTTTTAATTTATTTCAGAATCAGCGACGGAATTTTCCGTCATTTGAAATTAATCGAAAGAAAAATTAATTAAATAAATTAATTTCGGCGGCGGAAATTTCCGTCGTTGTAATAAATTAATTTAATTAAATTAATTTCGGCGACGGAATTTCCGACGCTATAATCATTTAATTTTTATTTAATTTTTGATTTCAGCGGCGGAAAATTCCGTCATTTGTAATAAAATTTAAATTAAAATTAAATAATTTCGATGACGGTATTTTCCGCCGCTGAAATAATTTAATTTCAATTTAAATTTTATTACAGCGACGGAAATTTCCGCCGCTGAAATTAATTTAATTAAATTAATTTTTATTACAGCGACGGAAATTTCCGCCGCTGAAATGAATATTTAATTAAATTAAATTAATATAGCGGCGGAAATTTCCGTCGCTGTAACCATTAATTCACCGGCGGAATTAAATTCCGTCGGTAAAAGAAAAAAATAGCGGCGGAAATTGACCCGCCGGAGCACTGCGACGGGCTGGTAGCGGCGGACCACCGACGGAATTTTTCCGTCGCTGATTATTTTTAGCGACGGAATTTTAATTTTAGCGACGGAAATTTCCGTCGCTAAACGACCTTTTTCTGGTAGTGATGGATTTCGGGAGATTTTCTATTTTGACTAGGATTTTGACCCTAATTTGTTTCCAAAAAGGATTTCCACCTCCTTCCTCCTATATAAACAACCTTAGACTAGTTTTGTATCATCTTTTATTTTTTTATTTTCTTGGGATCTTTGGATCTTTTATTCTTTTATTTTCTCTCTATATTTTTAGTTTAGGTTTTATTTATTTATGAAGATTAAAGAACAAGGTTTTGCTTTATTTATTTTAATGGCCATTCAAGGCTAATTTATTTGATTCATGGATTGAGGTGAGTAACAATTTGATCTTTATGCTAAGGTTTTAATTCTTCCTATCTCTTTTTCGTTCTTGTTCTTCTCAACGATTTTAATTTTGTTCTTGAGATCAATTGTATTGACCTAGCAGAATATACTTTTGATATCTTGAATTAATTTGGATACGAACCATTGCACTAGCGTGGATGATTTGTAATTTGACCATTATT
Source organism: Adenophora triphylla var. japonica (assembly GCA_022495995.1). Taxonomy (NCBI): domain Eukaryota; kingdom Viridiplantae; phylum Streptophyta; class Magnoliopsida; order Asterales; family Campanulaceae; genus Adenophora; species Adenophora triphylla. The sequence goes on from JAFEMH010000847.1 coordinate 327,392, forward strand.
GAGAAGAATAGATTCAATTGAGGACCTAGCGGAAATCAAACGAATCTAGGTTCCATTGTTCTTAAGCTTTTAATTGGATTCTTGAATGTTTATATTGACCTAGCGGAATATATAAACAAGATAGAATTAGGAGGATTTTAATGTTCTTATTGACCTAGCGGAATTTATGAACATCTTAATCCTATAATTTTGTGAACGAACCCAAGAATGAGATTGAATCCTTTTTACATAAAATAAAAAGCATAAAGTGATAATTGTTATGATCCCCAATCCATGAATCCCTTGTCTTTTATTATCTTTAATTTATTTAATTTTCTTTCTTAGTTTAATAATTCAATCAAATCAAAAAACCCTTTTCCCTTTTGTTTCGTTTACACTAATTAAATCAACTTGTTAAAGCACACTAGTCTACGTGGTTCGACCCTTACTTTTTTACGTTGCTACTTCGGTAACTTGTACACTTGCAAGGTATTTTTATTACACAGTGGAATTTTATCCAACAAGTTTTTGGCGCCGTTGCCGGGGACTTGTTGTGATTTTTAACAAGTTTATTTAATCGGTGCATGTTTGGTCGCCGGTCATTGAATCCTAATTTGGTTCCTTTGAACGACGATATAGACAGAATTGAGAGAGGCATTCCCTCTACTCAAGTGAGCGAGCGAGACTGATTACGAAACTTCGTCACCAGAGGCTGCAGGTAACTTTGAGTGAATTAGAAACTTCTTCCACCGAGGGAGAAGAATTTGAAATTGATATGGCTTTGCAAGCACCCACCATGGATGCCTTCTCTAGGCCGCGGGTGGACACATCTGTGTCATGCATTGTGTTGAATGATGCAACAAAAAGTTACGAGGTAAAAGGCCATCTGTTTAACATGATCCCTCAGTTTCATGGCCTCGCCTCTGAAGATTCTTTGAATTTCTTGAGGAAATATATGATGATTGTGTCTAGTTTTCCATTGAGAGACGGTGTAACTGATGAGCACTTGAGACTAAAATGTTTTCCCTTTGCTTTGAGGGATAATGCTAAGAAGTGGCTCATGTTGCTCCCACCTAGGAGCATTAATACTTGGGATGAATTGCATGATATATTTTTGAGAAAATACTTCCCACATGCTACGTTAGCCACCTTTAGACAGAAAATCATTGGGTTCACACAGGACTCTTTTGAGGCATTTCATGAAGCATGGGACAGATTTAAGATGCTTTTGGTGCAATGTCCCCACCATAATTTTCCTTTGCCTTTATTGCATCAAACTTTCTATGGGGGGTTGACACAAGCCGATCAGGCTATGGTGGATAACGCAGCCGGAGGCTCTTTAGGAGCCAAAACTGCGGATGAGACCCAAAATCTTTTTGAGAGATTAGCATCTAATTCGCAACAAAAGGGGTCAAGGGGTAAAACAAATAATGTGAATGGAATAGGAATGAACGATGAGCTTTCAAAACAAATTGCACTTCTTAATCAAAAATTTGATAAGTTGGCCATGAGTAGTACTTCCAATTCTGCATCCAATGTGTCATCTGTTGGTAATGTAATGCATGATAATTGTGTGACTTGTGGTTCTAACACTCACTCTTATGAAGTTTGCCCCACCACTAGTCCCCATTTATATAATCATGAGCAGGTACATGCAATGCAAGCATATATGCAGAGTGTCCCGCAAAACAACCCATTTTCACAGACATACAATCCGGGGTGGGGAAAGCACCCTAATTTTTCTTGGGGAGGAAATCAACGAGAATAAAACTCTCCATCCTCAACCACCACCGCGGGGACCCTTTGAGAGGAATAGAGAGCCTTGGGAAGAGCCCATGATGCGATTAAAGATGGAGCAACAACGATGCAAGATGGAACAACAACAAGCCTTCGAAATTATGAAATTTTGCCATGCGAGAGATTACAAACCCAAATTGGACGGTTGGTGGAAGCGGTACAAAGCCAAAGACAAGAAAATTTTCAAAATCCACCGGAGCAAGCCAAGTCTATAGTGACTATTTGGGATGAAAGTGATGAGATTGAGGAGGTATTTCTTTCTTCCCTTGATAATTTTGAATGTGATAATATTGATAATGTTAGTGAGGAAGAGGATGAGATTGGGGAGGTTCAATATGTATTTTCTGCATTAAATTTAGAAACCCCTCCTCCCAATGTTGTGAAAACCACACCCCTGAGAGGTGTGGAGTTTGAAAAGATTAAACATGTTCAAAAGACCCCGGGTGTTTCACTATCCCAATTTCTTTAAGGGGTCAAAATTTTAAAGGTTTGTTGGATCTTGGGGCAAGTGTTAATGTGATGCCCTTTCATGTTTTTAGAAGTTTGGGGGTATGTGAGTTGAAACCACCCATGAGAGACTTGCAATTGGCGGATCTCTCAATCAAAAGACCTTTAGGGGTTATTGAAGGGGTGTTGGTTAAAATCGATAAAATCATTATCCCTATTGACTTTTATGTGATGTGTATGGAGGGATCAAGTGAGGAACAACTGAAAACTCCCATTCTGCTTGGGAGGCCATTTATGTTTGACACTAAGGCCACCATTGATGTGTGTCAAGGGGTTGTGTCCTTGAGAGGTATGGGGGAGGAATGTAAATTTTGTATGCTTAAAAATGATAAGAAACCCTCCCCCACAGATGATTTTGTAGGAGCCATAACCGATTTTCCAATTGTCAAATATGATGTGAATGGATGTGAGAAAAGTGGGGATAATGCGGACGTGTGCCCCTTGGCTAGTAACATTAAAGCCGACCAATACTCTAGGAGTAACGGGTCGTATCACTCCCCACACGACTCCCATAAAGAGTCGATTTCATCACATCTACCACAAGGGCATTCAAAACTTAAAGTTAGAGAGGAGAGTTATTTGCTTATTTTATCTGAGACTATTTTTGCTAATATTTTTGTTCAAGATAACCTCCTTGATCTTGTTGAGGAAGATGTTCCGCAGGTGAAGGAACAAACTAAGTTTGGGGGAAAGAGCCCCAACAAAAAGAAAAGAAAAAGGGTGAAACATAAAGCACCCAAAGTTTCGTGGGCTCCACCTGAATTAATTAAGAAAGGGACCTACGCATGGAAGGAAGTGGGCGTTTGTGCCCGAGAAAAGCAAAGGTGGTCAAAGGGCCGAAAAGCAAAGGCCAAATCCATTGAGGCCAATCTCAACCCCAAGTAAGTGGGGCAACGGTCGGGCTAACGACCTTAACCAAAGCGCTAATTGGGAGGCAACCCAAGTAGGTATGTTTTATTTGCTTTATTTATTTGCTTTGTTGTGTCATATCGTCCTTTGAACCCGAGGCATGTTTTTGTTCTCTTTGCTATGAGGACATAGCATGTTTTGAGTTTGGGGGTAGATATCTCTCCGAGTTTGTGGGTTTATAGGGGAGTGTATATAGTGTCACCCTCCAAAAAAATAGAAAAATTTAAAAATTTTGTTCTCATTATTTGTTTGGAAGTTGGCCAATGTCCGTGATGATTTGAGAGAGTTTTTGATTGAGCTTTGCTAGTTTGTGCCAATTTGAATATGTTAATTAGAATTGCATTAATACATGTAAAACACAATTGCACCACCATTCACTTTCATTATTTTTCTTGATCATTGTTACCAATTTAGGAGACCTTTATAGGATCACTTTGACATTCTCGGGGTCCCTAGAACATGTTTGCATGATTGTCAATAACACATCAATTAGGCTATTCGGGAAGTGATATGTGGCTATTTCTTTGAACCCTATTTGTGAGCCTTTAACTTTCTCGTCACTTATACAAAAATTTTCCGCTAGAACCCCTTTTGAGCTTGAAAAAGAATGGAATCTCTCACAAAGTGGGAGGTTATTTTAGACCACCATTCGCCTTCTTTTGTACCCTCATTATCCTACCCTTTTAACCTATACACTATTTTTCTCACCTTTTCAAGAAAGTGAAACTAGGGAATGAATGGAAATATTTGGGGGATGTTTTGGAAAAATCAAGGGTTGAGTGGAAAGTGGTAATGAAAAGAAAGAAAAGGGTTATGAATTGTTATGTAATGAAAAGAGGGGCTTGAGCAAAAAGTATTGAATTCACATTCTCCGTGATTTATTTGTGCAAAAAAAAAAAATAATAAAAAATAAATAAATAAAAAAATAAATAAAAAAATTGCCTTGCCCTCTCTAATGTTGAAGTGGAAAGCGATCAAAAAGAAAGAAAGGTGATCGAGTACAAGTTTGAAAGTGTACAAAATTATAAGTTTGGGGGTTAAATCAATGGGTTGGCTTGGAGCGGAGTGATAATTTCAATGTGAGGATGTATAATGAAGACTTTCTAGTTTCACTTGCTTGACTTCGTATGTCCTTATCTTCATTTGTAACCGTGAACCTAGCCCGCGTTTATCGCGATACATTACAAACCATAAAGCCATATTTGATCCCTAAAGAGTAGCCGGGTTGACAGTTTTGTTTAAATATGCATATGAGTGTCCCTTGTGCAGAAATTTCATCTTAGTATCATTGATTTAGAGCATGTGGTTAGTGACCCTATAAAATATCTTATTTTGGTGACAATGATCTCCCATATTTCATTCATCATTCAGGCCGATGTGGAAAATTGTGGGTTAGATGCATTAATGTAATTGTAATTGCATATTCTTATTGGCACTCGTTTAGCATATTTAAGTGAGAATCTGAGACTTGGTTGGCCGACAACCTTGTATGTAGTGAGAACATATCAAAAATATTTTCTGTTGATTGTTTTTATTTGTTAGGTTAGTTTTATTTTGTTTTAATTTTGTTTTACTCGAGGACAAGCAAAAGATAAGTTTGGGGGTATTTGATGGATGTGATTTTACCCATCCAAAAGATATATTTCCTAGCTTATTTGGTGCTCGAAACCTTGAGAATTTAATGTATTTTCTAGTGTTTTGAAAGTACAGGGGTTGAAGTGCAACAATGTTGAAAACGAAGGATTGGAGCGTACTTTGGAAGCTTTTGGATCAAATTGTAATTTTGGAAAATTTGGGACTAAACGGAAATTACGAAGTTCAAGGACCAAAGTGGAAATATTGGAAATTAAGGGACTAAATTGGAAATATGAAATTTTTGGATGAATTTGATATATAAAAATTCGTGGGATTAAATGAAAAATAAAATTCTAAAGAGCGAAGTGCAAAAGAATTTTTTATAGTGGCTAAAGTGCGACTGCAAAATAGTGAGACGAACGGAATACCAAAATAGGCCAAAAACAACACCAAGGCTGGCCGAGGAAAGCTTGTTGTTGGCCGAGGATGATTGTGCTGGCCGAGGAAAGCTTGTTGTTGGCCGAGGATGATTGTGCTGCTTGGGCCAAGGTTGAAGGAATTTGGGGCCAACATGGGGCCGAAGGAAAATGGGCCTGGGCAAAGCAGGTGCACGCCCAGTGACATTGGGCGCACGCCCGGAAGTATCCAGATTGAGTACAGGCGTGCACCTAGTCAAAGTGGGCGCGCGCCCGGTATGTACGGACAGATGCAGCCAGTTTTCTTATTTTGGACGGATTCTAAAGATTTTCCACAGATTTGCACAGAATCAGCCATGGATTTCGGGAGATTTTCTATTTTGACTAGGATTTTGACCCTAATTTGTTTCCAAAAAGGATTTCCACCTCCCTCCTCCTATATAAACAACCCTAGACTAGTTTTGTATCATCTTTTATTTTTTTATTTTCTTGGGATCTTTTATTCTTTTATTTTCTCTCTATATTTTTAGTTTAGGTTTTATTTATTTATGAAGATTAAAGAACAAGGTTTTGCTTTATTTATTTTAATGGCCATTCAAGGCTAATTTATTTGATTCATGGATTGAGGTGAGTAACAATTTGATCTTTATGCTAAGGTTTTAATTCTTCCTATCTCTTTTTCGTTCTTGTTCTTCTCAACGATTTTAATTTTGTTCTTGAGATCAATTGTATTGACCTAGCGGAATATACTTTTGATATCTTGAATTAATTTGGATACGAACCATTGCACTAGCGTGGATGATTTGTAATTTGACTATTATTGAGAAGAATAGATTCAATTGAGGACCTAGCGGAAATCAAACGAATCTAGGTTTCATTGTTCTTAAGCTTTTAATTGGATTCTTGAATGTTTATATTGACCTAGCGGAATATATAAACAAGATAGAATTAAGAGGATTTTAATGTTCTTATTGACCTAGCGGAATTTATGAACATCTTAATCCTATAATTTTGTGAACGAACCCAAGAATGAGATTGAATCCTTTTTACATGAAATAAAAAGCATAAAGTGATAATTGTTATGATCCCCAATACATGAATCCCTTGTCTCTTATTATCTTTAATTTATTTATTTTGCTTTCTTAGTTTTATAATTCAATCAAATCAAAAAACCCTTTTCCCTTTTGTTTCGTTTACACTAATTAAATCAACTTGTTAAAGCACACGAGTCTCTGTGGTTCGACCCTTACTTTTGTACGTTGCTACTTCGGTAACTTGTACACTTGCAAGGTATTTTTATTACACAGTGGAATTTTATCCATCAGTGACGTTTATCAACGACTATTCACGGTACGTTTGTAACTATTTTATGAAAGAAAAATCTGAAACTCTAGATAAATTTATGGAATTTAAGGAAGAAGTAGAAAATAAGGTTGGAAGAAATATACGGTGCTTGAGGACGGGCAATGGTGGAGAATATATGTCAGATGAATTCTCTCGCTATCTTCGTGAGTGCAAGATCAGGCGACAATTGACTTGTCCTGGTACTCCTGAACAAAACGGTATAGCCGAAAGAAAGAACAGACATCTAGCAGAGACCTATCAAAGTATGTTGCATGCCAAAAATGTTCCTACACGATTTTGGGCTGAGTGCATGAAGACAGCAACACACGTAATAAATAGACTACCACAAGTAAAGTTGGGATCTGTCTCTCCTTTCCAAAAACTATGGCACACCAAGCCTACGGTAGGTCACTTTAGAGTCTTTGGATGTGTATGTTATAGCGTCATACCCGATCACCTACGGTCAAAATTTGACAAGAAGGATGTACGATGCATATTCATTAGCTATGACAGAGAAAGAAAAGGATGGAAATGTTATGACCCTACAACAGGTCGTTGCCACGTATCAAGAAATGTGGTGTTTGTTGAAGCATCATCTTGGTGGTCACCATAACATACACCGCTCCCAAACTCAAAAGAAATAGAAGAGAAGTTACAAGAGAAGTGTGTGGATAAAACAAGTGAAGGGAAGACTAGTCATCCAAAAGTGTTTAAAGAACTGCCACTAGTCATAGAAGAAGAACACGAGCCAACCTCTCCAGGAGAATTTGGTAAAACCGCAAGTCCATGGAGCACTGGTGTTCATAGAAGTTAAGAAGAACATCAACCAAGCTCACAAGAATAATCTAGAGAAGGTGGTGAAGATGCAGATACACAACAACATGCAGTAAGGAGGTCGAACTGTCAACGAAGACCAAATCTAAAGTATGCAAATGCTGCACTTACTAAAGATACCAGCGTGACAGAACCTTCAAAGTTTGAAGAAGCATCTCGAGATCCTAAATGGAGAAAAGCAATAGATGAGGAGATGGCAGCACTCAAGCAAAATAAGACATGGGATTTGGTCCAGAAGCCCAAAGACGTAAAACCCATAACATGTAAGTGGGTTTACAAAGTAAAGACACGCCCCGATGGTTCAGTCTAGTGATACAAAGCACGGTTAGTGGCTCATGGGTTCTAAAAAATATGGACTAGACTATGATGAAACATTTAGTCCCGTCACCATTGTTCGTGTGCTATTAGCATTGGCTGCTAGCAAGTCATGGAAACTTTGGCAAATGGACATTAAAAATGCCTTCTTACATGGAGAAGTTGACCGAGACATCTACATAGACCAACGACAAGGATATGAAAGGAAGAATCGTCCGGAGTACGTGTGCAAATTAAGAAAAACATTATATTGACTAAAGCAGGCGCCTAGAGCCTGGTATGGCAAGATTGCAGAATTTTTGGTTCAAAGCGGATATGTTCTGGCACCAGCAGATCCTAGTTTGTTCGTCAAATCTGAACAAGGTAAACTAGCTGTCGTGCTAGTTTACGTTGATGATTTGATCATCACATGTGACGATATGAAAGATATTCAAAGGACAAGGGATAACTTTTCTGTTCAATTTCAAATGAAGGAGCTTGGAGAGCTAAAGCACTTTCTTGGACTTGAAGTTGATCGTGATGATGGAGGCTTGTTCCTATGCCAACAAAAGTATGCAAAAGATCTCCTACGTAGATATGGGATTCTTGAGTGTAAACCAATCTCCACCCCAATGGAAGTCAATGCAAAGTTATATGCGGAAGAAGGCAAAGATCTTGAAGATGGGATGATGTATCGGCAATTGGTAGGTATCCTAATCTACTTAACCCTGATGAGGCCAGACATCACATTTGCAGTAGGAGTAGTAAGTCGATTCATGCAAAAACCAAAGAAGCCACACTTGGAAGATGTAAGAAGAATATTGAGATATGTAAAAGGAACAATCGACTATGGGCTTCTATATCAGAAAGGCGGATATCACAAAGTAATCGGCTACTGTGATGCAGATTACGCAGGAGTTCATGATAACCGATGCTCAACAACAGGGTATATGTTCGGTCTTGGCTTGGGAGCAGTCACATGGTGTAGCAAAAGACAATCAACTGTGCCATTGTCAACCACTGAAGCGAAGTACAGATTTGCGGCAATAGCAGCTCAAGTAAGTACATGGTTGATGAAGTTACTGGAGGATCTACATCAACCAATTGATTATGCAGTCGAGTTACACTGTGATAACCAATCAGCTATTCGTCTGACAGAAAATTCAGTATTTCATGCTTGGACGAAACATGTGGAAGTACACCACCATTTCATAAGGGAGAAAATTCTATAAGGGAAGATACAAATGTGCTCGATCAAAACAGGGGACCAAATTGCAGATGTGTTCACTAAGAGTCTTAGTGCAAAGAAGTTCGAGGAGTTCAGAGAAAAACTAGGTAAGACTACAAGGTCGAGAAGAGTCAGCTAGCGTTGAGGGGGAGTGTTGAAGCAGGCAACCCTGCTCTTCTCCATGTCTTCTTCTCTTCTCTCCTCTAGAAGCTTCATGATCCTTCCCTTGATCTTCTAGGGCTCTCTTGAAAGCCCTAGGTGTTTAACTAAAGAAGAAAATCTGGAATCTTCTTGATTGAACAAAAGAATACAACAAGAAGATTTATGAATGTTGGAGGTATGACCTAGAAAGCACAAGAAGGAGAAATTCTTCACCAACTTGGAAGAAATTTCTGGAAGAATCAAGCCTTCTTCACCGAACTTAAATTGCCTCAAGAAATTGCACTGCCATGGATGGAAGGATCGAGATGCATCGTGAAGTAACCTTCACTAACCTAGGCTAAGTATAAATAGGCAGGAAGGCTTTGTGAGTGGTGTGTATTCGTGAGAGAAAAGGAGATTGTGAAAGATCAGCTGGGTCTCTATTAAGTTGTGATAGTGTGTGGTGAGGTACATAGGGATTACTATACACTAGAGTGTATTTGTAGTTGTGTTTAGAGCGCTTGTACATTGTAATTGTACAAAGTGTTTAAGACTAATTATAATATAAATATTATTACTTGTGGTTCACCAATTTGGATACCAATTCGGATATGAAAATTTTGTTAAGGATACATCCTCCTAATACATCCACCTATACACCCTTCAACATTCCAACTTCTCAACTGATGTATAGATTCAGGATTCATTTACTCAACTGATGTATAGATTTAGGATTCATTACTTACATATCTTGTACTATAAATATGTACTACTAGTATTATAACAAATCAAGTTTTAAAATTCAATCTTCTCTCTTCCTTGTTTGTTTGACTTCGACTCTTTCTCAATAATTTTATCATGGTATCAGAGCGATCCGATCCATATGGGACTTCTCCACCCAACCCCAGAGACAAAACCTAAAGCCGCCATACACCAACCACCACCACCAAAAAAAAAAAAAAAGCTTCCCCCACCACCTGCCTTCTTCCCCCCTATCAACACCCTCAGCTGGAACCTCCAAGGCCGAACCCACCCTAAATTACTTCTTTATCCTAGGTCGACACTCTCTTTCTCCACACCCTTATTCCACCATCTCTTTTGGAACTCCCTCGGCTGGAACTATCATGGCCAAAACTATTTTTTTTTATATTCTGTTATACTTTCTTCCTCTCAATTCTCTATATTATTCTCTCTCTCATATTATTCTCCTTAAATTATTTTCTCCTCCAACGAGGACTATCAACACCATAACGGCGAAACCCTCTCCTGGCGCTCCACCCTTTCTCATTTCCGCCTCTACTTTCTTCATCACAACAAAATCGGCAAACCCCCTAGCTGAACCTTATTTTTCTGTCTTTTCCTTTCTCCTCCAACGAGGACCGTCAAAACCTAGCAGAAAATCCTCAAATCCGCCCCACCATCTTCCAACAAGGCCATTAAAACCATGGCGGTAAACCCTCAAAGCCGTCCCCTTCTTCTTGGCAAAAACAAACTTCCTGTTAGTGAGGCTGGCGCCTCACAATTCCTTAGGCGGCCGCCTCACTCACAGCCTCTCCCCTTCTCTTCAACTACCAAGCCACGGCAAACCCTCCTAGCCGATACCCCCCCCCTTTCTTCAAACAAACTCGGCAAAACCCATCGGCCGAACCCCCTTTACACCTTACTTCTAACACCTTCGGGAAACCCCGAAACCCTATCCTTCAAACAACCCTTGGCAAACCCCACTGACTGCCATCACCAGGCCGAAACCTTATTTGTTTCTCTTCTTTCTTCACTTTCTCCAAACCTTCCCCCTTCAAACTCATCAGCAAACCTCCTGCTGAAACCTTATCTATCACACAAACCTCAGCTAAAACCCAAAACAGTCGCCTCACCCTCCTCCTTCACCTCCTTCAAACCCCCTCGGCCGAAACCCCTACACCTCTGATGCAGTCACACCAACAATCACATCAGAATCTACATGCACGTCCGGGACCACATCCGACTCCGTTCGCTTCATCCACCCGGCTCGTCGCATCACTCTCCAAGATTGGATTTATCTAAAGACCGTCCATCTTGCGGGGGCATGTTAAGGATACATCCTCCTAATACATCCACCTATACACCCTTCAACATTCCAACCTTCAACATTCCAACTTCTCAACTGATGTATAGATTCAGGATTCATTTACTCATTCATTTACTCAGCTGATGTATAGATTTAGAATTCATTACTTACATATCTTGTACTATAAATATGTACCACTAGTATTATAACAAATCAAGTTTTACAATTCAATCTTCTCTCTTCCTTGTTTGTTTGACTTCGACTCTTTCTCAATAATTCTATCAAATTCAACAGGACGGTACGATCGCGTCTATCACGGCCTTTGATCTTGAAGAGATTAAGTTTTACAATAAGTTGGAGTTGTTGTTCTTCATCATGATCATGAAGGGATTGAGCAGATTCGGAAGACACATGGCTGAATGTTCTGGAAAAGACTGTACTGCTTTTTGTAGAGAGAATCGAAGATTCAGATAAGAATAATTTTGTAATGGGTCGGAGGAGGAAGTGGGGAAGGGATTAATCATTGGATGGGAGGGAATATGCGTTAGAATGATTCCATTTTGGATCACCACCGCCGCCACCCACCATCTCTCAAGCGCATCACCACCCTAGACATTTTTCTTTCTTCCTTCCTTCATCTCAAATCTTATCACAAATCTGTAAATTTAAAGGGAGTTTGAATCCCAAATTTGAAATGGGTTTGAGCGGAATAGTAGGCAAAAGTTTATCATGTATTGGGGAGACGCAATACATCGATCTAAAAGTTGATTGTGGGTTTGAATCCCCAATTTCAGATGTTCCAATTTGAAGTGGGTCACTACTTCTGAAAAACGTAAAATTGCTCCTAAAAAAAGTGAATTTGATTTAATTTGTTGTTGGTTTGAGATTTGAGATTTAGATAGTTCTCAATACCTATTTGCAATCTCATTGATTTTGGCATCAATGGCGTTCGGGTCGTTATATGAACGGGAGTGGGCTTTCCGCTAAATAATTTTTAGAGGCATTTATCAAATAATTCCTCTAAAAAAACAATACTATTTTTTAGGACAATTTTTAATTTACTTAATCATTTAGTCTCTAACTTAATAACTACACCCTCCCAACATTTTACTAAGTTCACCCTCCTATCATTTCACTAAGTCCACTCTCTTTACAATTTAATTTCTCTTTAACCACCCTCACCTTAGGTCACCCCCTCTCCATCTTCTCCGGTCAACACTTCCGGCAACCATCAACTCCGGCAACCAACTCCGGCGATCAACTCCGGTGACTTTTTCCGGTGACTTTTTCCGGCGACATTTCCCGGCGACTTTTTTTTTCTTTTTATACGTCGGCGACCACCAACTCCGGCGACCAAACAACTAAGAACTTAACTTATCATTAAGTTCTCAGTTGTCAACTAAACTACTAAGAACACTACCAACTCCGGCGACCACCAACTTCGGCGACCTCTCCGGCGATCAAACAACTGAGAACTTAACTTATCAGTAAGTTCTCAGTTGTCAACTAAACTACTAAGAGCACAATTAACTCCGGCGAATACCAACTCCGGCGACCACCAACTCCGGCGACCAAACAACTGAGAACTTAATTTATCAGTAAGTTCTCAGTTGTCAACTTAACTACTATACTAAGAACACGATCAACTCCGGCGACCTCCTCGGTGATTACCAACTCCGGCGATCTCTCCGACGATCAAACAACTGAGAACTTAACTTATCAGTAAGTTCTCAGTTGTCAACTAAACTACTAAGAACACGATCAACTCCGGTGACCACCAACTCCGGCGACTAAACAACTGAGAACTTATCAGTAAGTTCTCATTTGTCAACTAAACTACTAAGAACCTATTTTTTTTTACTCCGATGACCTCTCCGACGATCGAACAACTGAGAACTTATCAGTAAGTTCTCAGTTGTTAACTAAACTACTAAGAACCTTATTTTTTTTTTGTTTTGTTGACCTCTCCGGTGACCAAACAACTGAGAACTTATCAGTAAGTTCTCAGTTATCAACTAAACTAATAAGAACACGATCAACTCTAGTGACCACCAACTTCGGCAATCAAATAACTGAGAATTTATTTGTAAGTTCACAATTGTCAACTTAACTACTAAGAACATAATCAACTCCGACGATCCCTCCGGCGACCAAACAACTGAGAACTTATCAGTAAGTTCTCAGTTGTCAACTAAACTACTAAAATCCTTTTTTATTAAACTTCGGTGACCTCTCCGACAATGAAACAACTGAGAACTTATCAATAAGTTCTCAGTTGTCAATTAAACTACTAAGAACACAATTACTCCGGCGACTACCAACTCCGGCGACCTCTTCGAAGACCAAACAAATGAGAACTTAACTTATCAGTAAGTTCTCAGTTGTTAACTAAACTACTAAGAACACAATTAACTCCGACGACTACCAACTCCGGCGACCACCAACTCCGGCGACCTCTCCGACGACCAAACAACTGAGAACTTATCAGTAAGTTCTCAATTGTCAACTAAACCACTAAGAACCATTATTTTTTTTTACTCTGGTAACCTTTTCGGGGACCAAACAATTGAGAACTTATCAGTAAGTTCTATGTTGTCAACTAAAATACTACTAAGAACACCATTAACTCCGATGACCACCGACTTTGACGACCAAATAACTATGAACTTTTTCATTTTTTGTTTTATTTTAAAATACTTATCAACAATGGAGTAGACCAAATAACTATGAACTTTTTCATTTTTGTTTTATATTAAAATACTTATCAACAATGGAGAGTAATACTATTTTCGTCACAAAATAAATAAGTATTTTTAATATATTTTTTTCATAAGTCTCAAATAAACTAAGACCAAACTAATATTATAAAATAGAAGTAAATGGAACAAGAGTATAACAATTTCATTTGAAAACAGTAAAAGATACCAGCAAGGGCTAATGTTATCACTCATAAAAGGTCAAGCCAACAAAGTCAGCAAGATTCAAAAGAACTATACTTTTATGGAATATTAGACTAGTCAACTTCATCTAATGTTTCATTATTTTGAGATATTTTGTACAGAAGAACAAAACTGATAATTGAAATAAGAGTAGAAAAGATAGCCCACTTTTCTTCTCATCTATCTTTACTAATCTTCACCGTCCATTCCAACCAAAACCTCTTCACGGAAATCAATACAACCCTCACATTTTCTTTCTACACAATCTCCTTATCCCTTCCTCCTTTGCTACGGAACCAAAAATGGTCGCCGCCGCATTTCAACAAGTTCCGATCACATTCCACCGCTCTACACCGTCCATTCAACCATTGATAAACAGAAATCAGATAGATCGAGAATTTCAAATGGAGCGATTGATCACAAAGTAACATACCGTACAGAAATGATTGAAGGTAAATACGAAGTTAAATAGAGGAAGGGAACCTGTTTAGCAAGAAGTTCCCGTTCAATGTTGCCGGAGGCAAAGAACGGAGCGTCGGAACCAAATCTCCGGCGAACTGGAGACCAGCATTGAAATTCAATATGGTTTTCCACCATCATCGCCATTTGTTCTCGCCTCTAGCTAACGGACGCCGGAGTTGGGGAGGGAGATGATTGACGGAGTAGGGGGAGACGATTGCCGGAGTTTAGAAGGAAAGAGGTCGTCGGAGTTATGGGCAATCGGAGGTGGGAGATTGGAGAGAGAAAGTGTGTCTATGTGTTTTGTGTGGGTGTAATAATCTGGGAGTGAAGTGAGGGGGTTGGAGTGTATTTAGGGTTTGAGGGAGTGTATTTAGGGTCTGAGGGATTATTTGGTTAGATAAAATATTTTATAGGATTAGGAAGTAAATCAAAAATGTCCATGTCCTAGGAGGTAAATTCAGTATTATTCAGGGATTAGGACGTAATTTTCTCTAATTTTTATACCGTACTGGGATGGCCAAAATCGGTTCCGGTTCAGAATCGCCGGTTCCGGTTTGGCAAAAGGGTGAACCTTAACCGGCCCTTGCTTACCCCGGATCCGATTCCGATTACCACAATCCGGTTTCGGTACGGTTTCGGTTTCGTTTCGGTCCGGTTCCGATCAATAATGAATAAAGAAGCTAAAAATTATTGAAAAACAAGGAATTTTCGGTCCGGTTCTTGTCCGGTTCACCATTTATGTGAACCTTAACCGGCCCTTATCCAAAACGGTTCCGATTACCCCGGTTCCGGTTTTCGTGACGGTTCCGGTCCGGTTCCGGTCCGGTTTTTCGGTTCGGGTCCGGTTTGGCCATCCCTAGTACTAGTACTCTAGTCCGTGCCAATGGCACGGTAACAGTATGAATTTGATCGGTCCTATAAAAGTGTATAACGTATTCTGCGATAGGGAGGATGGAGAGGTCGATTGTATTAATGTATGGTTAAAGTTTTATATCATCACCCGAACATCAATAGCATCATTGAGATAATATTTAGACTTTCTTAATTTGAAATTAATAATTAAATTGATTAACCTGGTGAAAGAATGCATTTTTTTTTAACTACAATCTTGATATTTGATTCAAGCTTTGAAAGGATTCAAAAATATTATAAACTTTATGGAATGGAGGTTATATATAATGAGATCACAATGCATGATTATAGCACAGGAAATCATTTAGAAGATTTACACTAGCCATAACATATATTATGATTGTAATAGCCTGCCTTTTAGCCTATAATTTAGAATCTTAATTCGTATTACATTTGTATATAACCACTGTTGTTTGATCAATACAAATACACTAAAAAGGTTATTCTCACAATTCTTTATGGTATCAGAGCACGCTTCCTAGCTGCTGAACTATTATTCATCCACCATGTCAAGTGAATCTGCAAGCCAAGAAAAGGAGACTTTGGCATTTGTTGCGAATATGCAAAGTATCGCAATTGATACCAAATCTCCATTCTACTTGCAACCTTCAGATCACCCAGGCTTAGTGTTAGTCACACAAATACTGAGCGAATCTGGTGAGAATTACTTTACCTGGAGGAGCAGTTTCTTGAATGCCCTTCAATCCAAAAACAAAAACGGCTTCGTGGATGGAGCGATTCAAAAACCCGACGTCAATTCTGAGAAATTCCAGCCATGGATCCAGTGCAATGCCATGGTCAAATCATGGATTTTCAATGTCGTTTGTAAGGAGTTGCAGGCTGCTGCCACCCAATCTGAAACATCAACGGAGATTTGGTGTGACTTTGAAGAGTGATTCGCCCAAGGCATCGCACCCATGGTTTATGAGTTGAGACGTACCATTGCGCTACTACAGCAAGAGAAATCAGCAACTTCGACATACTATGGCAAGATGAAAAGTGTGTGGAGGGAGTTGCAGAATCTCAGACCTACCCCTACTTGCACCTGCAGAGCTGGACACAAGATGGAGGAGATGCGGGAAGAAGAAAAGGTGTTTGATTTCTTGATGGGCTTGGATGATGCATATGCCACAGTTCGATCTCATATCTTGAGCATTGAACCATTACCAAGCCTTGGTAGAGCATACGCCTTGGTAGCCCAAGATGAAAACAACGAAGTGTAGCTGCTGCTCGAGTGCCCATTGTTGAAGCCACCACATTATTAGCTAGATCAACGACTTCATCTGGACAACGAGGAGAAAGAACAGATCGAAAAGGAGGTCGACCTCATTGCACTCATTATAATCGGAATAACCATTCCAGAGAAACTTGTTTTGAATTGATTGGTTATCCACCGAGATGGAGAAACCAACAGTCAAAGGGTGGTGATCAGCAGCAGCGGACAAGAAAATGTCAAAGCAATTTTCCCCAATGGCTGCTACTGTTGACACAACAAATCATGGTAGTTCTTCCTTAAATTTGCAGCTTACAGGCTTTACACTAGCGCAGATACAACAGCTCGTGGAGTTGTTAGGATGCCAATCCTCAGATGGACCAGCAGTTAACATGGCAAAACATAATTCTTCTGGTAAGGCAGATGCATGGATGACACCGGAGCCACAAGCCATATAACACACACAATCAATTCTATGAATCATATTCAACTGAATCCGACAATTGCTCCTGTCCAGATTCTAAATGGGGATCGTATACCCGTTAAAGCGCTGGGTCAAGTCACTATAGGCCAAAATTTGAAGCTTGACCAAGTTTTGGGCATTCCTAAATTTTATTTCAATCTTCTTTCAGTGAGCAAGTTGACAAAAGATCTCAATTGTGTTCTAATTTTTGGATCTGATTTTTGTGTCATACAGGACTTACACTCGAGGAAGCCGATTGGAGTGGGTAAAATGATGAATGGTCTTTATTACTTGGAGCCAACAAGGAAGGCAAGGTGTTTTTAGCAAATGAACATGGCACAACAGACATATGGCACCAACGTTTGGGACACCTACCACCGAGCCGGGTTTCATTGATTTCGAGCATATCTCCTTCAACTCACTTTTCCAAGGATATTTTCTGTGATGCTTGTTGTAGGGCTAAACAAACTAGATTACCGTTTCCTGTTCACATTAATAAAACGTTGCATAATTTCGATTTGATCCATTGTGATATTTGGGGTGCATATCGTACTCAATCTCATTCGGGCTCGCATTATTTCCTCACGATAGTTGATGATCACAGCCGAGCCACATGGGTATTTCTAATGAAAAATAAATCTGAAACTAAAAAATACCTCCTCTTATTTTTTAATTGGGTACATACACAATTTCAGACCAAAATCAAAGTTTTTCGCACTGACAATGGCCTTGAGTTCAATCATTTGGATTTACTTAGCCATTACTTTGAACATGGAATGGACAGGCAAACCAGTTGTACTGATACGCCACAACAGAATGGGGTGGTAGAACGAAAACATAGACACTTGTTAGAAGTGGCTCGGGCCTTGAGATTTCAGGCTAATCTACGGGTAAAATTTTGGGGTGAGTGTGTACTAACTGCAGCCTATTTAATCAATCGTATGCCTCTGTCCGTACTTCAAAATAAGACACCGTATGAAATTTTGTTCAACAAGTCACCTGATTATGGTCATTTAAGGGTTTTTGGTTGCCTTTGTTATGGCCATGTCAACAAACATCGCGATAAATTTTCCCCTCGTAGCAAGCCGGGTATATTCGTTGGTTATCCATATGGGCAAAAGGGATATAAAATTTTTGATCTGGACAGTCGAGTTATTTATACATCTCGTGATGTCAATTTTTTTGAGCATATTTTCCCATTTGCTAACAGTAATGGAGGAGTTAGTCAATCACAAGTTTGGTCCCAGGCTTTTGAGCTACAAAATCAAGATAGTCCAGTACCTATCCATCATTCGTTCTCTCATTTTGACAAACCATCTAAGCCTTCCCACACTGATGTTGTCACTGACTCAGCTACTAAAAATCAGTCAGGGAATGATCAAGTCCAGCCCAGTGTTCCACCCTCTAGCAATGCATCTGATGCTCAACCATGTGATGAGTCTTCTTCTTTTGAGCTACGACTTGCAGAAGAAAATCCAACAGAAACTGAGCTTGTAAGATCGGATTGTGTGTTAACTGTTGATCATTCTACTTCATCAATCGCTACTCATCAGCGTCCCGCATGGATTCGACATGTGCCTAAGAAATTATCTGGCTACAACTACACCTTGCCTCCCTCCTTGCATCCAATCTCTGACTCATTGCATTCACCTACTCATTCGGCCAACTCGACGGTACATCCTATATCCCACAATCTTTCATATTTCTAGAACTCACAATATTTTTCTAGCGGCCATCTCCTCTGTTGATGAGCCTAAATCATTTTCACAGACCATATAACATGCTCATTGGCGGGATGTCATGACCAAAGAGATCTCAGCCTTAGAGGAGAATCAAACTTGGACTCTTACTACGCTACCTCCTGGCAAGCGAGCTATTGATTCCAAGTGGGTCTATAAAGTGAAGTTTAATCCTGATGGTACTGTGGAACGGTATAAGGCTCGTCTTGTAGCAAAGGGATACACACAAATTGAAGGCATTGATTTTTATGAGACGTTTGCACCAGTTGCTAAACTTGTAACAGTATGGTGTCTCCTTGTTGTTGCTTTGGTTCGTAATTGGGAACTTCATCAGCTAGCCTAGATGTGAACAATGCCTTCCTTCATGGTGATCTTAACGAAGAAGTTTACATGCGAATTCCTCAAGGATTTGCCAAAAAGGGGGAGCAACGTGTTTGTCGCTTGCAAAAGTCACTTTATGGCCTTCGACAAGCCTCTCGAAATTGGTACCAGAAGTTTACTCAGTCTCTTCTGGAAGTTGGTTTTCAACAGTCCAGTTCAGATCATTCTCTTTTCACCTTCCATCGCGCTGATTCATTTGTGGTTGTCCTTATTTATGTAGACGACATAATAATCACAGGAACAGATACACACAAAATTTTATGGCTCAAGGAGTACTTAGATGACAGATTCCACATCAAAGATCTTGGGAAACTGAAGTATTTCTTGGGACTTGAAGTTGCACGTTCGTCAAAAGGGGTCGCCATAAGCCAACGCAAGTATACTCTCGACATTTTAGCTGAATGTGGCTTGACTGGTTGTAAGCCATCTTCCACTCCCATGGGATTCCAATCATCAGCTTAGTCTCACATCTGGGGAACTTTGTGAGGATCCAAGTCAATATCGGCGCCAGGTTGGCCGTCTTCTTTATCTTACAATCACTCGTCCCGACATCAGTTATGCCATACACATTTTGAGCCAATATATGCATACACCTCGTAAGCCTCATTATGAAGCCGCTTTGCGAGTTCTACGATATCTTAAAGGTACTCCAGGACAAGGCATTTTATTTCCCTCTGATAGTTCGTTTCTTTTGAAAGGTTACTGCGATGCTGATTGGGCTGGTTGCCCAGATACACGTCGTTCCACCACGGGCTTCATCATCTTTCTTGGGACTTCCCCCATCTCTTGGAGATCGAGAAACAGTCTGTTGTCTCCAGCTCTACTGCTGAAAGTGAGTACTTGGCCGTGATCGCTTTTCCACTCTTCTGGGCAAGTTGGGCATTACGAACCTTCATGCTCCAACTTGAGGGGGAGTAATGAGATCACAATGCATGATTATAGCACAGGAAATCATTTAGAAGATTTACACTAGCCATAACAAATATTATGATTGTAACAGCCTGCCTTTTAGCCTATAATTTAGGATCTTAATTCGTATTACACTTGTATATAACCACTATTGTTTGATCAATACAAATACACTAAAAAGGTTATTCTCACAATTATTTAATATAAAACTAACAAAAATATATTTCTTTGAATGAAAGGAAAGAATTTTATTTTTTATTTTCATTGTGGAAATAGAGTACAGTAAGTGAGCAAACAACAAAGAACAACAACAACAAAGTCTTAGTCCCAACATAGGTAGTACATCATTCCTTTTGAAGTATCAGAACAAAACCAACAGAAATGTACTTCGCAAACTCACCTTCAAAATTGCATTCCACCTACGCTAGAAAGTGTAACAACAATCTTTAAATATAATAAAAGGAAATACCCTTGCGCCACATTAAATTAACACAGTACTCGCATAGGCACATTAGGAATACCAAGAACTTGGATTGTAGGCCTTCTATTAGAACCTATAATCTTCTTTTCGCTATGTTTATGAGTAGGAGGAGAAATTAACATAAAATTAACACAGGACTCGCAGATTCTACTTGAACTCTATGATAAAGGGATAAATGCTTTCACTTCACATCAATAATGCTCTCAGAATGTGGGTGTAGTTTATAATTGCCAGTCAAACTCATATTTCTATGATTACCAAATGAAAGAAACCGTACCTATTTGCAATCTCATTGATTTTGGCATCAATGGCGTTCGGGTCGTTATATGAACGGGAGTGGGCTTTCCACTAAATAATTTTTATACCGTATTGGTTTTGGTGTTGCTCGTTTTAGTGGTGTTATTGATGGTGGTAATTGTGGTTAGACCTAGCAATCGGGTTGAATCGGGTTGGATTGAGTCAGGTTAAAGCGGGTAACGGGTTGGGACGAGTAATACCTATTAAAACCCATTTAATATACGGGTAAATGAGGCAGGTGAACTCGGATAACCCGATAAGCTCAACTTTTTTTTAATTACTCGACTAGAAAAAATAATTTTCAAAAAAAAATAAATTTATTTGACCCGATGGTGGGTGGGGGTGGGGGTGGGGGTGTTAGTGGTGAATGGGATGGGGAGTTGTTAAAACTAATTTAAAATTATTAAATTTTTTTACCCGACGTGGGGGTGGGGTAGGGGGCGGGGGTGGGGTGGGTGGGGGCAGTGGGTATGGGGTTGTTAAAAATAAATCTACAACAACAACAACAACAAAGCCTTAGTCCCAAAATAATTTGGGATCGGCTAAAATGATTAAAAAAATTTGATCCGACGGGGAGGGGGAGTAGGGGTGGATGGGGGTTATTAAAAATAAATCTAAAATGATTAATTTTTTTTTGATCCTATGGGGGGAGGGTGGGGGTTAAAAATAAATCTAAAATGATTAAAAAAAATTTGATCCGAGGGGGGGGTAGGGGTGGGTGGGGGGAGGTGGATGGGGGTTATTAAAAATAAATCTAAAATGATTATATTTTTTTTATCCAAGGGGGGTGGGGGTGGGGGACAGGGTTGGGGGTGGTGGTGGTGAGTGGGTTTGGGGGTTGTTAAAACTAAATTTAAAATGATTAAATCTAGAATGATTAAAAAAAATATCCAACGAGGTAAGGGGTAGGGGGTAGGCTGGGGTGGTAGCGTGGGAGCGGGGCAGGGGTGGTGGTGGTGAGTGGGTTTGGGGGTTGTTAAAACTAATTTTAAAATGATTTTTTTTTATCCGTCGGGGGCGGGGGGGGTTGGGGTAGGGGGGGTAGTGGTGGTGAGTTTGGTGGGGGTGGTGGTGGTGAGTGTGGGTGGGGTGGGGTGGGGATGGGGGTGGTGAGGGGAGGGGAGGGAGAATTGTAAAATTTAATTTTAATATAAATAATTTTTTTTTTATGAGGGAATGGGGTAGGGGAGGTTGATGTGGGGTGGGTAATTTCTGATTAGCGGGTTATAACGGGTTCATGAGTTAAACCTAGCTTAACCCACAAAATCTGATGGATAATTTGGATAACTCGTTACAACCCGTTATATTAAATGAGTTGAGTTGGGTTGGGTTGGGTAATTAGTGGGTTGAGATGAGTGGATTAACAAGTTAATGGGTAAAATTGACATGCCTAATTGTGGTGGAGTGGCAATGTATAATAGTGACGAAGTGTGGTGGTGGTGTTTATTTTGATGGTGGTGATAAATGATAATTGTGGTGTGAGTAGTGTGGTTAGTGGTGTTTAATTGTTTATGGAGGTTAATGGCGGTGTTGGGTTGGTGGTAGGTGTTGAAGGTAGTGGTGGGTGTTATTGATATAAATTAAATATAAATAATTAATAACATTATTAATAATATGGTGGGTGGGTAGCTATATCCATTGTTCTAGGCGGCCGCCTAGGCGCCGCATAGGCCCTGAGCGGTGATCATACGCCGCGCCTATAAGCAAGTCGGCCAAATTAGGCGTTGGCGCCATTAGGCGTGACTAGGCGCCATTAGGCGTTGACTAGGCGGGATGCCCTCCAAGTCCACGGCCAAGGCCGGCCAATTCTAATGCCACGGGCAAATGATTATGCTCACCTTGGCTTCAGCCTCATTATATACCAAGGCAAGGCCATTTTACTTTCTTTTTCTTTCGATGTGGGATATCCTCCAAGGCCACGGCCGGCCGAGCCAAGGCAAGGTCATTTACTTTCTTTTTCTTTCGATGTGGGATATCCTCCAAGGCCAAGGCCGGCCAATCCCAATGCCACGATCGAGCCAAGCCACGGCCACGGCCACGGTCAAGGCTAATTTTTATTATTTTTGACAAATAATAAAAATTAGTGGCACTATTTTTGGATATATATAAATTTATAAAACATATTTAAATTTTGTCTAATTTCTCGACCCCGCTTAGGTCCCTAGACGCTAGATCCGACTTCGCCGTCTAGCATCCGCCTAGCACTTTTTAGAACACTGCTATATCACATCGGACTTGCAGGGTTCATAGTAGAAGAGAATTATATGAGCTAGAAGAAAAGAACTATTATAACCTTCAAGATGGCTACACATCTACTAATCGAAAGTATAAGCCTTTTAAAGTTGGATCCAATAAGAAGGGGAGGGGGGAGGGGGGTGTTAAATGGGTATAATCTTTTCTTTTAATTATTGTTTGAGGTAACACCTTATGTCCCCTACTTCTACTTCTTATTTTCTTCTATTAATAAAATTTAGCGGGTTCTGTATTTTTCAATTAAAAAATAAATAATTAACAACATACTATTTTTAACTCAAATTACTAACAAAAGATAATTTTTTAACTAGGTTTAAGGAACAATTTTTTAACGGGGGTTAACCTTTCTCGTGAAATATCATCTTTGCCCCTTCAAACTCATGTACTAGACACACGACATGTTTATTAACGAAAGATACATTTTTAACGAAATTTTCATTTAATTGCCATAATAATAATAAAAAAAATCAATGCCTGAAAGTGGGTTGCAAAAAGTTCAATATTGGTAATCCCAATGCAATAGTTGGTAAAACTTGGATAACTAACACTCCCTCTGTCCCATCAAAACTGATACCAAATTTCTGGACACGCGGATTAAGGAAAAGTAAAAAAGGAAAAAAGTGAAAAAAAATGTTGTGAGTATGAAGAATTAAATAGGAGAGAGAATGAGTGGGAGGAATAGTTAGGAGAGAGAATGTTGTGAGTGTAAAAGTGAAATAGGAGAGAGAATGAGTGGGATAAATAGTAAAGATTTTCTTCTATTTTGAGAAGTATCAGTTTGACTGGAACGGACAAAAAAAAAAAATATCAGTTTTGATGGGACGAAGGGAGTATGCAATTTGGCCTTTATAAACTCCCAACAAAAGTTTTATACTTAGATGCATGTTCCTAATTTAAAATCACACTCCCTCACTCATTCCCACTTCAATTTGTCCCGGGATGAATTTTACGATTTTTAAAAAAAATGAATAAAGTGGATAGAAATTAGAGGAGAGGGAATGTAAAAGTTAAATGTGTGGTAGGAAATAGGAGAGGGAATGTAAAAATTAAAAATACTTCCTCCGTCCAGTTACATACTTCACACTTTCTATTTTGGGCGTCCAATTACATACTTCACACTTTGTCTCCTACATTATTTTAACACTCACAACACCATTATAATTTACTATTCCCTCCACTCTTTCTCTCTCCTATTTTACTTTTACACTCACAACATTATATCATTATTTTTTTCCTTAATCCACGCGTGAACAGTAACCGTGAAGTATGTATTTGGACGGAGGGAGTATTTAATAGGAGAGAGAATGAGTGGGAGGAATAGTAAGTTAATGATTGGTTTTTTTGTAAATATGTGGAGATGATAAGGGTATAAATATATGAAAAACTTTCCATTTATGAAATGGATCAATTGAAGTGGAACATCTCAAAAAGGAAAGTGGATCAATTGAAGTGGGACGGAGGGAGTATAATTTAAGAGTAGGTCTGCTGAGAAACGCGTTTCTCCATAACTATGGAGAAACGCGTTCTTAATAGCCAGAAGCAATGCATTTGATAGCCAGAAAAAAATTTCTGGATATCAGTCTCAAAGGGTTCTGGATATCCAGAAGCTTTGGAACGGATATCCAGAAGCCTTTGGGTGGATATCCAGAAAAAATAGATTTGAAGCCAAATCCAAGGCCAAGACCAGAAAATGCTTATTGAAGGTTTCTGGATATCCAGAAACCTTCAAATGTATATCCAGAAACCATCAAATGAATATCCAGAAACATTTTGAAAGTTTCTGGATATCATTTTGAAGGTTTCTGGATATCACTTTCATAAGCTTCTGGATATCCTTTCAAAGGGTTACGGATATCCAGTAACCTTTGAGGATCGATATCCGAGTAACCATGGGACAAGGTCATGGCCAATGCAAAAAGTTTCTGGATATCCTTTCAATAGCTTCTGGATATCCGTAACCCGTTTCTCCATAACTTATGGAGAAACGCGTTTCTCCCTAGATTTTACGATAATTTAATCAAAACTGTTTAGTATGTTTTCTCATTTCCTCTTAATTTCAATCTGTAAGGACAAAAAAATCTAGGTAAAATATAAACACAATATTTTGGGGGAAACTAGTTTCTCCCTAAATTATAAAAAGTCCTGTTTTTTTAAACTGTTCCTATATTCGTCAAATACTTGCAAGTTGAAAAAAATTGGACTTTTTATAATTTATGAAGAAACTGATTTCTCCCAAAACTTGCTCAAATATAAATAAACATAATTTTTTATTTTATTTTTGCTACTAGTAACTATAGTATAAATGGAAGGGGTGTTTGCTACAGTTCTTTGAACAGTTTCAAGCGTCGAAATTCCCATTTTGCCCTCACTTTTTTGTCTCTTTCCCATTTTGCCCTTAAAAAAATATTTTTTTTAATTAAAAAAAATCATGTGACCTTAAACACGGACATGTACTAGTGTTACATAAAGTTTAGCTATCTATACTATACTAAAAACACATTACATCCTAAATATGGCAATTTGGCGCCCAAACTCTATCTGCATTTTTGGAAGTGGCATTTCTGCAATAAAAGGTTATTGTAAGGATAAATTAGTTTCACAAGTCAAACAAATTTGCATGCACTCCATTTGTTTGAAAAAATGACAAGTGTTATTAATATCCCTACACACGTGTATCCTACCTCAACTCCCCGCGAATCTCTCTCTCCATTCCCAAAAATAAAACATACTCCCTCCGTCCCGTTCGAAAAGTCACAAATTTTCATTTTGGGCGTCCCATTTTAAAAGGCACTTTCACAAAAAGGAAAGTTATTTTTACTATTCCACCCACTCATTCTCTCTCCTACTTTACTTTTACACTCACAACATTCTCTCTCCTAACTATTCCTCCCACTCATTCTCTCTCCTATTTAATTTTTCATACTCACAACATTTAAACTTTTTTTCTTTCCTACATCACTTTCCATAATTTGCGTGCGAGATCCATTTTGTGGCTTTTCGAACAGGACGGAGGGAGTACTGTAAATTACACCACCCTCTTCCTTCTTCACATCTCATCTCAGCTCCCAAATACCAATCCCGCCACCCTTTTTCGACAATTTTCATTGCTGTCAAACTTCAAATGTTGTTGTTCTCATTATGCTTCCATTGTGTAGCACGATTCGTTAGCGCCATTTTGATTGGAAGTTTCTAAGCTCCGGTAGTAGAAGAGTAAGTGGTGGTGGGGGTGGTGGTGGTGAGCGGTATAGAAGGATACGTATGACATCCAGAAATGGTTTAAAAGATCTGAGAAGAAATTTTAAAAAGCAATTTTTGACAGAAAATTTTGAATTTTGAATGAAATGTTGTTTATGAAATCAATTAAACTCTTTTGAATGTTGTTTTAAATCCGCTCATGTCAATGTCCCTATAAAAGCTTACACATTTCTCATGTGGTTTATCGAGAAGCAAAATCAAATGTGCTTCATCTTTCCTCCCCCGACGTCACCTGCATCCATCGGTACTAGAAGACCGGCGTCGCTCCTTCTTCACTTCTCCTTGATAAGATGGTATTAGACTCTTAATTGTAGCTGTAAAAGCTTGAGTTTTATTAGCATCAACAATGGTTTTTATAGGCCTCTACATAACAGAATGGAGAGAACTAAGCAACTAACTAAGTAGCTAGAAAATAGCTATTCTAAAAACTAAAACACTTTTTTTTTTTTTTTTTAAAAAAAAAAAAAAAAAAAAAAAAAAAAAAAAAAAAAAAAAAAAAACTAAAACAATTTATCCCTACAAACCAGGGATTTATTCACCAGAAACAACTAAGCTAAATTCAAACTTAAACAAATCCATTTGACATGGTCTTCTTGCAGTCAAATATCCAACAAATCCTCCCTTAAACTGAACTGTGACAAACATTCAGTTTACTTCCTTTACTTCCTGAGCACTGCACATACCAAGTTGATCTCTCAACTTCATGAACACATCAAGCTTCAAAGGCTTTGTAAAAATGTCAGCTAGCTGGTCTTTTGTGTCACACTTTACCAGCTCCACAACACCATCATTTACCAAGTTTCGAAGAAAATGAAATCGAACATCTATGTGTTTACTTCTTCCATGTAACACAGGATTCTTTGAAAGCTTAATTGTAGAACTATTATCACAATAAATAACACACTTACTTTGATTCATTCCAGGTCCTTTCAGCACTCTTTGCATCCATATACATTGACATGCACAAGCAGCAGCAGCAATAAACTCGGCCTCGGTTGTCGAAAGTGACACCACAGATTGTTTTCTTGAACTCCATGCAACAATACCACTGCCCAACTTAAAAACATACCCAGAAGTGCTTTTTCTGCTATCCAAACACCCTGCATAATCACTATCAGAATAGGCAATCAACTTCTGATGCTCACCTCTTCCATAGAACAGCCCCATTTGTGTTGTCCCCTTTACATATCTAAGCACTCTCTTCGCAGCTTGCTGATGCAATACAGTAGGAGATTCCATGAATCGAGCTACCAAGCATACCACAAACATGAGATCTGGCTGTGTAGCGGTCAAATACATGAGACTGCCTACCATTTGCTTATAAAGTGTTGCATCCACTTTTTCACCTCCTTCATCTTTAACTAATCTGCTTCCTGGAACAATTGGGTTCTTCACAACCTTGCTATTATGCAAACCAAACCTCTCCAACATTTCATTTGCATATTTTTGCTGACATATGAAGATGCCTTCTGAGCTTTGTGTAACTTCTACACCGAGAAAATACCTCATACATCCCAGATCAGACATATCAAATTCTTTCTTCATTGAGCTCTTGAACTGCTGAAACAATTGCTCACTATTCCCTGTAAATATGAGGTCATCAACATATAGGCAAACAATTAGTATACCTCCATCACCATTTCTTTTTATAAACAGAGTATGGTCACTCTCACTTCTCTCAAAACCTTCTTTGACAAAGTAAGCTTCAATCTTACTAAACCAAGCACGTGGAGCTTGTTTAAGCCCATATAGTGCTTTCCTCAGTTTGTAAACTTTGTTTTCTTTTCCTTTCACTTCATATCCATTTGGCTGTTCTACAAACTCCTCCTCACTAATTTCTCCGTGCAAGAAAGCACTCTTAACATCGAGTTGAAAAACTTTCCAACCTTTACTAGCTGCAAGTGCAAGAGTCAGACGGATTGTATCCCAGCGAGCTACAGGAGCAAATACCTCAGTATAGTCAATTCCAGCTTGTTGTGCGTATCCCTTTGCCACGAGTCTTGCCTTGTACTTATCAATCTCTCCTTTCTCATTGAATTTGGTCTTGAACACCCACTTCAAACCAATTTTCTTTGCCCCTTTTGGCAGATCAGCCAACTCCCAAGTTCCATTCTTCTCAATTGCCTCAATCTCTCTATTCATTGCCTCCACCCACACATCACTCCTAACTGCATCCTCGTATGTGATTGGATCATCTGTTGCAAACATGGCCAATTGCTGCATTTCCATTATGAATTCAGCTCTATCCTCTTCCTCAGAAAGCTCTTCACCTGTCATATAATCGTCCATCCATACAGGTTGCCTTCTTTTTCTTTTATCAGAAGTTGAAGAGTCCCTTACTTCTTCGATTTCCACATTTTCTTTACTTGTTTCAGCTTGTTGTTCTCCACCTACTGAGTTCTCATCTCGTGACTTGCTTTCTTCCCCATTTTCTTCATCTCCCCATTCAAGGATATCACTCTGCTTCTCCTCTTCTGTTTTCTTCCAGTCCCACTGATTGTGTTCTTCAAAAACAACATCACGACTAATTATGATTTTCTTTGTTGCTGGATTATACATTCTAAAGGCCTTAGATTCCTCGCTGACTCCAAGAAAAACACATTTAACGCTCTTATCATCCAACTTTTTCCTCTTGACATCAGGAATATGCACATTTCCTATGCACCCAAATACTTTGAAATAATGCACTGATGGCTTAACTCCACTCCACGCTTCTTTCGGTGTCTTGTCTTGAATTGCTGATGTGGGGCAGCAATTAAGCACATGAACAGCCCAATTAACTGTTTCTGGCCAATATGATTTAGGCACATCTCTTGCAGTAAGCATGCACCTCACCATGTTCATAAGTGTTCAGTTTCTTCTCTCCGCAACTCCATTTTGTTGTGGAGAAAATGATGCAGTGAGTTGACGACGTATTCCATTTGAGCTGCAAAAGTTATTAAACTCAGAGGAAGTAAACTCCCCCCCACGATCAGTCCGTAAGAAACTTATGTATTTCCCTATCTCATTCTCTACCAAACTCTTAAATTTTTTAAACATATCTAGAGCTTCAGATTTTTCATGTAAAAAATAGGTCCACATCATACGACTATAATAATCAATGAATGTAACGATGTACCTTTTACGGCTATTAGATTCCGGAGTGATTGGACTGCATATGTCAGAGTGTACTAGTTGCAGCGGTCTTGATGCTCTCCATGTACTTTTCTATGGAAACGGGTCTCGATATTGCTTCCCCACAACACAATCAGTGCATATAGCTGAGCTTTTACGGAGAATTGGCAACCCCTTTACCATCTTTCTGTATGCTAAAGTTCTCATCCCTTTCATGTTAGGGTGACCAAGCCTCGCATGCCACAAATTCGTAGACTCATCCATGGTTGCATTGAAACAAACAGGTTTTGGGATAGGTACAGTAGCCAACAATACAAACATATGATTTGCAGACATCGTAGTTTGCATAATTAAACCCAACTTCTTATGATAAATTCGACAACAACCTTTATGAATCGATATAGACAAATTCTTTTCTTGAAGCTGTCCAACACTAAGCAAATTGTTTTTAAGGCTAGGAATATAAAATACCTCTGTAATGATTTGAACTTTGCCTTCCACTTCCATTCTGATATTTCCCTTTCCCATGACAGCCAGCTGCGAATCATTCCCTAATTTCATGCTCTGTCTGAATGTATTATCAAGCTCAATGAACCACTTCTTGTCTCCGCTCATATGATTGCCGCATCCACGAGTCCAAATACCACTTCTCTCCTCCCGTAGCACCTTGTGCCTCCACATATGCCATGAGTAAAACCTCTTGTCCTTCATCTATATCTGTGTGTTCAACATAATTTGCATAACTGGGACACTCATACTGAAAGTGTCCCAACTTGTGGCACCGATAGCATTCAATAGCAGCTTTGTTGAATGATCTTCCACGACCCCTTCCTCTTCCTCTAATTCCAAAGACGTCCTTTCGCCTCTACCTCCGAAGTTCTCCTGCTCATTTACACCGAGATACTTCTCCAAAGAACTTTCAAGGCATGCTCTTCCACATCTTTTTTCAACTTCGCTCGTGGACTAATAACGAGCTCGTAGCTCATCCACGTACATTTCATCAATGTCTTTGGATTCTTCAATTGAGCACACTATATAATTATACTTTTCTGACAGAGTGCGCAAAATTTTCTCAACAATTTTTGCATCCTCCATCGCCTCTCCAGCATTCCTTATATCATTAGCCACGATCATCACTCTAGAGAAATAATCATCTACGCACTCACCAAATTCTTCATCTCTAAGAGCTCAAACTCTCTTCTTAGCTTTTGAAGTTGAGCACGCTGAACTCTGATATTTCCCTGGTACTTTCTTTTCATGGAGTCCCAAACTTGTTTGGAAGTCTTCTTCTCTGTGATGGTCTTTAGAATGTTCTTGTCTATGGACTGGAACAAATAGTTCTTTGCCCTCAGGTCCTTCAGCTTCAGCTCCTCCATGGTCCTGCGTTGCGCTCCAGTTATTGATTCCAGGTCCTCCGGTTCTTCAAACCCTTTCTCCACCACGCTCCAGTACTCCTTGGAGCGCAACAAGTTCTCCATCAGCATGGACCAATGATCATAATCCCCATCAAACTTAGGGATACTGAGGAAGTTGTTGCCATCTGCCATTCTATTTCCTTCTCTTGTTCCAGCGTTTTACTCAAACACTCTCCTTTTAGAGTCTCCCTTTAGCTTTAGCACTTAATATCAGGCCCTTTTGTGGGCTCTGATACCACTGATAAGATGGTATTAGACTCTTAATTGTAGCTGTAAAAGCTTGAGTTTTATTAGCATCAATAATGGTTTTTATAGGCCTCTACATAACAGAATGGAGAGAACTAAGCAGCTAACTAAGTAGCTAGAAAATAGCTATTCTAAAAACTAAAACAATTTATCCCTACAAACCAGGGATTTATTCACCAGAAACAACTAAGCTAAATTCAAACTTAAACAAATCCATTTGACATGGTCTTCTTGCAGTCAAATATCCAACACTCCTGACATAACTCACCGGAGGTCAGTCACCGATTTGAATAAATCAAGATGACAGTTAAAGCTACTGAGATAGAGATAGTGGTGATGGGGATGGTGGTTTGTCTAGAGAGAGAAATAATTATGACAATTAAGTATTTCTTATAGCCTTGTGGGTTGGAATATTTTTTGTGTAAGGTCATGTACAATAGGGGGATTGAATAGGTAGTTGAGAGGGAGTAAGTTAGTTGAGAGTGATTAATAGGGTAGTTGAGAAGGGGTAGTTGAGAGGTTTGAGTTGAAAATGTTCAACCCGGTTGAAGAGAAAAAGAAGGGACCCGCCTGAGACACGTGTCGCTTGCTTATTGGGTCGGAGAAGGCGCATGGACACAAGCGCGGAAGAGGCGCGTGAGGCGCCATGAATTTTCTTTTCTTTTTTTTTTTTTTTTTTTTTTCCTGATATCACCACTTGACACATTCTGATTAGTTACTGATTTTTTTTATCCCAATTCTTTGAGCTTATTTATCACCTAGTAAATTAATTTTTTTTTAATTTTTTTTTCACCAAAATTCATCATTTTTTCCCTACAAATTGATATAAGTTTTATTTTATTTGGACACAAAAAAATATACTCATTTTTCAATTTGAGCTTAATTATCACCTATTAAATTAATTTTTTTCATTTTTTCACCAAAATTTTTAAAGACCCGAAAAATTTTAAAATTTTTTCTTTAGTATATTATTTTAATTAGAATATTAAATAAAATAATACTCATTTAATTTGGACTTGGGTTAATTAAATGGATCAATTTAAATAATTTAAGTCAAGTGGGCTAAGTTGGGCTTAGGAGGTCAAAAGGGGCCCAAGGAGGTGAAAGCCTAGGTTATAAAAATAAAACCTCATTATTATTTCCTCATAATCTTTCATTTAGCAAAGAAAAAGAAAAAAATCAAAAACCTAAACCTAGAGAGGGAGGGGGCGGCGGCCGAAGGGCTTGGAGGAGGAGTGACAGCCGTTTTTGGTCTTCTTTTGGCCATTGTTCCTTCATCAAAAATCAAGGTAAGATGATTACCTAAAACCTAGTTTTTATTTCATTCAATTCCGAATTAAATTGAATTAGTTATGATTTTTCGAAAGTTTAAAACTATTTAATTCTAGGTTTAACCATTTTTGGATTGTAATGGTTTAATCTTAGGGTTTATGTAATAAATTAAGGATTTGATTATTGGGGAATTGTAGGTTATAATGATGTAACCCTAACCCTAGTTCATATTATTGTGGAATTAAATCAATCTCAATTAATATGATTAAAAGTATTTTTATTAAAAGAGTTTATAAATTAAATGATGTATTTAATGTTTAGAAAATAAAAAGAGGAACAAAAATCATGTTTTTGAAACCCCATGGCTCGGCCGAATTGGCCTAGGGTGATTTTGGGTTTGTCTCTTTTTAAATGTTAAGCTTTTGGTCTATTTTGTTGAAGCATAGTCAGTTTTCAAACTGAAAAGGAATCAAACTGCAGAGTTTTCAAAGCTGAAAGGATTATCCAGTTAAGTTATTAACTGAACAGTTAACTTCAGGACTGAACTGAAAAGTTCAAAGGTTCTGAGGGACTGTTCTGTGATTTTGAAAATCTGAAGGACTGTTTTGCAATTACTGAAAAGTTGAGGGACTGTTTAGTAATTTTCCAAAAGTTGAGGGACTATTTTGTAATTTTCCAAAAGTTGAGGGACTGTTTTGTAATTTTCCAAAAGTTGAGGGACTGTTTTGTAATTTTTCAAAAGTTGAGGGACTGTTTTGTAAATTTCAAAAGTTGAGGGACTAATTTGTAAAATTTAGAAAAATAAAGGACTTTATTGAAATTAAGAAAATCTAAAGGAACCTTTTGGAATTTAGGGGAAGTCCAAAGACCTTAGAAGGATTATATCAAAGGAAAAGAAGAAGAATAACACTTTAAGAATACTAAAAGACTTAGGTTTCAAAGTGTTAGAGTTTCGAAATAGAAAGTTTCTAAGTTTAAGAAACTGCTAAATTAGGAAAGCTTCTAAAAATAGACGGTTAGTTAACCAATTAAGGTGAGTCTAAGAATAACTCATAAAGGTTAACCAGCGAAAGTGAAGTATAGGTGCATAAGAAGTAATAAAAGATTACTTGTGCCTAAAATATGTTATTACGTGATTGTAGATTTCGCGTAAAGGGCGTTGCTTAAGCAAGGAAGCAAAGCTAAGGTAAGGAATTACGATTCTAAGTACTCTTGTATATCAATTTCGTTTGGAAACTCCATTGAGTCTTTTCAAAACGTGAATGCTATCTCGCAATGATAGTAATTTTTAAAATACTCGATGAAATGTATCGTCATTGGAAATTCTTTATTCTATGATATGTTCTTTGTTCATGGAATATCTCGCAAATATTGAAATTGCTATGTGTGTTCTTGTACCTCAATGCACCGTATGTAATAACTAGTATTCATTATTATTTACTAGTTATGAAATTATGCTTAATGAGAAAAGCATGTATTATGAAAAATCGACATCAATGTAGGTGATCGATATGGGAATACTCAATGTAGGGTATAACCCATGAAACTATGCTTAATGAGAAAAGCATGTATTATGAAAAACACGACATCAATGTAGGTGTTCGTTGTTTTGGGTATACTCAATGTAGGGTATAACCCATGGAATTGACGGAAGTCTGAAAGTATAACAAAGTTGTAGTTGCCACACTTGCTTTGCTATGAAATATACACATATTTGTTGTCTATAACCTATCCTTGAATATAATTTTTGGATTCGTTCTTTCTAGTCGTCTCCTCATTGTATCGATGAGACCACGTATGAACTTACTGGGCATTGTTCGCTCATTCCTTCATTTTCTTTTTCCCTCAGGATCGGAATAGAAAGGAGGAGAACCGTCATCAGAAAGAGGCGGAGAAATTAAGTTGAATAAATGAATTATTTAATGATTCCAAATTTCAGAACTTTTATTAGTATTAGTTATTGTACTTAGCCGTTACATCTGATTTTTCCGCACTTATGTAATGGTTTGAATTAAGTTCCCGTTGTAAACCCGTTTTTTGGGGTATTTATTTATGTTTATGGAATTATGGAAATTATGGAAATTCGGGGTCGTTACAGTTGGTATCAGAGCTCCGATTTTAGGTCTCATGGGAAGTGTTAGATCTAAGTACCTTGGAGTAATAGAATTGACTTTTGAGGAATGAAACCCAGAATTAAGAAATGGTTCTAGGTTTGAAAATTATAAAGTTAGGAAAACTAAGTGGAAAGGTTAAAGGAATAACTTACTCGTTGCTTTGGAAGATTAAAGCATATTTACTTTAAGTATATAAATATTATGTATTGAAGATATATTAATGATGATCTGTCTTGATTCTAGGAGATGATCAGGAGATATTCTTTGAGTTTTGGCTGATAATATGACCTAGGAGAGTCAAAGGTACCTATAGAAAAAGACGAGGCAGTTATCGAGGTAATAAAGAATGAGGTTTCTAAGGTGAGATACTTGAGGTATAAGCTGAAGAGATTGGGAGTAGTGAAGCTACTCCAATTGTAATTGAAGATGATGATTAAGAGTTAGAGACAGTAAGAAGGTCTAGAGGAAGACCAAGAGGTTCTAAAAAGACACCAAAAGGTACCTAGTGAAAGACCTAGGGGAAGACCTAGGAAGGTGTTGTTTCACGATTGGAAAGTGGGACGTTGAGTTATTTATGAGTAGAGAAAATGAGTAGTTAGTTCTAAACGAACTCCAGATATTTTGTGGAAATTAAAGAGTTTAATGCAATGATAATATTGGAGTTTATTTTGAGGAATTGTTTGTATTTTATTCTTAAGTGTTAAGCGTGTGTGCTAACCTAGAACGAGAAAGTTGGTCGAGTGAAAAGACCATGTGTGAAAAGTAATTGGCTGATTGAAATGGCCAAGTGAGAACAATGATTGGTCTGCTGAAACGACCGATGTGAAAAGATGAATGGCCTATTGAAACGGTCGAGTGTAATTAAGTTTAGGTCTAGTGAAACGACCGGTATTTGATAAGTGGTCTATTGAAACGACCAAGGATCTAATGAAACGACGATTAAAAGGAAAAAGTTAAAATCTTTTGAGACGGACTCAATGAGGAAATTATCCAAGTAACAAACCTATAAGAAGTCATATTTTCCCTAACTATAATGTCCTAAAGGGGGGAAGGTTGCTAAATTTAGGAAGTTACTAAATTTAGAAAGCTACTATTTTAGGAATGTACCTAAAATAGAAAGTATATAAATTACTATTTTAGGAGAGTGCCTAAAATAGAAAGTATAGAGATTACTATTTTAGGAAAGTACCAAAAATAGAAAGTATAAAATAGAAAGAATGGAAGTTACTATTTTAGGAAAGTTGCCTAAAATAGAAAGCTTAGTTAACCAAACCAAGGAGTCAAGAATAACTCAGAGGTTAACAAAAAGAACTATTAAAGTGTTTTAGAAACGGAAAGTCTTCAAAAGTTAAAATCTAGTCTGTTGAGACGAAAACAAAATTTAATTATAGTCTGTTGAGACGGAAATATAAAATCGAAGTTAGTCTTTTGAGACGGAACCGTAAAGTATTAACTAGCAAGACGGCTACGTATTATATATGTAGTGAGTTTGTTAAATTAAATATTATAGATATTATTACTTATTAAAGAAGCTAGTGGACCGAAAAGTGTCACTGGAAACTGGAAACTAGAAGCTGGGACCAAGATGAGACCGGTAACAAAAGGAAAGCTACGGATAAGAATCGTGGAAAGGAGGTACTGCAAGTAAGTACCAGAATAAGAATTTCGATAACCGCAAGAAGGGGAACAAAATTGATGCCCAAGGGTGAGAACTACTGGGAAATGCCAAGTGTGCGAGGGGGAGCACAAGACTGATGAATGCTGGTATAAGGAAAAGAAATGTTACAATGGTGACAAGATGAGACATTCACAGTGGAAGTACCAAGAACCAAGGGAAGCTGAAATTGCTCAAGGAGAAAAAGATGATAAAAGAACCTAGTGGTCATGACGAGTGTTACCATGATTGTCAAGGACACAAGAGCCACAAATGATTTTGTTGAAGATACAATTCAACTCTATTCTAGTGATGTGTATGCAATTGTTTGATTCTGGTGCTACACATTCAATTATTAGTGCTTATTAGGCAAAGAAAATAAACTTGGAACCTGAGGCGTTAGGATTACCTCCGGTCATAGATACTCCGACGAGAGAGACAATTCCTATTTCATATGCATATAAGTGTGGTCCTTTGAAAATAGGAGAAAGAGAACTCGAGGTTGACCTTATCGAGTTAGGAATGAATGAATTTGATATTATCTTTGGGGATAGATTGGTTAGCTGCTTACCATGCCAAGAAAAATGGCTTTAGGAAGGAAGTGTATTTCAGATTACCATCTGGAGAAGAGTTTTATGACCAAGAATCGAATCCTAGACCCCAAGTGGACTTTATTTCGGAGATGAAAGCCCGAATGATGTTAAGAAAAGGATGTGAAAGTTTTTAGCCAATATTAGTGAGAGGGATAAGAAAGAAGTGTGTATAGAACCTCTTTCAGTGATCAGAGATTTAAGGATGTGTTCCCAGAATAATTGCTCGAAATACGCCGTAAAGAGAAGTGGAATTCTCTATAGATTTAACACCAGAAACCGCACCAATATCTAAGGCACCGTCAGAATAGCGTTGACTTACTTAAAGAACTGAAGGAACAGTTACAAGAACTATCGGATAAAGGTGTGATTGTATTCATTTAGGAGGTTTTGATATATACAGAGACTAAGGGAAAGCATGAAGAGCACTTGAGGTTAGTGCTGCAAATTCTGAAAGAACAACAATTGTATGTTGAATTCAAGAAGTGTGAATTTTGGCTAGAGAAAGTGGTATTCTTAGGACATGTGATATCTAAGGATGAAGTTGCAGTGGATCCAACAAAACTAGAAGCTATAGTGAATTGGGAAAGACCAAACACAATTAGTGAAATAAGAAGTTTCTTGGGATTGGCTGGTTACTATAGGAGATTCGTTAAAGGATTCTCTAAGTTATCAGGACCGGAAATTAGGTTAACACAGAAAGGAGCAAGGTTCGTTTGGTCAGAAGAATGTGAAAAGAATTTTCAGGAACTGAATCAAAGATTAGTGCTCGCACCAGTTCTTACGTTACCATCCGGATCGACGGATTTGTAATTTATAGTGATACTTCGCTTAAAGGATTAGGCTGCGTATTAGTTCAAAATGAGAAAGTGATAGCGTATGCATCTAGACAGTTGAAGACTCACGAGAAGAATTACCCTACTCATGATTTAGAGTTAGCGGCGGTGGTGTTTGCACTGAAAATTTGGAGGCATTATTTGTATGGTGTGACGTGTCAGATTTATACCGATCACAAAAGCCTTAAGTATATTTTTACCCAGAAGGAGTTGAACATGAGGCAAAGGAGATGACTCGAGTTGTTGAAGGACTATGATTGTACAATTTTGTACCACCCTGGAAAGGCAAACAAGGTGGCTGATGCATTAAGTAGGAAGAATCATGGAAGTTTAGCAATGCTAGATTCAAAAGGGATCGGTTCATGGGAAAACATGGAAATTTTAAGCTTAGAAGTGCGAGTTAAAGGGTATCTAGCTCAGTTAATTGTTCAACCTATGCTTTTGGAAAGAATCAAGGAAGCTCAAGGTGTAGATGATGAGAGGGATGCTCTTGTAGGAAAAGGACAGGGAAAGGATCTTCGCATGGGCGAAGATGGAATTTTGAGGCATCAAAAGAGAATATGGGTACCAAGTAATGAAGAGATAAAAAGAGAAATCTTGAAGGAGGCACATTGTTCAAGATTCTCAGTTCACCCGGGAAGTACCAAGATGTATAGAAATTTGCGAGAATCGTTTTGGTGGAACAACATGAAAGGAGACGTGGCTGATTTTGTGGCAAGATGTTTGGTGTGTCAGCAAGTGAAGAGTGAACACCAAAAGCCTACGGGATTACTGCAATCGTTACCTATTCCGGAATGGAAGTGGGATCACACAGCGATGGACTTAGTGGTTGGACTGCCAAAGACGTTGAAAGGTCAAAATGCAATTTGGGTGATAGTGGACAGATTAACAAAGGCAGCTCACTTCTTGGCAATCAAAGTGACAGATTCATTAGAGAAGTTGGCTAAGTTGTATATTGATGAGATTATACGACTGCACGGGATTCCAGCTCGATAGTGTCGTATAGGGACGCAAGGTTTACATCGAAGTTCGAACAAGCTTACAGAAGCATCGGGGACGGAGTTGACAATGAGTACAAATTTTTCATCCACGCATGCATCGGACAATGGAAAGAACAATTCAAACCTTAGAAGATATGCTAAGGGCTACGGCGTTAGATTGGCAAGGCACTTGAGACGAACACTTATCTCTAGTGGAGTTCGCATACAACAATAGTTTTCATGCGAGTATTGGAATGGCTCCATATGAGGCACTTTATGGGCGAAAGTGTAGATCGCCTACTTGTTGGGATGAAGTAGGTGAACGGAAATTGACAGACCGTAACTAGTCTAAGTAATCATGACAAGGTACAACAGATTCGTAAATGGTTGATAACAAACACAGCAAAGTAGGCGTAAATCTTACGCGCACAACCGACGACGCGACCTAGAATTTCAAGTGGGAGATCATGTATTTTTGAAGATTTCACCAACCAAAGGTGTCATGAGGTTTGGTATAAAAGGAAAGTTGAGTCCAAGGTACGTAGGACCATTTGAGATCTTGGATAGAGTTGGAAAGGTGGCATATCGATTAGCCTTACCACCTGTACTTGCTGGGGTACACAATGTATTTCACGTATCCATGTTAAGGAAGTATATGGCAGATGCGAGTCATGTAATTGAATATAAGCAGCTAAGGCTTCGGACGGATTTGAGTTATGACGAAAAACCGATTAAGATTGTGGACCGGAAGGACCAGAATCTGCGAAGGCGAGTTATACCGTACGTGAAGGTACAATGGAGCAACCACTCAGAACGTGAGGCGACATGGGAGCTCGAAAGCGAAATGAGGGAAATGTATCCCGATCTCTTCAAAAATTAAGGTACGTTTAGTTTGGAGGACCAAACTCTTTTAAGGGGGTAAGAATGTAAAGACCCGAAAAATTTTAAAATTTTTTCTTTAGTATTATTTTAATTAGAATATTAAATAAAATAATACTCCTCATTTAATTTGGACTTGGGTTAATTAAATGGATCAATTTAAATAATTTAAGTCAAGTGGGCTAAGTTGGGCTTAGGAGGTCAAAAGGGGCCCAAGGAGGTGAAAGCCTAGGTTATAAAAATAAAACCTCATTATTATTTCCTCATAATCTTTCATTTAGCAAAGAAAAAGAAAAAAATCAAAAACCTAAACCTAGAGAGGGAGGGGGCGGCGACCGAAGGGCTTGGAGAAGGAGTGACAGCCGTTTTTGGTCTTCTTTTGGCCATTGTTCCTTCATCAAAAATCAAGGTAAGATGATTACCTAAAACCTAGTTTTTATTTCATTCAATTCCGAATTAAATTGAATTAGTTATGATTTTTCGAAAGTTTAAAACTATTTAATTATAGGTTTAACCATTTTTGGATTGTAATGGTTTAATCTTAGGGTTTATGTAATAAATTAAGGATTTGATTATTGGGGAATTGTAGGTTATAATGATGTAACCCTAACCCTAATTCATATTATTGTGGAATTAAATCAATCTCAATTAATATGATTAAAAGTATTTTTATTAAAAGAGTTTATAAATTAAATGATGTATTTAATGTTTAGAAAATAAAAAGAGGAACAAAAATCATGTTTTTGAAACCCCATGGCTCGGCCGAATTGGCCTAGGGTGATTTTGGGTTTGTCTCTTTTTAAATGTTAAGCTTTTGGTCTATTTTGTTGAAGCATAGTTAGTTTTCAAACTGAAAAGGGACCAAACTACAGAGTTTTCAAAGCTGAAAGGATTATCCAGTTAAGTTATTAACTGAACAGTTAACTTCAGGACTGAACTGAAAAGTTCAAAGGTTCTGAGGGACTGTTCTGTGATTTTGAAAATCTGAAGGACTGTTTTGCAATTACTGAAAAGTTGAGGGACTGTTTAGTAATTTTCCAAAAGTTGAGGGACTGTTTTGTAATTTTCCAAAAGTTGAGGGACTGTTTTGTAATTTTACAAAAGTTGAGGGACTGTTTTGTAATTTTTCAAAATTTAAGGGACTGTTTTGTAAATTTCAAAAGTTGAGGGACTAATTTGTAAAATTTAGAAAGATAAAGGACTTTATTGAAATTAAGAAAATCTAAAGGAACCTTTTGGAATTTAGGGGAAATCCAAAGACCTTAGAAGGATTATATCAAAGAAAAAGAAGAAGAATAACACTTTAAGAATACTAAAAGACTTAGGTTCCAAAGTGTTAGAGTTTCGAAATAGAAAGTTTCTAAGTTTAAGAAACTGCTAAATTAGGAAAGCTTCTAAAAATAGAAGGTTAGTTAACCAATTAAGGTGAGTCTAAGAATAACTCATAGGTTAACTAAGGAAAGGAAGTATAGGTGCATAAGAAGTAATAAAAGATTACTTGTGCCTAAAATATGTTATTATGTGATTGTAGATTTCGCGTAAAGGGCGTTGCTTAAGCAAGGAAGCAAAGCTAAGGTAAGGAATTACGATTCTAAGTACTCTTGTATATCAATTTCGTTTGGAAACTCCATTGAGTCTTTTCAAAACGTGAATGCTATCTGTGGCTGATAGTAATTTTTAAAATACTCTGATGAAATGTATCGTCATTGGAAATTCTTTATTCTATGATATGTTCTTGTTCATGGAATATCTGCAAATATTGAAATTGCTATGTGTGTTCTTGTACCTCTGAATGCACTGTATGTAATAACTAGTATGCATTATTATTTACTAGTTATGAAATTATGCTTAATGAGAAAAGCATGTATTATGAAAAATCGACATCAATGTAGGTGATCGATATGGGAATACTCAATGTAGGGTATAACCCATGAAACTATGCTTAATGAGAAAAGCATGTATTATGAAAAACACGACATCAATGTAGGTGTTCGTTGTTTTGGGTATACTCAATGTAGGGTATAACCCATGGAATTGACGGAAGTCTGAAAGTATAACAAAGTTGTAGTTGTCACACTTTCTTTGCTATGAAATATACACATATTTGTTGTCTATAACCTATCCTTGAATATAATTTTTGGATTCGTTCTTTCTAGTCGTCTCCTCATTGTATCGATGAGACCACGTATGAACTTACTGGGCATTGTTCGCTCATTCCTTCATTTTCTTTTTTCCTCAGGATCGGAATAGAAAGGAGGAGAACCGTCATCAGAAAGAGGCGGAGAAATTAAGTTGAATAAATGAATTATTTAATGATTCCGAATTTCAAAACTTTTATTAGTATTAGTTATTGTACTTAGCCGTTACATCTGATTTTTCCGCACTTATGTAATGGTTTGAATTAAGTTCCCGTTGTAAACCCGTTGTTTGGGGTATTTATTTATGTTTATGGAATTATGAAAATTATGGAAATTCGGGGTCGTTACAAAATTCATCATTTTTTCCCTACAAATTGATATAAGTTTCATTTTATTTGGACACAAAAAAAAAATACTCACTTTTCAAAACACAAAGAATATAAATAAAATAAAAAGTGGTGGGGTATAAAATGATGAGTTGGGAAGAGTTGAATTTTAAACTAAACTAGCTTATTGTGGGGGGTGTAGTTGAGAAAGTAGTTGAATGATTAAGTGGATGGAGAGAGAAGATGAGATGTCGTAATATTAGGGTAGTTGAATATTTTTTGGTAGTTGACCTATTGGACTTGGTCTAAGATGGAAAATTGACATAGTGATCTCTCTTGAAGATGACTAAATTAGACAACGAGAAAATTTGATTACATCTCATTTCGTAACTTTCGTTCTCTCCACTCTCTCTCTCTCTCTCTCTCTCTCTCTCTTTGGTTTTATTGGTTTTTTTTTTTTTTGGGGGGGGGGGGGTCTGGAAGCAGAAATGAGAGGGAGAGAAGAAAGTGAACATAATTTTGGAATCATAGCAATTAGATCGATTTTTTTTTTATGAAATATGTCCTTTTAACATTTTTAGATAGTTTCAAAACATGTTATACTTTATTTATTACGAAAAGGAGGATAAATAAATGAAAATTAAGATGGATATATAATTTTAATGGATGGTTAAAAATTGGAAAGATTCGTGATTTTGAAAATCGTAAAATTGGGAGGCCCGATATTACGTAAAGTAGCCTTAATTTATTTTACAAATAGTTTTTTTTTTAAATAAATAAAAGTACGAAATAACTTCTAAAAAATATCTTTTTACTACTTTTCAAAATTAAAAAAAAAATTATCTTTCCCACGATTTTTATATGGAAGCATTTTCCAAGCCTTTTTTTTTTTTAAAAGTGGAGATGAATATGAGATTGTGTATGGAAGTTTTTTTTTGTTTAATTTTTCAAAAAAAAAAATCCGTTTAAGAAATAACATCTTTTTAAAGCATAATATATAATAACATAAATTTCATAAATTTTATATACAATGAAGTGTGGAATGTTAGTTTAAGGAAAGTTATTTAAGTCAACGTAGAGAAGGTGTTTTCTTTGCAAATATGGAAAGCTAATATCATCTTAAAGTCTGAGATTCTACCTTAAAATTAATTGGTGCTGAGGGGAGTGGCAATTGACAAACCTTGTCTATAATATATAAAGATCCAGGGCAACTCCCCTTTGTAGCAATTGATTTTAAGGTGGAACCTCATTTTCTGAAATTCGACCGGTGTTACTGGTATTTCAAGGAGCGTCCGCTCCCTTGGCTTTGGAGTGGCCGCTCCCATGGCGGTTTGGATGGACGGATTGGGTTAAGTCGCGGCGATTTAGGCTGTGCAGTTTTGCTTCATGTGCGGTTTGTGCTCAAAGCGGTTTGGCTTATGCGATTTGGATCAGGCGGTTTGGCACGGATGCGGTTTTTGGTGCAGGTTGTCTCTAGATGTTTGGCTCAGGCGGTTAAGTGAGGTTTCTTTGGTGCGATTTTGACTTAGGAGGTTTAGATCAGGCGTTTTAGCGTGGATGCGATTTGGGGTGCGGTTTGGCTCAGCGATTTTGCTCCGAGGTTTGGGACAAGTTAGGTTTGGGTCAAGTGAGGTTTGACTTTGGTGCGATTTTTGGGCCAAGGCGGATTGGGTTGTTTAAAGGTAGTTTAAAATAATAAAATAAGTTGATGTTGAAACAAAATAATTTGATGTTGAAACTGCTAAATGTATTACTACTTTGTCCATTTCAAAATAAATATTTTTCTGTAAAAAAATTATCATAAGATATTTGTTAAATTTTTAAATAAATTGTCCCTACATTATTTTTACATCTTTTATCATATATAATTCAATATTTTGTAAATAAATATTTGGTGCGGGTTGTCTCAAGAGGTTTGGCTCAGGCGGTTTGTCAAGTGGGGTTTCTTTGGTGCAGTTTTGACTTAGGCGGTTTGGATCAGGCGATTTGGCACGGATGCGGCTTGGGGTGCGGTTTGGCTCAAGCGGTTTTGATCCGAGGTCTGGGACAAGTGAGGTTTGGGTCAAGTGAGGTTTGGCTTTGGTGCGATTTTTGGGCCAAGAAGGATTGGGTTGTTTAAATGTGGTTTAAAATAATAAAATAAGTTGATGTTGAAACAAAATAATTTGATGTTGAAACTGTTAAATGTATTACTACTTTGTACATTTCAACATAAATATTTTCTCCGTAAAAAAATTATCATAAGATATTTGTTAGATTTTTAAATAAATTTTCCCTACATTATTTTTACATCGTTTATCATATATAATTAAATATTTTGTATATAAATTTTTTGTGTGGGTTGTCTCAAGAGGTTTGGCTCAGGTGGTTTGTCGAGTGAGGTTTCTTTGGTGCGGTTTTGACTTAGGCGATTTTGATCAGGCGGTTTGGCACGAATGCGGTTTGGGGTGCGATTTGGCTCAAGCGGTTTTGATACGAGATTTGGGACAAGTGAGATTTAGGTCAAGTGAGGTTTGGCTTTGGTGCGATTTTTGGGCCAAGACAGATTGGGTTGTTTAAAGGTGGTTTAAAATAATAAAATAAGTTGATGTTGAAACAAAATAATTTGATGTTGAAACTGCTAAATGTATTAATACTTTGTGCATTTCAAAATAAAAAAAAAATTCGTAAAAAAATTATCATAAGATATTTGTTAAATTTTTAAATAAATTGTCCCTACATTATTTTTACATCATTTATCATATATAATTCAATATTTTGTAAATAAATTTTTATGATATTTAAAAAACCAATAAATAATAAAAGATGCAGTATTTGATAATAATAACATTTTGTAGATGAGTAAAATAATATTGCGTCAAAGTAATTAAGTTAAT
The DNA here is from genome assembly GCA_022495995.1 of Adenophora triphylla var. japonica. Taxonomy (NCBI): domain Eukaryota; kingdom Viridiplantae; phylum Streptophyta; class Magnoliopsida; order Asterales; family Campanulaceae; genus Adenophora; species Adenophora triphylla. The sequence continues at coordinate 372,207 of JAFEMH010000847.1, forward strand.
TTTAGTGTGAATGGGTTGTGAAAAATTGAATTCTAATGTTGACCTGCAACTAATTTCGAAATTGATTTCATCAATTCAATCTTTGAGGTCGTGATAATAAATGTGATTTTGCGATCGGAATTGTTATTACTTTATATTTACAAAGTAAATATAAAGTATTAGACACTAATTGGAGTTATTGAGTTTGAAGATTTGAATTTTAGTGTGGAAGGTTGTTTCTAATTTGTTTATATGAAATCGAATAATTATTTTTTCATTTTGAAGAGTTATTTTTCGATAAAAAAACTAATATATACTTCCTCCTCCCTTCTATAATTAATGTCACCATTTTATTTGTTTATTCTGAAATAAAAGTTATGTCCCTAAATAATGGAATATATTAAGTGTGATTTGATCATTGTATAAGCAATATTAAAATATATAATAGATATATAACTTTAAACAAAAATAAAGATCAAAAAGAAAAAAAAAGATTTTTTTAACTAAATATTTAATAGATATATAAATCCTATATACATTATACATTCTGAAATACTTTCTTAAAAACAACGTTAGTATTGATACGAAAATGCCCTCGATGACTAAACACTACCCATCTAATATGTAAACAATTCAGATTAATAACTCAAACATCGCAACATATAGCTGATCATAAGAGAAAACATGTTTTCTACCATGACACCAATATAAAACAAAGATTGCCCTTGATTTTTATTTATGGACATTGCATATGAAACGATAATTGGAAATTGCCTTTTTTCGAACTTGAAAAGTGTCCTCGACTTTGATATTTCATTTCTGGTAACGTAGACGTAAAGCTGAGTAAATTGAATAGGCTTTCCATCTAACGGTATTTAAATTGATTTGTATATATTATATTTCATAATTTACTGATTAAATTATTTCCCATGGTTTAAAAGAAAAAACTTATTCCTTATAGTTAACAATTGCGTTTTTATTAATAAAATTTATGATTTTTTCCATTTCGTCAAAAAAATAAAATAAAATACTCCCCCCCCCCCCAAAAAAAAAATAAAATACTAACAAGTAGAATCACTTCACATTAAAAATATAAAATTCAAAAAAAAAAAATCAAAAAAGACCATTTTCTGAATTTTTTTTAAAGAGAAACGAAAAGACAATATTTACTCTTATAAAATTGATTTGACGTTTATTTCAGCAAACTTTGTAACTTTTTTTAGTAAAAGTAAAACTCACTTTTCACTCACATCTACCTTCCAAAAATTTAAACATCTCCCTCAATTCCTCCCCAAAAATCGCTAATGACTTAGAATTGATAAAAAAAGTTATGATAAAACTCAATCTTTAAGCGGAATGAAAACTATAAGGGCTCATTTGATAGGTCGATAGGATTAATCTGTGTTAATAGTGTGTTAATAGTGAGGAATTATTAATCAGGGGATTAATAACACCACCCTTTTCTTGGGGATTAATATGAAGGGGTTAGAGGGGATAAGAGTGGATAAGAAGCTTATCCGAGTTGTACCCAGGATTATTACTCCCATTGCATTTAGCCTACCAAACACCAAAATTATTGGACTAATAATCATATCCAACTCTAATCAGGCTATCAAACGACTCCTAAAACTATAAATAAGAATGAGTAAATTGGATATTTAAAGTGACACATTTAACTCACCAAATTAAAGAAAGAATGAATTTCATTCCCCAAAATAAAAGAATCACAAAAAAAAGCATTAATTTTTCTCATATCTACAAAACTCTCTCTCCTTAGTGATTCTCAAATATTTGTTTTTTTCGTGTCTCAATTTTTTCCCATCCTTTTTATTAAAATAAATAAACATTTTATTTTTTTAGTAAAAGAAATGATATTATTTTTTCGTCATTTGTTTTGATTAATGCAACCATTTACTACCCATGCTATTTTTAATAAAAGTAATAATCACCATATACAAAAAATGAGATTATCAATAACTTCTTTTTTATTCTTCAATCATTTAAATTTTTTACTAAGGCAACATTATTTCCATATATTTTTTCCCCATTTTCGGAAATCATCTTTACATATATTGGATTTGTAATATCCAAAAATTACTTTTTCATGTACTATAGAGTTCATAAAGTTAGGGAGTCTACTTGCTGAGTTGATATTGAGATGCAAGATGATTATTTGGGATGAAGCACTTATGATGCATAGCCATTGTTTTGAAGCTTTTGATAGAAACATGAAAGATATCTTGAAGCGTATTGATCTGTGTAGAAGTAAAATCATTTGGTGGAAACACTGTTATTTTCTGTGGGGATTTTCGTCAAATTTAACATGTCATCCTAAAAGGCAGTAGGCAGGATATTGTACATGTGACTATCAACTCATCACATTTGTAGTCCCATTGTAATGTTATTCGATAGACCACAAACATGCGCCTAAGACCTTCAAATTCGGCTGCTAGACTTCTTCATTGCATGAGTATGCAGAATGGGTTGCAAGAATTGGAAAGGTGAAAGAACCACATGACGGCATTGTCTGAATTGATATTCCATATAGGTTCTTAATCGACAGAGAAGATAATCTGATTGCATCAATGGTACTGAATATACATCCATATCTTCATAGTCGTGCATTTGAGAAGTCATACTACGAATGTTGGGCTATTTTGGCTCTGACATTGGATGTCGTTGATTTAGTGAATAGTTACATGGTCTCACTATCCGAGTCTGAAGGAAGGACTTATTTTAGCTCAGATACCAGCAGTCGTTCTGATCAAACTCATGGTTTTATGAACGATGTCCACATTCCAGAATTATTAAATAGTATTTCTGCTTCTGAGCTTCCTGAGAATGCATTATCGTTGAAAGTCAGGGTCCCCATAATGTTGCTTTGTAACATATATCCGAATTTCGGACTACGTAACAAAACTCGATTGATTATTACTCGATTGAGGAATCATGTATTGGCGGGTGTGATTTTATCAATCGCATTTGAAATTGTCAATGGCTTCACTGGAAAGAGATGTTACCGTAGATGTTACCCAACACTTTGGTTAACACACTGACGGACAGCACACACACACCAAAATAAATAGTTTATAAAAACTTTGTGCAGCGGAAATAAATAACACAAGATATAATTTTCTCAAGTTATATAAATATATAACTTGAGTGTGCCTAGATGGCGAAGACTTTATAATCAATATAGCAAAATTACAAAGCCGAAAGTTCCCTATTGCTAATACAATGATAATGCTCTATGGAACTAAATGAGACAAAGAACGAATCCTATCCTTAGCCAACACTCTCTTAAACACTCAGTGTTTAAGCTAGAATCACAAGGGAGGAAGGATATGCGAACCAAAGAACTTTGTCTCTCTTGTGCTATGGTGTGTGTGTTTGATATTTGGCCTACTTCAAATGAAACACACCTAGCCTATTTATAGCCTTCCAATGCCTTGGAGGCTACTCCAAAATAACAGCCTTGGACCTTCAGATCGTGTGAGAGGAGTGGAGAGATTTCTTGGCTTGAATTCCTCTTCATACGCCAACTTCCCTAGAATGTAGCAACCGATTTCTTGAAGCCCAAGTCCATGCTTTATCCCTTGTACTCTCTTGCTTTCTTGGTATTGTACTCTTCAATTAATCAGCAACAACTCCATGACTTGGTCTTCCCACGTTTTTATTCCTTCTTCAAATAATATGGACCAAGCAATAGTTACACGTAAATCTCCTATTTACGTGTAACTCCTTCTCCAACTTCTTCCTTGTTTCTAGCAATTAATCCAACCATATATTAACTTTGAAATATGGACCAAAAACACATATATCTTGCAAATAATATTAGACATTAGGATATAAAATAATATGGAAAGAATTATTAAATTATAACTCATTACGAGTTCGGGTAACACCCAGTTGCCCAGTGATAGCACACTGTGGTAACACCCACGATGCTGCATTAACAATCTCCCCATAATTTATAATTTCTTTCCAAACTCTAAAGTCTTGATCCACTGCAAGATATTGTTAGCCATCCAGAGCAACTTCATAGTTATCAACTCCCCCATAATCAAGGCATTAACAACTACAATGATTTATCACAAAAATACTAGTTATCAAAACATATTTTCCAAAATAAGTTTTCCAACTAACTAGTAACCTAAAGTACCAAAGATAAATCAAAGTTACTAAGCTACTCCATGTTCAAAACAACCCTAAAAGTTTAAGCACCATAAGCAAATAAAACAAACCACCAAAGTATTTAAAACATGTTCCAAATAAAAAACATAAAAGTAAATTGTTTTTCAACCACCAAAAAATATCATCACCATAAGAGCGGCAACATCAACCTTCAGGCGATGTATTGTACTCACTCTTCTCGTTCATCATCAGCTTCTTCTTCTTCCTCCTGTTCATCCCCTTCTTCATCTCCGGCATCTAAGTCGGCACCATCGGTAACATACTGCGGCGGCAGCTGGCATCTCAGCTTGGACATCTCGGCTGCATCTCAACACCACCGCCACTTGGACCGGCTCCATCGGCACTATCAACTCCCCCGGTTTGGGAAGAAACCTGTTGGATGAATTCATCGGTAATCTCCTTGAGCTTTGTCCAACCTTGCACAATCTCGGAAATGGTAGAAGTTTGTTTGTGGAGAAACGCCAAAAGCGTGGTCTTTGGTATTGTTGGTGAAGCATTCCCAACAAATTGTATACATTAGCAAGAACATGAGCTGCATCTGTGCACTGAAAAACTTGGAGATTTCGGAGTAACATTTGGGATAGCAGATTGAGTAACACCCTTAGCGAAACCGCATCACTTGACCCAAATTCGTTTATCTTTGACCAAGGAAGATCACTGTGTATCTCACACTCTTGGTATTCTTCTTAGTCATTTGGGAATCTATAGCATAGAGATCAAGGCTGGGTGTATACTCATCCGACTCTTCAATGGGCAATTTTTGAGATTTCAAAATTTGGAAGATTAAAGAAGGGTAAGGAAACATAGTAATGTCTTTTCTTCTACCCCACGAAGCCAAATGTTTGAAGATCAATCTACCCAAGTTCACTCTTCGATTCTTTCCTAACTTATACAAGATTTCAGCTTGTTGCAATGTCACATATTGCTCATTAGAAGTAGGAACCCAATTAAATATGCAAAGCTTGTGAAGCACGGCAAAGAGTGAAGTGAGACGGGAAGCAAGAAAATGAACTTTGGTTTTGGGATTAGGGTTGGAGGGCCATTCATGCACAACATCATGAGAGATAAACCTAGCAATTTCATCCTTATGAACAATAGGACCATCATCATCCAAATTTGGGAGTCCTAAAGTCTTGTTGATCAAAGAAGGAGTAATAGAAAAAATTCTGTTCCTTAAAAACACCTTTCCAAATTGATCGGACTTATCATTATCTAGGTTGGCATGAAGATTGGCATAGAAATTTTTGACAATAGCTTCAACAAATTTCGAAGGATGCAAGTTAGCTTTCAAAAAATTTCTATCCTCCAAGAAGCGAAAAACACCATGCTTTTTGAAATCAACCTCGTCAATGTGCTTTTCCTTGAGAATTTTCGTGTCACTATGCATTAACCAAAACTCCATATTTTCTTTTCGATAAAACTCCAATGAGAAGTAAGGTTTTGGAAAGCGGTATTCACGTCATCAAACTCTTTCTCAAGGAAATCGGAGGATTCGAGAATATGCAAACTCACTAATCGAAGACTTTGAAGCTTTAGAAACGAGAGGATGTTACCTTGGGTGTTGCGGCTTTGCGGGTAACATCTTTGGCAATGATCCACTTGCTTTTGCCTTTAATGTTTCTTTTCTTAACTTCATACAAGGGTTCTTCTTCCTCAATCTCCCAATCTTCAAAAGTCTCAACAGAGTGGCTCTTTTCCGCATCAGCATGAAAGTCTTCATCCGAAACATGAGCCGAGGAGAGACCAAGAGAAGATTCTTCAGAAACTTCAACAGGATCGGAGGATGTGTTGGATTTTGAGGTCCCTTTGTGCCTCATTGCAGAGAGCCTACTTGAGCTCCTCTTTTTGACGGAGTTGTCTTGGGGTTTGTGAGCAATGGCTTTTCTTTTTGGCTTTTTGGTTGATGGAACGGGTGGAAGAGGTGGTAAGGTCACAATGGGCAAGGGTTGCGCCATTGTTGTCACCAATGGAGGATCATCAACCGACATTGTCATTGCCGGAGACACATTGAGAGGGGTGGTCGAAGTGTCCATTTGGCTTGGACCACTTGAGCCAACGCCCGGAGAGACCTCCAAAGGGGCGGATTGCTTTTTGGTAGGGGTTGCCATGGTTAGGGTTTAGGAAGGGTTTGGAATTTTGGAAGGTTTTGATTTTGGAATGTTTGAGAGAGAGAGATTGACGGTGACGGAGGGAGTATATACCGCCTAAAGAGAGAAGGGGGAGGAGGCGTTGGCTTAGAGAGAGATAGGGAGAAAAAAATGGGAATTCAAATTAGGATAGGATTTTAATTTGATTAGACTTATCCCACCTATTTTTACTCACCTAATTAACCTCCTCCTATTTTCCTAGCCACACAAAATAATTACAATTAAAATTTACTCCCCCTATTTTCTAGGCCACAAGAAAAATCAAATACAAAAAACCCTCACAAAAATAAAAACATCCGACCATTATTTTGAAATTTTTTTTTTATTTTTGAATTTTTTTTTTTTTTTATATTTTCAGATTTTTTAATTTTTAATTTTTTTTTTAAATATATAAAACGAAAATAAAACTAAAAATAAAAATAATAAACAAATACAAATATACCAAGTCCATATGGTTTTTGAAAATCAAATCCCTAGATTTTAGGACTTAGTTATTTGAGTTGTTTATCAAAGATAAATTGGTTAGTTAAAGACTTTTTCAAACTTTTAAAACTCTTAAACAATAAAAAGACTTTGAAAGTTTAAAAACTTAAATAACTAAACCGAAAATAAAGAAATAAAAACATAATATAGCACATACAAATATGTTAATGGCAATAATGGTAACACCTAAGATAACACATATGATAACAACCCCTTGATAAATATTTTCATTTTCAAGCATTTCAAGCATAACAAGCTTAGCCATTTTCAAGCATTTCAGGCATAACAAGCTGAGCATTTTTCATGCACTTTAGGCATGATAGGCCTATATATATATTTTTAAATACATTGCTTGTTAATCACGTATCAATACACTTCTTTAAACAAGAAAGCATCGTAGTAACGAGCTCCGTGCTTCGAGTTTTATTTCAAGTGTAAAGACCAAGTGATTTATGCCTTTCAAGTAGGGTACACTGTAGTAGCAAACTCCATGTCCCTAATACTTAGCATAAATCACCTCATACATTCTCATTGGCAAGAGTACATCGTTGCAGCGAACACCGTGCCCCGAGCTCGAGAGAATAGTATGTATAAATGCCTTTGCCTTTTATTTATCAAAAAAAAAAATTAGTGACTTTGTCACTTTAAGCATATGAAGGGAGTTTTATCAAGTGTGTTATTCAGGGTGCTATCCTACCACAACAAAAAGGTCAGCATGTGCAAATGTGTGAGAACTCTCATAGCTCGAGTAGAACTATGGGAACCCTCGGAGAGAATAAAACCAAACAAGCAAAAAATATGCACTAGTATACATGTGTTACCCCGGGTGTTATCGGCACCCGTGGTAACACACATTACAACAGAGGACATTTTTTAGAGAATGCAAAGACCAAGAGATCTCTTTAGACTAGAGAATCTATCATGGTCTAAGGGTTTGGTGAAAATATCAGCAAGTTGATACTTTGTATCAATATGCTCTATATTTATTATCTTTTTATCTACCATATCTCTTAAAAAATGATGACGGATGTCAATATGTTTGGTACGGGAGTGTTGTACAGGATTTTTGGAAATATTAATAGCACTCAAATTATCACAGTATAAGGTCAAAATATTACTATCAAGACCATAATCATCAAGCATGTGTTTTAACCAAATTAGTTGTGAACAACAACTACCATTTGCTACATATTCGATTCAATTTGTGGATAATGAAACACAATTTTGTTTTCTACTATACCATGATACTAGATTATTTCCCAAGTAAAAACATCCCCCACTTGTACTTTTCCTATCATCCATATCCCCTGCCCAATCCGAGTCACTAAAGCCTACTAAATTAGTATTAGTATCTTTACTATACCAAATCCCTAAATCACTAGTTCCGTATACATATTTAATGATCTTTTTCACAATTTAGGTGAGACACTTTAGGATTGGATTGATATCTAGCACATACACACACACTTTGTACATCAAATCGGGCGACTAGAAGTAAGGTAAAGGAGACTACCAATCATGAAACGATATAGGGTTGGATCAACATCTTCTCCCACTTGATCTTTTCCAATCTTGAGAGAAGTGCCCATAGGAATTTTTGAGCTCTTGAACCTTCCAACCCAAACTTCTTCACCGGGTTCCTTGCATATTTGCTTTGGGAGATGAAAATCCCTTCACTTGATTGCTTAACTTTTTGCATGCCTAGAAAGAAGTTAAGTTCCCCCATCATGCTCATTTCAAATGTTGATGTCATAGCCTCTACAAAATCATTTAAACAAGTTTTTGATGTAGAGCCATATACTATGTCATCAACATAGATTTGAACCACGACAAGTTCTTTTCCATGTTTAAGAATGAATAAAGTCCTATCTGCTTCTCCTCTAGTAAAACCATATTCTAGTAAAAAACTAGTTAACCTACCATACCATGCACGTGGAGCTTGCTTCAACCCATAAAGAGCTTTATCAAGTCTATACACATGGTCTGGTTGAAATGGATCTTCAAAGCCTTTTGGTTGTTCAACAAAAACTTCCTCATCTAAGTATCCATTTAAAAAGGCCTTTGACGTCCATTTGAAACAATGTGATTTTAAGAAAACAAGCAATGGCCAATAAAAGTCTTATTGACTCAATTCTAGCCACAGTGCAAAGGTCTCGTCATAGTCAATACCTTCCACTTGTGTATAGCCTTGAGCCACAAGACGAGCCTTGTTCCTAACAATGTTTCCATACTCATCGGTCTTATTTTTGAAAATCCATTTTGTCCCAATAACATTAGTGTTTGAGGGACGGGGTACTAAAGACCAAACATTGTTACGAGCAAATTGATCAAGTTCATCTTGCATTGCTTGAATCCAAAAATTATCTTTTAAAGCTTCAATCACATTTTTAGGTTCTACGGATGAAGTAAAACAAGAGTATGTTACCTTTGAGTATGTGGTGGACATGCACACATACCTTACGATGTCACGGTCACTAATGGAATTCATACGTCTTGTTTGTACACCCTCATTCCCCTCCCCAATTACTTGGGTTGTAGGATGATTCCTGCGATTCTAGGTGGAGGATCTCTTCTCACATTCTCGTGAACCCCTGTTTCAACTCCTTCTTGATCTTCATTTCTTTGGACTGGAATCGAGATGCTATCGAGGTGTTATCTCATCAATGGTAACACCACCTGCTCGGTTTTATGTGTTACTATCGGTGTTAGCACTCGTGGTAACACTTGTGGTAACACCTTCTGGACTGACTTCTTCCAACGGCTCCAAGGGTGTCTCTTGAACATTTTCTCCGCAATACTTGAGTGATCATCAAAAACAATATTCATGGATTCTTGGATGGTTTTTAGCCTTAGATTAAATACCCTATATGCACGAATATTTGAAGCATAACCAAGAAAAATGGCCTTATCACTCTTAGAGTCCAATTTTGCTAAGTAGTCCCGATCATTGAGAATGTAACACACACAACCAAAGATATGAAAATAATGAACTTTTGGTTTTCTACCATTCAAAATTTCGTATGGAGTCATGGTTGTGCCGGGTCTTAGAAAAACTCTATTGGGCGTGTGACAAGCCGTATTTAGTGCCTCTGCCCAAAATCTTTTCGAAATTCTTTTTGAAAATAACATCACACGAGTCATTTCAAGTAAAGTCCTATTCTTCCTTTCAAACCCCATTTTGTTGAGGTGTTTTTGGGGCTGAAAATTCATGGTGAATACCTTTTCTTTCACAAAAATTTGAAAAAGAAACATTCTCAAATTCCCTCCCATGATCGGACCTAATTCGAAAAATTGAAGCACAAAACATGTTTTTGATCTTAGAGTGCAAGATTTTGAACTTTTCAAAAGTCTCGGATTTTTCCCTTAAAAAATAAACCCATGTAAATCGTGAAAAATCATCAACAATGACATAAGTATATTTCTTGCCCCCAAAACTTTCTATCTCAAGTGGACCCATTAGATCCATATGCAAGAGTTGAAAACAATGTGTAGTACCGGTGTGTTGCTCATTGTGTTGGGCGGCACCATGGGTAACACGAGTTTGTTTCCCTTTGAGACAATCCTCACAAACAATTTTTTGTTTAAGATCAAGACTAGGAATGCCTTGGGCTGACAAAGATCTAGATTAACAATCTTTTCTATGTTACGAAAGTGAACATGTCCCAACTTTTGATGCCACAATGTAGTGTTATCAAGTTTTGCCGAATGGCATACTTGCTTGTCTTCAACAAGATAACAATTATCACTAGATCTTGTACTGTCATTACACAATTGTTAATCTTGTCATAAACTTCACAAGTATCTTTATTAAATTTCACCTCTAAGTTGTCATCACAAAGTTGACTAATACTAATTAAATTAGTTACAAGTCCATCAACATGTAAGACATTCTTTAAGGTTGGAAATCCGGACACATTTAGTGTCCCTCTCCCAATGATATTACTCTTGCTCCCACCACCATATGTTACACTACCCCCATGAATTGTTTCATAATCTTTTAAAAACAATTTTGTTCTGTCATATAGCGTGAACACCCACTATCAAAGTACCAAGAACCTTCAATATTTGTTTTTAAAGCGGTGTACACAACATCACATTTCAGATTAGCTTTTGGTTTCCACACCTTTTTTGAATTTTTACCATTATTTGGGTGTGTTATCACGTGTCTTTGGGCAACACCTCGAGTAACACCAAGGGACTGGACAGTTTTTTCGAAACAATATGGCATTTATTTTTAAAATGTCCAGTGTGTGACAAGATTGACACACCTTCCCTTTGTCACATGGTTCTTTTGAAGAAGAATCTTTGTCAAAAAACCGCTCCTTAACAAAACAATTCTCATTATCATTCATAGACAAAGTAGAAAGAATACTATTCAAAGATTCTTGAAAACCAATACACCTTTCTGAGAGGTGTACTCAAGTTCAAGATCTCATCCAATTTGGTAGATCCGGTGTTGAGCTTCTTCAAGGTGGTTTCGGCTAGAGTCAAATTGCCCTTGACTCTTTCAAGCTCGATTTCTCTCTTTGTTGCTTGAACCTCCATATGAGTCACATAGGCTGGAGTCCTTCATTCTTCTTGGTTAAGGACTTAACCAAATTGTTCTCTTTCTTCCATTCCACGAGCAATGCCTCGTAAAGGTCTTTTAATCCGGAAATGAGATCATCTTTGCTCTGCTCATCCTCTTGTGTACTTCTGTATCGGGGTTAGAAGAGCTAACAAAACAAACAGACATTATTATCACATAATTCATCATACACATCGGGTGTGATCACGAGATGTTATCTCGAATGGATAACACCTTGGGTAACATTGTCCTTTTCCGTGTTACTTCTTGTGACAAACATGGTTGTTTGATCGAGATTCTACCTCTGAGATGGTCCTTCATCCTCATCATCACCGAGAGAAACCCATAGGTTCTTTCCTCTCTTCCTTAGAGTATTTGCACACTCATTGGAATAGTGACCCCAACCCGAGCAAGCATGACATTGAATGGATTCAATGTGCTTTGGATCAGACCTTAACCGATCGATGATGCTCTTCTTGGGTTCAACTTTGGGTTAGATGGGAAAGTCCTTTTTGGCATCGAATCATAGACCTTGGTTTGCTTCTCCTTTGCTTTCACCTGCATTTTTCATTGTTATACTTTCTAACCATAGAATTGTATTTTCTAGCAAGTAAAGCAACACTAGCATTCTCATCAATTTCTTCAAAAACCTCATCTTCGTTTTCATCCAAAGAACTCGAGGCTTGAGTTTTCAAAACAACATTTTTCCCTTTAGATGCTTCACTTTGATCTAAGAGATTTAACTCAAAGTTTTTCAAAATACTCATTAAAGAATTGATATCCATAGTTGCAAGATTGTGAGCCTCTTCAATAGATGAAACTTTCATATTAAAACGCTCAGGAAGGGTTCTAATTGCTTTTGAGACAAGTTGTTTGTTGGTAAAAGGTTCACCCAACAATTGACACTCATTAGCAATATCAAATAATTTTTCAAAATAAGAAGGAATAGTTTCATTTTCACCCATCCTTAATCTTTCAAATCTGCTAGTAAGACCCCTAAGCTTAGTTTCACGCACACTGCCATCACCTTCACAAAAACGTTGTAAAATATCCCATGCTTCTTTTGCAGTGGAGCTGTTTTGAATAAGTTTGAAAATATGCATATCAACCCACTCAAAAATAGCATTAAGTGCCTTTTCATTGAAACTAGCTTGGTTGATCTCTTCCATGTTCCATTCTGATTCAGGTTTGACTTGTACGTCACCATCTTCATCAGCAAGTAACATTGGTAAGGAGTAACCATTTGTTATAGATTGCCATGCTCGAAGATCAATTGATTTGATATGCGAGCGTAGACGGATCTTCCAATAACAATAATTCGAGCCATCTAACACAGGAAGACGCTTATTATTAGGATTAGCCGGATCATAAGCCATGACACCTAGACCAAGCACTTAGTATCGTCAAGTGACCTGCTCTGATACCAATTGAAATTGTCAATGGCTTCACTGGAAAGAGATGTTACCGTAGATGTTACCCAACACCTTGGTTAACACACTGACGGACAGCACACACACACCAAAATAAATAGTTTATAAAAACTTTGTGCAGCGGAAATAAATAACATAAGATATAATTTTCTCAAGTTATATAAATATATAACTTGAGTGTGCCTAGATGGCGAAGACTTTATAATCAATATAGCAAAATTACAAAGCCGAAAGTTCCCTATCGCTAATACAATGATAATGCTCTATGGAACTAAATGAGACAAAGAACGAATCCTATCCTTAGCCAACACTCTCTTAAACACTCGGTGTTTAAGCTAGAATCACAAGGGAGGAAGGATATGCGAACCAAAGAACTTTGTCTCTCTTGTGCTATGGTGTGTGTGTTTGATATTTGGCCTACTTCAAATGAAACACACCTAGCCTATTTATAGCCTTCCAATGCCTTGGAGGCTACTCCAAAATAACAGCCTTGGACCTTCAGATCGTGTGAGAGGAGTGGAGAGATTTCTTGGCTTGAATTCCTCTTCATACGCCAACTTCCCTAGAATGTAGCAACCGATTTCTTGAAGCCCAAGTCCATGCTTTATCCCTTGTACTCTCTTGCTTTCTTGGTATTGTACTCTTCAATTAATCAGCAACAACTCCATGACTTGGTCTTCCCACGTTTTTATTCCTTCTTCAAATAATATGGACCAAGCAATAGTTACACGTAAATCTCCTATTTACGTGTAACTCCTTCTCCAACTTCTTCCTTGTTTCTAGCAATTAATCCAACCATATATTAACCTGAAATATGGACCAAAAAACACATATATCTTGCAAATAATATTAGACATTAGGATATAAAATAATATGGAAAGAATTATTAAATTACAACTCATTACAGTTCGGGTAACACCCAACTGCCAGTGATAGCACCTCTGGTAACACCCACAGTCTGCATTAACAGCATTTACCGGAAGGAAGGTAGTAATCCCTCGAATGTCGCTCACTCCATCGGATTCTAGAATTCCATTTAAGTTTGAACGTCGTCAATTTTCCTGGATGCTTTCTTATGCCATGTCTATAAACAAAAGTTAAAGGTAATCTCTATCCATAGTTGAAATTCTTTTAAAGAAACATGTTCTCAGTCACGGTTAATACGAATGGACTTCATATTTGAATATCCAATTCTGAAGAAGATATTTCTTCCAGCAAATGTACTACGAATGTGGTGTTTAAGGAGGTTTTCCAAAATGTGTAATTCATATCTTCTATCCCTACTTATTAATAGTTTTTTTTCTTAAAAGTTATATGATTGTATGTTTATGATGTTGTCTCCATGAAGATCTATACTATGAATTTTTTTTTTTTTTTGAAAAAAATACTATGAAATTTCTTAAGTATTGTTTACATTACAGATGTATAACAATCAATTTAATTTGTAATGTTGTTTTGTTGTTTACTTTTTTTTTATTGTTTTTTATTTTTAACTAGAAAAATTTATATCTTGTCGTGCATCGCACGGGTTATACACTAGTTTATTATTTGAACGGCATAATCGATGATGAAAATGTTGTTTTGATCATGTTTGTTTCTTTGATTTTATTGTATGCGAACTATGTGGATTTATTCATAGGTGGTGAAGATGCAATCTCTTTAAAAGATGTATAATCGTCTCTAAAAACTGTTTGTAGAGATACATGTACCTACTGCAAGAAAAAGAGACATTGGAACACAAAATGTTTGTAGTTGAAGAATCAGAAGTAACCGTTAGAAGATGAAAACATTGTTACCATTATAGTTGCAGATGGTACAGGTTCTAAAGAGGATCAAGCCATAATTGTTGAATTAACAAAGATATGTGGATTCTAGATTCTGGGGCGTCTTATCATGTCATATGTGTCCACGCAGGAGTGGTTTGCAACGTACGAGTAGGTAGATAGGACCGATATTTATATGGATGATGTATTTGTTTGTAAGGTGGTTGACATGGGCTCCATAAGGGTGTACACTTCTGGCATACGTTTTGCACGTTAAACGACGTCATGTAAGAAGGGGTACAATTTCAAAGGTGAAGGTGGAGCTCTAAATGTCTACATGCATAGGTTCGAAATGGTTCTGAAAGGGGTGAAACAAGGTTGCTTGTATATCCTCAAAGGATCTACGTTTTCTGGCTCGAGATTGGGGTATCATACCATCTGGGGTGCATCATAAAAGAGTGGTGTGATAAAGTGTATGAAAAAAGACTCAATTGGAGAGAACATGATGTGTGTTCTCTATTATTGAATATCTGAAAGTGGGGTATTGAGAAACAAATGGAGCATCAGGTTACTCTATGTGGGAGAGAACTAAGTAAACCACACAACTGGATATCAACACTCACATTCTGAATATGCTGGGGAGAAAGGGGACACGACTCGAGTATCATATGCTAGTGTTGGTGTTACTAGCACATAATGTTAATGTAGGTAGTAGGTTCGTGGGAGAATTTGACGAGGAGCATTGGCTAGTGTGAATTTGAGAAGCGAGAAACGGTCAAGGTGAAGTTGTTGGGCACCATCGATGACAATGTTAATTTGATCACTTCATATGTTTTCATTGACAAGATTCAATTATTTGCCTATCCTTTTATTATTCCGCTGCAACTCGTTTACATCATATGTACACACATATGCGTCCTACCTATGCGAGCGCATAGGACGAGAATAACTTAAATATGTTCCTATTTTGATAGGGTTTCTTGCAACCCTAGGTTTAAGGCTAGTTAGTAAAAATATTAGCTATCCCTTAGCAAATGAGTAACACCAATACAATTCTGATATCAAAGAGAAGTCATAATTTGTTTGTTGATTCGGAAGGGATTCCAAGGTGGCATTCTAGAGTCAAATCTGGGATGGACATATATAGTCTATAAAATCTGGTGATTCTCATTTGGTAATCTGAATCTGATGTTTAGGGGTGTAAGTGGTTCGATTCAAACCACGGTTTGAGATCGAATCGAACTAAACCATGCGATTTGTTTTGGTTTTCAAGTATGAATGGTTCGGCTTGGTCTCAAATTCTGACAAACCACATGTTTCAGTTTGGTTTATGGTCTGACCTATTAGAATAAAGAGGGTTAGACGAAGTCAATCAAAACATGGAAGAGAAGAATTGTATTGAATGACTCAATTGATTATGATGCTAGGGATACATATTTATAGGATTACAATGAGGAATCTCCTAGAAGGAGAAGGTTTCTAAGATTGTGTTTCCTAATCTAATACAAATATTAATCTCCTAGAAGGAGAAGGTTTCTAAGATTGTGTTTCCTAATCTAATACAAGGATTATATTTCCTAATCTATTTATTATAATATATACTTGAATATAATATAATGATATTATATTCCTAATATGTCCCCGCAAGATGGACGGTCTTTGGATAAGTCCAATCTTGGAGAGTGATAAGATGAATCGGGTTTGATGACGAGTTGAAGATGTGTTCCCGGACATGTGTGCCATTTCTGAAGAGATGTAGTTCCTAGGAAGTGGTTTCGGCTAGGCCGAGGGAGTTTTGAAGTAGGGGTTATGCACGTGGAGTCACCTTGTATAAGTATGGGTTTTACCCCTCACGCGTGAGACGAGCACGTGGAGTCACCTTGTACAAGTAGGGGTTTCACCCCTCACGTGTCGGTCAAAGGGTTTTTGTAAAAAAATTGGGATTTCGGTCAAAAGGATTTTTGAGCCGAGGGGGTTTTAAAGTAGGGGGAATTGGTTTCGGCTAGGCCGAGGGGGTTTTGAAGTAGGGGTTATATACGTGGAGTCATCTTGTACAAGTAAGGGTTTCACCCCTCACGTGTGAGACGAGCACGTGGAGTCACCTTGTACGAGTAGGGGTTTCACCCCTCACGTGTGAGACGAGCACGTGGAGTCACCTTGAACAAGTAGGGGTTTCACCCCTCACGTGTTGGTCAAAGGATTTTCATATTGAAATATGGTGAGCCAAGACAATTTTGGCAATTTCCTATAAGAAGGGTGGGGTTATGGGGTTTTGAACCGAGGGGGTTGAATTACAAAAAAGGTTAGGGTTTCGATCAAACCAAAACCAAACCAAACCGGTGGTTTGAGACCGAACCACCGAACCAAACCGTGAGACCAAAACCACATTAAATAAACTAATCATAACCCCCGTTTTGTATCTTATTTAATATTTTCGTATATCTATTAAAATTTACTGTTAGATCAATAAAAAAAACCTACATTACATGGACTAATCCTAACCCCCGTTATGTATCTTATTTAATATTAATTTCATCATTTGTTATCGTCATTGCGACACATAAATAACTAAATTCTCTACACGATCGATCGAAGATTGTGAAATATTTTTCTTCCTTCAGCCTTTTTCTTCCTCTAGTCTCTCTCTTTCTCGACTTTCCTTTTAACACCCTCATCTTTCGCTTTCCTTCGAGATCACGGGAAATTTAAACAAATATGAAAAATGAGTTGCAGTGTGAATCGTGATTTGAACTATAGTCTAAACCAAGGTATGAACCACGGTCTGGACCGCGGTTTGAATCACATAATTGAACCGTGATTTAAACCAAACCGAAACAAACCATATTGGTTTGGTTTAGTTCAGTTTGAATTTTTCATGATTCGATTTGATTTGAAATTTTCCCAAACTGATGACTAGTGGTTCGGTTCGTAAATTTTTCCAAACCGAACCATTTACACCTCTACTAATGTTCATCTGGTTTTGGTGATCCAAAAACAAGTCCAAAATTCATCTAAATTTGATATTTGGTATCTTCATCAGAAGTCGAAGATCTGAAGCTAAGTTTGTAATTAGAAGCTAGTTAATTTGGAACAATCTAAAAATCCAACATTATGGTGTAGTCAGTTTTAGTAATCTAAAAGAATACACAATTTGATACTGCATTTAACAATAATTTGATTAGATCTTATAGTATACTCCCTCCGTCCCAGCCCACTTAGAAAATTTTGAAATGACATGAGAATTAAGGAATATTATTATAATATTAGGAGAGAGAATGAGTGAAAAAAGTGTTGTGAGTGTGAAAAATTAAATAGGAGAGAAAATGAGTGGAAGGAATAATAATTATAATGGTGTTGTGAGTATTAAAATAATGTAGGAGAGAGAATGAGTGGAGAGAATAGTGATTTAAGGTTTCCATTTTGGGAATTCTTAAGTGAAGTGGAACGCCCAAAATGAAAAGTTTTCTTAAGTGAGATGAGACGGAGAGAGTACTTTCTCCATTCTATTTTCTATTTTAAGGTTTACCTTATCTTGAAGCAAAAAATAAAGAAAAAAAAATTCTTTATATATTCAAAATATTCAAAAGTAATGTGAGTGGGAAACGAGTTACTGAGTATAATAAGTCAGTAATATTTATAAGTATAGCCTATAATTTAAATGTTTATACATAAAGAAATAAATAGGGCTCACAGTTTAAATCTGAAATAGAATACTCCATCCGTTCCGTTTGAAGCTTTACATTTTATTCAAATGGGTGTTTTAGTAGAAGCTTTACATTTTCTAAAATGAAAAAGGTTTATTAATATTCTATTATACCCACTAACTTTTCTCTCTCACACATTTAAATTATGGATCTCACTTGTCATATCCACTCACTTTTTCCCTCTCACAACCCTTCTCCCACTCCCATTATTTTTGAATACTCCCTCCGCCCCAGCAAGAGTGTCACCCTTTTAGGGGTGGCATGCAAATTAAGAAAAAAAGTGGGAAGAAAAAATATTGTGAGTGTAATTTGAAAATAGGAGAGAGAATTAGTGGAAGAAATAGTGAATTTAAAAAGTGTTGTGAGTGTAGAGGAGAGAGAATTAGTGGAGAGAATAGTGGATGGGATATTAGAATATTAATAAAATATTTCCTTTTTATGAAAGGTGACTCTTCAAACGGGACGTCATTTTGGGTAAAAGTGACACTTTTGCTGGGACGGAGGGAGTATATATTGCTTTCTTAATTTGCATGTTTCATCAAAATGGTGAAACATGGATCGGGACGGAGGGAGCAAGTGAGATGGACGAATTATTTTGGAAATTTGCCCCATAAGTTTCTTTTGGAACAAATCACTTCCCATTAAGTTTTTCATTGTATTAAAATGCCCCATAAGTTCTCATGTTATATTATGTATAATACAACATTTAGTTATGCAGTAGTTTAAAATCATAATACTGCATCCGCACCACCGCCTCCGCCACAGCCCAACTCCGCCGCCGCCGTCTGCTATCGCTGCATGTCGAATTTCGGTCAATTTTCACCGGAATCCAGCAATTTTGACCTGAATTCGGCCGCTGATCGCCGGAATCCGGTCGCCGGAGGTCGGAATATGGTCGCCGGTCCATGAGATTCGGACTCCGATCACCGGCGGCCGTCGGAATGCAGTATTATGACCTTAATTGATGTTGTATTTTTGAAACATAATACAAAATGAGAAAGAAACTTATCAGATATAAATTTAAAAAAAAAAAGAAATTTATGGGACAATGATGAATTTTTTCTCAAATAATACATTTTTAAAATTTTATTTACCAAAATGACTTACTGTTCAAACTTTTTCCCAAAATGTCCCATTTTTTGAAAACTCGCTACACCGTGTAGCGAGTTTATAATTTTTTAATTAAAATCGCTACACGGTGTAGCGATTTTAAATTTGCTAAATTTTATTTAATATTTTTGCTTAAAAAAAAAAAAAAAAACCAAATTTGAAATCGCTACAGGGTAGCGATTTCAAATTAGCACAAATCTAAGCCAAACAAACGAAGTACACCACCACACCACTTAGTTACGTACACTCTAGTATATAATACTGTAATAAGTACTTCCTCCGGCTCTAAATTACAAAATAATAATATAAAAATTATATATTATTAAAGAAAATTAAATAGAAATATTATTTTTTTCATCTCAAATAAATATTTTAAAAAATGTACTTCTATAAAAAAAATATTTTTCATTTCAAAAATAAATATTACTTTCGACTCAAAATGAATAACCAAAAAATAATACTACATTTTTTGTCCAAATAAATGAGCATTACTTCCTTCGTCTCAATGAATATTTTGTAAAATAATACTCTTCATTTGCCTCAAAAATTAATATCATATTTTGAGACGAAGACACTAACATTACAAACATTAATTTTAGAGGCTAATGAAGTAGTATTAATTTTTAAAATATTCATTGAGATGAAGGAAGTAATGCTCATTTTTTTTTGATAAAAAATGTAGTATTATTTTTTAGTTATTCATTTTGAGTCGAAAGTAATATTTATTTTTGAAATGAAAAATATTTTTTTATAGAAGTACATTTTTTAAAATATTTTTTTGAGATGAAAAAAAATAATATTTCTATTTAATTTTCTTTATTAATATATAATTTTTATATTATTATTTTGTAATTTAGAGTCGGAGGAAGTACTTATTAGTACTATTATATAGAGTGTACATACGTTATTACGTTAAGTGATGGTGGGCTTTGTGTGTTTAGCTTAGTTTTAGTTTTGTGCAAAACTAATTTGAAATCGCTACACCCTGTAGCGATTTCAAATTTGGGTTTTTTTTTTTTTTTTTTTAAGCAAAAATATTAAATAAAAAGTTAGCAAATTTAAAATCGCTACACCGCAGAATGATTTTAATTAAAAATTATAAACTCGCTACACTGTAGAATGAAGCCAAAATGGGACATTTTGGGAAAAAGTTTGAACAGTAAGTCATTTTGGTAAATAAAATTTTAAAAATGTATTATTTGAGAAAAAATTCGGACAATGATCAATTATTTTATAACCCCACACTAGATAATTTAAAGAAACTGGCGGGTCCCACTAGCAAATGACCTGTCAATGCGTGGCATATCCAAGTGCAAACTCAACAAGCCTTATCCAAAAACTGCAAAGCTCAGTGCAGAGCAGTTCTCTTTCTCCCCATGACTATCGGTCCCATTTCCCCATTCTCATCTCCATCCATGCCATCTACAAATACCCATTTCCTTCTCTCTCATCTCTATTCTCACACACTAGAGCAAGTCGCAAAAGAAAGAAATCATGGCAATGGCGATCAATTTTGCTTCCTTTCCTTCTCTCTCATCACTTCCTCAGCTCTCTCGCCCTCAGCGCCTCAATCACAGGTTTTATTCTAGTATTATCTGTTGTTTGATTTTTGCAATTTAAAACTGAAATTTTAATTTTTGATCTGGGTTTATGTTTCTTTTGAAGCCACCTGTTGTGCCAATTTTAACTTGATATTTCAGTTTTGATCTGGGTATATGTTCAATATAATCACCCCTTTGGGAAAATTTAATGCTATTTGAAATTGAATATTGAATCTTGATCTGGGTTCATGTTTGTTCTATTTTTTTTTTTTTTTTGAATTGAATTTATAACAATTACTTAATTGCATATTTTCTTTCTTGGAATTCGATCTTTGTATAGGTAATGGGTTGTATTTGAACTAGGCAATATTCAATGTAGTTTGAGATTGAATCTTGAATCTTTGATATGAGTATCTGTTCAACTACTAAGCCGATTGAAGCAGGTTACTGTTGTGAACACTGGGAATTTCAGATTTATTTGACAGATTTTTCCAATTTTGGTATTGTAGACTTGTTGTAGCTGTATCTTTATCGGACCGGGTCCTCAGACAGCGTAATTTTAGTCAGAAAGAAAGGAAATCTAACTTTAGGTAAAGTAATTTGTGAATTTTCGCTGTTGATTATGTTTATTTGATAGTTGATAAACTTGTATTCTCTCTGTCCGATAACAAATGCTACAAATTTCCTTTTTGGACATCCCATTACAAAGTAATTTGTGAATTTTCGCTGTTGATTATGTTTATTTGATAGTTGATAAACTTGTATTCTCTCTGTTCGATAACAAATGCTACAAATTTCCTTTTTGGACATCCCATTACAAATGTTACTTACCCAAAATGTCAATGACACCCACTCGTCGTACTCACAACAAATATCTCCCTACCCCACTTTCTCTCATCTACTTTACTTTCATACCCACAACACCTACTTTTTCCTTAATCCATGCGCATTCATTTTTAGTAACCTTTGTTTTGGGACGGAGGGAGTATTGAGTTTTGTTTGGGGTGATTAATAATTTTACAGCTGGATGGCCACCATGGGAGAGAAGGTGGAGACAATGGTGCCAACATCAGTGCCGGTTCGGGTAGCCCATGAGCTGCTTCAGGCCGGTCACCGTTATGTGGATGTCAGGTACTTTTCCTGCATTTATCCAGTTTCCGTTGCATTAATCAAATACTCCATCCGTCCCATATTTACGGTTGCGTTTGACTTGTCAATGGTATTAAGGAATGTGTTTTAGCATTTGTTCTGAATGTTGCTTGTACCATTGTAAAATTGCACTAAGCCTATTTTATTAGTGGACACACTTATTTTGGGACGCACCGAAATGAAAAGTGTGACACATATGGGATGGAGGAAGTATATGAAAGTGTGCTTACTTTGAAACAACTTCTACGCATTATTTTAAGTGAAACAAATCTCAATAAGAAATATTTCATTTCATTATAACAAGTACTCCCTCCGTCTCATACAATTGGTTACTTATTTCCTTTTTGGACATCCCATTCTATTGGTTACTATCTGAAAATGTCAATGAACCCACTTGCCACGCTCAACAAAAATCTTTTATCCTACTTTCTCTCTCTTAATTTATTTTTCATACTCACGACACTTGCTTTTTTCTTAATTCTCGTGCATTCAATTTTAGTAACCAATAGTATTGGACGGAGGGAGTATAATCTTTCTTTTAGAAAGGTATTAACACCATACACAAATTAGATATGTTAGATTTTATTGAAATACGAATTTGATGATTTTGTATTTATAATTGGTGGTAATAAAGTTTGTGATATGTCTTATTGTTTATTGTGTAGGACTCCTGAAGAGTTCAGTGCTGGACACGCTGTTGGAGCTATCAACATTCCTTACCTCTATAGAGTTGGATCGGGTTATTCGCCTATTCATTATCTTATTTAACTTGTTAGCTTATGTAAAAATTTCCACAGCTTAGAGTTGGTATTAGCTTGTTTAGGCTATGTTTTCTTAGCTCAAATTTGCAAGTGGAAGTAATCCAAAAAGGCATGAATTGAGGTGCTAAATAAAGTTAGAAGAGAAGGGGGTTAGGGTTAGGGTTTTTTTTGTTGGGGGTGTGGAGGGCGAAGGGAAGGGTGGGGAAGAGTTTGTTGCAAGAAATATTGATTTTCTTATTAGACCATCTCCAACGGTTTGGTGCAAAAAATGCACTATTCTCTATAATGGTGCAATTTCTGTACCAAACATTTCCAACAATTTGCTTTAAATCCTATACCAAATAAAAATATTCTTAAAATAGTCATTATTATTTCACTTACATAAGTAATATTAAGTTAGTATATACTCCCTCCGTCCCAATCTAAATGTCTCAACTTTCCATTTTGGGCGTCCCATTTAAAATGTCTCAATCCAAAAAAGGAAAGTTTTTATTACTATTACACCCACTCATTCTCTCTCCTACTTTATTTTTACACTCACAACATTCTCTCTCCTAACTATTCCTCCCACTCATTCTCTCTCCTATTTAATTTTTCATACTCACAACATTTAAACTTTTTCTCTTTCCTACCTCGCTTTCCTTAATTCCCGCGCCGAACCTATTTTAGGACATTTAGATTGGGACGGAGGGAGTAGTATATTGTAAAATCTATAGTATAAATCACACCTCCACTATCTACAGTACTATGAACAGTTCCACTGCCAAATTTCCCATTTTGCCCTCACTAAGTTGTCCCTTTCCCATTTTTCCCTTTAAAAAAAAAAAATTAATTAATTAAAAAAAAAAAAAAAAAAAAAACGTGTCCTCGGACACGGGCTTTTACTAGTCTTTCATATATACCAAAAAAAAATATAAAAAAAATTCATGAATAAAGAAGAAAGGAAAACGAGATAGCGCAACTCTATCACTGTTCAAGAAATAGAGTTGCTTCATAATAGAGCAAGCAAGGTTTAGAGTTTCGTTGCAGCTAAATAATGTTTGTTCTATTTTGAATTTATAGAGTGCCTTTGGAGATTCTCTCAAGGAAATGATGTTTCCATTTAATGATCAAAATCAGATTATTGCAGCTATATCTAGTTCGATCAAATAAGAACACACGCCTTTCTTGTCCGAAAATGAATGTCCATTTTTGAATGAATTTACTAACCATCATCTCCTGGTGGGCCCTTCCAATGCTATGATGTTGAGACTATGAACATTCATGAATTTTATGGTAGTGAAATGCATAGTGTTGGCCTTCTTAATTTATATAAACCAAAAGATGACACACTTTTTTGAAAGGAAGGAATATGTTTTTTCTCTCCGAGTTTTTTTTCCTTGCTATGAGTTTTGTTTTACTTGACTTTGCGATTAGTTTAACCTTCTTGTTATCTTTCTGTTCAAAACTTAGTTATTATTTGTCTCCGTTGGAATATGCCTTGAATTTGTATCTCTGAAAGTCCTTGTTTGACTAGATTTAGAGAATTGGGTTTTCTTGGGATTCCTTATTAAAGTGGGGTTAGAGAATTTAAGTATTCCTGGTTCTGGTTCTGGTTCTGGTTCTGGTTCCTATTTAGATTAGGTTTTGGGATTTTATCCCTATGACTGCCCTGCTCTAAGGCCTCATTATTGGAGATACAATTAGAGATCGATAGAGAGAGAGAGAGACAATTTGTTCGTTGATTCAAGATGAATTCGAAGGAGGAATTCTAGAATCAATTATTTGATAGTCAGAGACTATCAAATCTTGTGGTTCTCGTCTGGTGGTTGAATCTGGTATTCATCCGGTGTTCCAAGAACAAATCTTGAACACGTCTGGTATCTAGTCGGATCTGAAGCAAGGGTTATGTGATCAGAAGCTAGCTAATTTGGTACTGTCTGAAGATCCAACAGTCTAGTGTAGTCTGTTCTAGTGATCTAGAAGATACACGATTTGGTATTGTCGGGGCAATAATTTGGTTAGATCTTGATTTGCACATCTATCTTTTTGCTCCGCATATTAATATGATTTGATCTCTTTCTGCCCGTAGACGTAGCTAAGTGACATTAGTGAACCATGCATATCTGTGTGTGTGTGTTCTTGATTTTACGTTTATCGATTGTTATCTGTGTGCATCTTTTTAGCTCTTGTTATAACAGTCTCTGATTGTATGCCTAAGGAGATTAGGAACACGAACGATACAAAAACCAGCATTTTCTCATTTTAATGATGAGGTATTGACTTTTATTTGCTGATACAGGAATGACAAAGAACGCCAACTTTGTGGATGAAGTCTTGTCACATTTTAGAAAAGATGATGAAATTATTGTCGTAAGTTTCATCAAGCTAATATCAATACTACCACTTCGGCTTAATCTTTTTGCAAGTCTTTCCAACCATCCGCATGGCCTTATATTCTGCTTGGTTCATGTCCAGGGATGTCAACTTGGGAAAAGGTCCCTCATGGCTGCAACCGACCTTCTTAATGCTGTAAGTATATCGTAAGCTCAACCAGTTTCAGCATTTGTAGCCTATGGAAATTATAAAGCATTTCCTTTCTACTTTAGTCATTGAACTTTAAACCGGGTACGTTTTAAACCGGGTAATTCCACTACCCACCCCTGAGGTTTCATCATATTTCAGTCTCCACCCTCTTCCTTCACATTTTCTACTTTCAGTTATAAACTACGAAAGGGTGCACCGGAATTAGGACTAACCTCAATTGAGTTAAGGCGGTTTTTTGAAAATTTCTGTTTCTCCGAGGTTAATGGCAATCCCAAGTTGTCATAATTTCCTAATAACAAGCCGTTTTAAGGTTCATTCATAAGTGCCGACCACATGCTTTTAGTGAATGCTTACGGTGTGTTTGTAAGAGATCTGAACTATTAATTCATGTATACAGGGTTTCACGGGAGTCACAGACATATCAGGCGGATATGTGGCTTGGAATCAAACTGGACTTCCAGTAGAAACATAATGCACAGATTTGGACACGACCACACGGGTAAATGCTTTAACCAAACATCCGATGTTTATTAAGGCTGTTGGATTTGTAAATACGTAACAATGTTGATGTTTAGGGTACTCTATCGATCGGTAAGTTGTTCAGGTTGGGATTTAATGAGATCTCATCTGTGATTGTACAGAAAGAACATGAAATGTTGAATGTTAAATCATCTTTGGACCAAGAACAATGTTTGTGTCATTGAGGGGGGGCAGTGGGTAGTGGTGAGTGGGGGGGGTAACGTGGGGGGGTGTATGAAAAATTAAGTGCGAGGGTGTTACCATGTTTCGGAAAATGTTTTACTTATGAAAAATTCGTAAGTCATTTTACGGCGAAAAGGAGGGAAAATATTTTCCGGAAAATATTTTTTCCATTTTTCGGTGCTTAGCAAACATTACCAAACACTAGAAAATGGAGAAAACGTTTTTCGAAAAATTTCCGAAAAATAGAGAAAACGTTTTTCGGAAAACATTTTAAAGGCAAACAAACGGAGCCTTAGTGTTAGAAGGAATCTCTCCTCTCGTTCACATCCCAGATAAACACATACACTATACGGCTTCAAAACTTGCTTCAGGCGACTTCAAACCCTTGCTTCAGGCGACGACAACGACGTTCATCACTGACAACTGCTTCTCCGTCCAGATTCGATCTTCAGATGCGTACGAAGATGGAATGGTCGGCTCGTTTTTCGCCGTCTCTCTTTTCCGGCGAGATTTCCCTCTCCCCGTGCGATCTCCGGCCAAATGTCCAGGCCAAGGTTGAATCGGGTATGAACAATGATCCGTGGGAATGATAATTTTGGTTAGCAAAGTAGGATTTTCAATATAAATTGATCAAAGCAGATGGTTTAAGGACGGAGTGTGAGAATTTGCTAGGTTGTGAAATGGGTGGAATTGGAGATGGGGAATGGGGATGAGTTGCTGCAAATAATTTGGGAGGCTTTTTATGATTTTTTAAGAATATTTCTAGTCTTCTACCTTCTGTCCAAGTATAGAAGCGATTTTGTTAATAAAATAGGAGACTTTTTATAATTTTTTTAAGAAAATGTGAAAAAAAAATGTGAAAAAAGTTACTCTTATACCTTATACCTGAGGTATACGAGTAATTCTATTATTATAGCTAAGTATATGAGCGGAATGTTTAATAAAATATGAGATTTTTAAAGATTTTTTTTTTTAAATGTGATAAATTATGAAATAAATAACTTTTATACCTTAGGTATAAGAGTAATTATTTATAGTATAAATAAGGGAAGTGGGATGAACAGTTGTATGAATAGTGTCAAATTTTTTTTTTCCATTTTACCTTCACTAAGTTGTCCCTTTCCCATTTTGCCCTCACTTTTAATTAAAAAAATATATACCACGTGTCCTCGGACACGGGCTTTTACTAGTATTATTATATGACTAAGTATATGAACGGGCTGTTAATAAAATATGTGATTTATTATTATTTTTTCACAATATGAAATATTGTGAAAAAATACACTTAAAAAAATACACTTATTTTTTTAAGCAGCGATATATTTCTATGGATTTCTCAATATTTCGTGGATTTTTACGGGTTTTTTTTTAATCTGGACGAGATACCTACCCCACAAGAAGTTAGTCCCAAAATAACTTGGGTGTACTAACACGAATTGTTACTAACTCGTCAATGAGCGGTTAGAAAATAATGAAACAGTGTTGTAACGACCAAAAATTTCACAAACTTATATTCCATAAATCATCAAATGTTACAATTTAAAATCTCTTAAAATATTGTACAAATTATTTCTAATAGCTCCAATTGCTCCTAAAACTGCTCTAATCCAAAGCTTGTCATCTCTATCCCCGATTCACGATCACAACTGCAAAACTAAAGGGAGGGGGTGAGTTGGGAACTCAGTAAGAAAGGGGATACATAGTATCACAAATGCTAATGAAAAACACAATTATCAAATAATACCGTTCATGAAATTATAAGTATGGATGTCAAAAAGACTCAATATCATAAATCGAATATCAATCGATCATACTTCACAGTTATATGATTTAATTATGTTCGATTTCAGTGGCAAAACAATATTCGAATCATATAGTTGGAGCCCACACACGGAGTCATTCAACCCGGACACAACAACCGAGTCCACTGTAGCTGTCACATAATTAGCCACATTTAACAATTCCATGTAACAAATCTCATCATTTTGAGAACCAAAACACATATATCATGCTTTCAATACCATAACAATATTCACGAAGCTAATAAAATATCAAAGCAAGTATCAAACTAGACCGAGCAAATGAAATACGTAATAATATGGATATAAATAGAATGACCAATCTGACACATAATCAATAATGCATAGTCTCTCAAACCGCGGTTTGGAAATGAATCAAACCAAATCACGCGATTTAGTTCGATTTTCAAGCAATACTGATTTGGGTCGGTTTCAAAAATTGTCAAACCGTGTGATTCAGTTTGGTTTGCGGTCTGTACCTCCAAACCACGGTTCGAGATCGCGAGACCAAACCACCAACCGAACCAATAAATCAAATCAATAAACCGTTCAATATTAACCGTAGATATGCATATCTTTTATCTACATCTCAAATTTAGATTTGAAAACCCCTAATTCTATTAATAGGTTTTATCCCATAACCCTTTTTTATTTTTTGGTTAATATTCATGTAATAATTTTAATTCACACTTTAGCAGTTAGCACATACCATTACAAGTACTCAAATAGCATGTTGTTATCATAAACATTGAAGCATAATTTCATGCTGTGTTTAAATTCTAAATCTCTTATTTATGTTATGTATGAAAAATTCAAACAAACGTGACAAAGAATTGTGTAGTCTGAAACTATGTTCTAATTAATAGTTTAAGCAGTGTTTTATTTCATGGTTTTAACTGTGGTTCGAATTATGGTTTAAACCGCGGTTCGAATCGTAAAATCAAATCGTGGTTCGAATCAAACCAAATCAAATCATGTCGGTTTGGTTCGGTTCGATTTAAATTTTTTCATGATTTGATTCGATTAAAACTTTTTCAAATCGATAAGTAATAGTTTAATCCATAAATTGACACAAACCGAACAATTTAAGCCCTAATCTTGCTAGTCAAAATGAAGTATATTGATCAAGTTCACTGCCTTAGTTTATTACTCCACCTCAACCTTAAAATTCCACTTGCTTGAAACGTGGCCCATTAGTATGCCAAACAACACAATTGCTATTTTTAATTTTTTGTAAAATTAAAATTTTAAATTTGAATATCAAGAATATATATATATATATTTTTTATTAAAAATTAATATTATTTAAATAATCCTTAAATTATAACGATTATTTATTTTGGAACGAAAAGTGAAAAAATATGTTCATGTATATTTTTATACTCCCTCTATTTTTATACTCCCTCCGTCCCACCGCAAAACTACATATTTTTCTTATTGACATCTCAATACAAATAACACACTTTATAAAATATAAAATAGGAATGATTTATTACTTTTATATTAATATTAATGGACCCACATGTCATACTAACAACAGTTCAATTACTCCCTCCGTCCTAGAGCAAAGGTTTCTGGGGTTGGATTTCACGCTTCTTAAGAAATTTTTTAAAAAAATGAATAAATAATTGTAAGTGGATAGAAGATTAGATGAGAGATAATGTAAAAGTTAAATGTGGGATAGGGAATAGTAGTTAATAATTGATTTTTTTGTAAATATGTTAACATTATAAGGGTATAATGAATGATTTTTTTGTAAATATATTTAAATTATAAGGATATAAATGTTCGAAACACTGTTCAAAACTTGTCATTTATGGAAGGGACTCTTGAAGTCGAACGGACCAAAAGGGAAAGTAGGACTCTTGAAGTGGGACGGAGGGAGTATTATTTTCTACTACACTTTCTCTCTCATACCTTACTTTTCATACTCATAACACCTACTTCACTACACCTAAGGCATCCTGGTCTTGTGGTATGCTAACCGGCCTCCATACCGGGAGGTCAAGAGTTCGATCCCCCCTGGGGGGTCTTTGTGGAAATATTTATACCATGAGTTTCAGGAGCCTTTGGAGTCCCCTGGGGCACATCCTCCGAGCAGTAAAGGAAGAGCCTGGGGGTCCAGGATTAGTCCGGCGTATGTTGGGAACCTGGGTATAAAAAAGAAAAAAAACACACCTACTTCGCTACATTATTTCTTAATTCTTGTGCTAACTTACTAGAAAGATTGTGGTGGGACCAAGGAGGAAGTATATATTACTCCCTCCGTCCCACACCAAAGTTTTTTGGTGTGGATTTCATGCTTCTTAAGAAATTTTTTTGAAAGTGGGTGTGGGTAGAAGATTAGAGGAGAGAGAATGTAAAAGTTAAATGTGGGATAGTGAATAGTAGTTAATGATTGATTTTTTTGAAAGTGTGTAGAAAATTAGAGGAGAGAGAATGTAAAAGTTAAATGTGTGGTTGAGAATAGTAGTTAATGATTGATTTTTTTTGTAAATATGTTAACTTTATAAGGGTATAATGAATGATTTTTTTGTAAATATATTAAATCATAAGGGTATAAATATATTCAAAACTTATCATTTATGAAAAAAAATCTTGAAGTGGGAGAGACCAAAAAGAAAAATAGTATGGGACGGAGGGAGTAATAAATATAGAGATATAGATTTATGGTCATGGGAGGTGGACCCAAAGCTGTGGTCTGCAGCAGGACCTTGGTTTGTAATTCATCCCTCCACGATTCATTTGATTCTGTCAGTCTCTCAGTCCCATTTATTTTAAAAAAACCATATCAAACTAAACATGTTGCCCACATCTATTTCCTCCAACCTTTACGCCTACTTCTTACCAAACCTATCACAACCCTAAATATACTAACCCAAATATCTCAAAACCCACACAAACAAATATACTGCTGAAGATCGAGGTGGTCGGAGAAGAAGAAGAATGGGAATGGCTCGAAAAAAATGGTTCGGCATTGTCCGGCACAAGTTTCTCCGGTCATCCCCTCGTCCGAGGGAGACCATCATAGTTCTCCACACTAACAACACTCTAGCTAGGTCAAGCTTTGCTGACGAAGCAACGACCGTACAAGGAGAGGAAGAAGAAGTGAAGGAAATTCTTGAGGTCGTTGACGAGTACACGGAGAACGATGCTCATGAATCTTCACTAGCAAGTGATCCAAGGCATGTTGATGAGGATGAGGATGAGGATCATATGTTAGTAATGTGTATAGAACACATTGCGGCCACAAGGATTCAAGCATATTTCAGGAGCCATCTTGTATATATATAAATACATTCACAAAATTATTCCGCTTTATGCATAAAAACTTACTTGCATGGCATGCATATACTTGTGTATCTGCATGCCTCGCAAGCGAGCTACCGAGCACCAATGAGCTCATGAACAATGGACTCAATGTAGATTGCATTTTCGAAATGCAATATACGTTGGTTTGTTTTTCGCCATATTTGCTTGGCTTGTACTTGCACAACCTCATTGGTGCTCCGTATACTCGAACTTATGTACGTCTCGAGCCCAAAGTCTAGCCCTGCATAAGCATTAGTGAATCAGTGTGTGGTGTTTATATAATGGACTTGATTGCTAAATTGTTGTAATTTGTGAAGGCAAGAAGAGCGTATAGAGCGTTGAGAAGCCTGGTGAAGCTGCAGGCGGTGGTTCGAGGGGTTCTGGAGAGAAGGCAGGCACGGTTGGCTTTGGAATGCATGCACGCGCTTGCAAGGTTGCAGGTCACCGTCCGAGCGAGGCAGCTCCTCGACAACTATCCCGCCTATTAATCGACCGGCCACAAATTCAATTGTGAACCCAATCATCAATTCATTACAGTTTCTTGTATTTTATATAATGAATTTCATTTTCAAGTTTCACTTTATCATTAATATTAATTTTTATAAAATTATATCATACCACATTTTCTTTTTCTATGCCGACCCATAAATAAGTAGGGGGTAAGTTGTTCGGTTCAAACCATGGTTCGGAATCGAATCAAATTAAACTACGCGGTTTAGTTCGATTTTCAAGCAATAGTGGTTTGGTTCGGTTTCAAAAATTGTCAAACCGTGTAGTTCGGATTGGTCTGCAGTCTGGACCTCCAAACCACGGTTCGAGACCACGAGACTGAACCACCGAACCGAACTGGTAAACCAAATCACCAAACCATTCAATATTAATCGTAGATATTCATATCTTTCATATACACCTCACATTTAGATTTGAAAATCCTTAATTCTATTCATGGGTTTTAGCCATAACACTTTTTCTTTTGGTTAATCTTCCTGTAAAAATGTTAATTCACTCTTTATCACATATCATTACAAGTACTCAAATCACATGTTGTTATCATAAACAATGAAGTACAATTTCAAGTTGTGTTTAAATACTTAATCTCTTATGTATGTTTTTTTTTTGAAAAATTCAAACAAACATGATAATAAATTGTGTAGTCTGAAGCCATGTTCAAATTAATAATTTAAGCAGTTTTCTATTTTATGTTTTGAATTGAGGTTTAAATCGCATTTCGATCAATAAAATTAAACCGGAGTTCGAACCATATCGATTTGGTTCGATTCGATTTGAATTTTTTCATAGTTCGGTTCGATTTGAGATTTTTTTTCAAACCGATGTATAATGGTTCGTTGCGTAAATTGGTCAGAACAGAACCATTTACCCCCCCCCCCCCCCCCACACCCACCCCACCCACCCATAAGTTAATAACGTTACCTTGGCTTTACCAAAAAAGCTAACATGAATGTCCAAATGAAATAACAATTTCTAACTCCATTTCAAGTATGTTTCACTTTTTATCATTAATCTTTTTTATATAAAATTCATCCTACTGCATTTTCTCTCTCTGTTCCATCCCAAAAGTTAACAATGTCAACGTGCTTGACGGAAAAGCTAATGTGAATATCCGGATGAAATCGCGGATCTCTCACGTGACTACTTAAAGGTTGTTTATGCACACTTGGAGAAATTGTGAACCGAATTTATAAAAAAAAAAAAAAAAAAAAAAAAAAAGGCAACACATTTTTGTATGCCGCAGAGACTAGTTTCTAATGTAAAGGAACAAAACGCAAATTATGCGAATTCCAAAAAAAGAAAAAAAGAAGGTCCTACAACTCTGGCTGCTGCTCATTTCTAACCCTTTTTAATAGCTATATTCCCCGACTTCAATGGTGGCCCTTTCGAAGGGCAGAGAAAAATCCACCTATTGATTTATCCTTGTGCCCTTCTCCCTCATTCCCAACCTGTTCAACCACATCCCGAATCTCAAATAAAACCCACCGAGAAAATGGAAAAAGAAACTAATGTCTACAAATAGACGTACCTCTTTAGTTAACTGCTTTAGCTTTTCTAGAATCTGAGCGAAATTTGGTCTTAAAGCAGGATCTTGTTGCCAGCAATGCTCAAGTAGTTCTGCAAGCTTTGGATGAGTTTGCTTGGGGATTTTTGGCCGTAAACACTGGTAACCATGTCAACCACAGATTGTTATTTAAAAAAAAAAAAAAGAGCTGAAAACTGTTTTTCCATATCAAAAATGTTTTGAGGGTAAAATGGGTAGGAAAGAGAGAGTACCTGTTGTACAACGCCAACTGCTGCTTGTAATGGTGTCAAGTACTGGTGTGGAAGCTGCCCGTCAAAATTTCAGACAATCAATATACTTGGTGCATTTGATTTAAACTCAAAACTCCCGGAAACAGAAAATAAGTGAAGTCAGTGCAGCCTTTGTCCCAGAAAACTGGGGATTGGCTACATGACTCCCTTTTGGATCTATTTTTAATAAACCGATGATATAAAAGGTATGCATTACTTCCTCCATCCCATAGTAATATGCATAAATGGGCTTGGCACAAGAATTAAGAAGAAAGGTGAAAAGGGTGATGTGTTGAGAGTGTAGATAGTTGGGTAGGAGAGAGAAAGTGAAGTGGGTAATTGTTGTGAGTATGATAATTGGGTCCCATTTGCATTTTTGGACTTTGTTGATTACTTTGGGACGATCAAAAGGTGTTTTTTTTTTTTTTTTTTTGCATATTACTATGGGACGGAGGGAGTATATTGCAGTGGTGAAGCCATAATTTCACTAGGAAGGGATCAAGATTATGATATATTGGTAGGTTTTCCGTGGTGAAAATGTACAAAATTACTATTTATAGTGGTAAAAGTGTTAGTTTCCTAAACTTGAAGGTGGTGAAAATGACATAGCTCCAAAATCAAAGGGTCAAATGACCCGATTACAACTACGTGGCTTCACCACTGTTATGATGTGAAAGGGAACATCAAATGATCCTCTTCTATTACAGTTATTGATATTGTTATTCATTACACTTTATGATTTAATGATCAGTGCAGTTGTCAAGGGTGCAGAAGTGATTTCTCTCACTTTATTTGGCTGCTGTTGTGGTTACTTTTACCGTTTCACAAATATGGTCATTCAATTTTCTTATTCTCTAGTTCTACCACATACTCGCAGAAAAATGATAGAAAAAAAAAATCAAAAGGAATATTCAAATCACTTACTTCACCAGTTAGGAGCTCCCAGAGCACTATTCCAAAACTAAAAACGTCGACCCTGTTATCATATGGCTTGTGCTCGATTACCTGTGAAGCATCATTAACAGTTTTAGGGTAAGCAGAGAGATCTTATATAGAAGGTAAAATACATAATAAAATATGGCTCATTTTGAGAAAATAATAACTAAATCAAGGGTAACCTAAATCACTACAATTTTTTTAAGAATGGAACTATTATAAATATGGCAATGTCGTAATTTTCACAGTTGGGTAAAGACCACTTGCCCCCTTCTTTACTGGTGGTAACCACCTTAGCAAAAGCCAGAACCGGGAACTTGTAGCTGGCTTAACCATGGCCTGAACGTTTAGGTGACTCTCGATAATTTGAAGTTGCATGTCAGAACCTAGCTTCTCAATTAATTACCCAGAGATATGAGTTGCAGAAATAAATGCAAGAGATGCGAGACTGATGGATGAAAGAATATTGGAGAATGAAAAAGCCAAACACGAGTTTCATGAAACTTTATGGCTGGAATTGATGGGTAAGAACTAGTGCCGAGTGGAGTGCCTATGGAGGGGATAATAACATTGTACTTGTATATAGGGAAATTTTTTGAGATACTGGAACTCATTGAAGACATGAACTGGTCTCAGAATGAGATTTCATTAATTTAAAAATCTAGCCATAGTTCATGAACAAAGCCACCAAAAATGGTAAAACCTGATGTCTAAAAAAATAAAAATAGGCAAGAAAAAGGAGAGTCAACGGTTTTGGCGGAGAGAAGGTAGAGAGAGAGAGAGAGGGGTGAGAGAAAAGAGCTAGTAACATGGGTGCACATGATGAAGCATGGTCAAATCACAACTTTGACGATAAGGATTGTCAACTACGTATACTAGAGATCAAAAGTATTCGGTTCTTTCGAAAAATGACTTGATGGTCGAAACCAAAAACATAACGCAGCCAGCAAATAATGCTTAAATCAGTCTTTGTGTTGGAAGAGCGGAAGAAGATACAGAGAGATGAATATGGATGGCTTATTGCAGCAGGTCACTTCCTTCACCAGCTGCCATTGTTAAAAATGGCAGCTGGGTGTGGCTAAGATTAAAAATCGATGTATTTTTATAACCTAAAAAGTATGGAAATTCCTTTGGAAAGAAAGTAAAATAGCAAGAAGCATGAAGAATCACGTTCAAATCATGTAAGGCTCCTAATAGTGCCTGTGCAGGAATATAGCGTACCTCAGGAGCCATCCAACGGTACGTTCCAGTTTCTGCAGTCATCACTCCCGAATTGCATTGCACTCTGGCAACTCCAAAATCAGCAACCTTGACAACCTTTGAAAAAGTCGTTTAGAAATAAAATATATTACGTAAACTGACAAATGATAGGAAGACACATCCCTGAAGCTGACAAAGTAGCTAGATTAACAGTCAACTTGTACTGATTCTTGCCAACTGTCATTATAAAGTAAATCATAATCAAAAGTAGAAATGAGATTACAACCATGAGAATCAAGGGAATGGAAAAAGAATTCCAGAAGTATGCAATTGTGACCAAAGAACTACGAAAGCATTTCTTGTTGTAAGTAATAATTTCACCTAAAAAAATAATCTGATAGTTGAGGAAACAATGGGCAATCATCTACATTGGACCATACTGGAAGCCACAATGACAAAGCCTCATGTGGAATTGGTGATGCAGACTTGCTTCATAGAAAGCAGTTACTTTCAATTCACTAAAACCCATCAGGGAAAGACCTGCTACTGACATAACATAAAGGTTTGAGTAAGACTTAGAAGTTCTCTTACGGAAATATGTATTGGGGTCTGTAAGGCTATTGACTTGGCAATCAGATTTTGTCCCAACTTTGTAAATAACAAGCAGAAGAGAAAAATCTTGACAGACCTATCTTAATATGCTGGACGTAAGTCAGGAGAACGATTTTTTATGAAAAAAATCTACTGCCTAAATACTACTGAATTTGAACAGATATGTTTTAGTACCTCAAGCCAGAAGCCGACAATATAACGTTCCCAGGGTCCCAGGTGAAATGATTGAAGCAAGAATATGGACAAGTCTGTCCGATCAAACTTGTAAAATAAACAAAGTTTGCATAGCTCAAGGGTTCGCTATGTATTTTACCTTTCAAGGCCTTCAGCAGGAATCAAATTGACCTCACTGTAAACCAAGAATAATTCCTCTTTTTAGTAGATTTCAATCATATTCCCACCTCTTCGGGACATGAGGGGTAATCAATCGTAAACCCCTCCCCCCTCTTACAGCGGAATGAAAGAGGTATCAATTATTATGAAATTAGCAGCTCAAAAATTTCCCAGATATTAATTATGTAAGATATTGAATAACAAACAGGAAGAACATAGAAAAAGATAGAGTCAAATCAACACAGACATTTAGGAATAAAATATTTATCTAATAAAAAACACAGATAGAAATCTTACTTCATTTTCATCCATCAGAAGGTTTGCAGTTTTCAGGTCCCTATGTATTATATTATTTTGATGCAAGTAGTTCATACCCTTGGAAACATCTATCGCTACTTTAAGTAATCTGGGAAGCTTAAAGCCACTTCTTTGTTTGAGGAGGAAACTGTGTAGGCTTCCTCGAGACATGAACTCTGTTTCAATATAGAAACATAAGCATTAAAAGATACCATTTGTCCTTCATATGGAGCATCAAAATGTTAACTTCCCACAAGATTTAAGCATTACTTATAGAGATCAACATCTACTTTTGCCCTTACTCGTTAGGATACTTAAACATGACACGTATATCATACAAATATCTCACACAGTAGAAACATCAATTCTGTTCATGCAAAATTCCAGCCTTTAATTCATCCTAGCTAAAATTAAGTTTCTCAATGTGCCAAAAAAATATCCATGGAAACTAGGGGACAGAAAGAACTATCCACCGGTATTACCACCGTTCCCACTCTTCCAATTCAATTTTTCTTCAAATTTTCTCTCTCCTCTTCGAAACATACGTCAATGATCTCAATCAATAGCAATTCCCATGCATGGATATAAAACCTCATAGATATTATAAAATCTTGTGGTGTCTATGACTAATATGATGATGTAGCAGATGCACTGACTTAGATCCTCATTTCGGAATTTTGTAATATCTATCATACATGATAAGCTGGGGAGTTAAAAAAATGAAAAAAAGGAGACCCATCTTGCACATGTACTCATAGAACATGATTACCTTAGAAATCCATGCCTACATAGCAGTGTGCATTTATGCGTGCACACGTATTTTTATATAGTGTAGGAAAAAATTGTCTCTCATAACAAGTCAATGTAGTAGCTGACCTCATTGCTCCAGCAATACAAAAAACCATTGCTTACCATCCTACTGATTATCATAGAAAGAGAGGATCTCATTCACTAAAATATACTACTCCCTCCGTCCCCGACCAAGAGTCCTACTTTCCTTTTAGGTACGTCGCAGAGTAAGACTCCTATTTAGCTTTATTCTCAAAATGGCAAATAAGAATTAGTGTTTGGACATTTATATCCTCTTCTTTTTGTAGAAATATAAAAAAACCATTGCTTACCATCCTACTTTTTACCCACTTGCATTATTAATAGAGTTTTGGACATTATGTACTCAACCCACATGCAATTGGTTTCCCATTTCTCAATGTTTTCTTAATAAGAGTTCAAACTCTTGGTAGGTCTCTTGATCTGGGACGGATGGAGTATAATATAAGAAAAACTTCTAACTCAAGATGTGAGCAGAAATTGTGGATATACAGTCCTACTAAAATTCAGTTAAATTACCAGTCACGATACAGAGATTTGAAGGTTGTGTGCATGCACCAATAAATTGAACTACATTCTTGTGCCGAATTTTCCTGCCAAAAAAGAAGAAACATTTGCTTCAAAGCAAGGGAAGAAGATTAACTGCAAAAAGTCACAGAAGAAGCAAAATGGATTAACTTGCCAACATAATTCAAAAACTTTACAATTAGGTGATGCCATTAAGAACCATCAATGATTTATGGAGTGGAAAATAAGCTTTCAGAAAATACAGAATACAAGTTGAAAGGATGCGTGCTAGTATTAAGAAAGAGTCTTGCCGCAACTCTGTGTAGTTAGTTACTTAGTTACTTATGATTAACCGACGCCTTAAAGTTCAAAAGGGGGGAAGCGTACAGAGTTCTAGACAAAGAAACACGAAATGAGTACACTTTGAAAAGAAACATAACTGAAACCATCGAACTATTACTAGAGTATTTTGGATGTTACATCACCAGCTATCCAAAAACTCAAAGTGTAAGCTATATAACCAGGATTCCTCGACAACGATTCGATATGGGTGCAATCCAAGTGTCGTTCGAGGTCACAAATTCAACCAAATATAGTGTAAAAGTCACTGACACACCCACACCCACACACACCCAACCCCATGTCATGTCATGTCATGTCATGTCAAAGACATGAAAATTTGAAAGAAACCTATCAGATATGGTAAAACAAACTTAGCAATCCTTTTCATCAGCATAGCCAAATTGTAAGACAAATAAATCAAGGAAATCATTTGCAATGACAGAATGAATGCTAGTGTCCATGGTGTGATGGGAATCAAATTCATGTCTAGGACTATGTCCTTAAGTCCTTCGGAACATCACGTTTCTGCGCAACTTTATAAAAGCTGAAGCTGCTACAAAAGAGATTACTCATTAAGGTTCAATCTACAGAAGCTGAGAACTACACTCTTATATACTCTCTCCGTCCCACCTCAACCGGACTTTTTTTTTCCATTTTCGTCTGTCCCACCTCAAACCAGACTTCCCAAAATGGCAAAGAATCTTTACTATTTCTCCACTCATTCTCTCTCCTACTTTACTTTTATATTCTCAACACTAATCAACTTACTATTCCTCCCAATTATTCTCTCTCCTATTTTACTTTTCATCCTAACAACACCTCTCTACTTTACTTTTACCGTGCCCAAAAAGTTGGTCCGGTTTGAGGTAAGACGGAGGGAGTATATATATATATATATATATACTCCCTCCGTCCATTTACTTACTTCATACTTTTTATTTTGGGCGTCCAAATATATACTTCACACTTTGTTTTTTACCTAAAAAGGAAACTTTATATCATTAAAATATTAACCCTACCCCACTCATTCTCTCTCCTACATTATTTTAATACTCACAACACCATTATAATTTACTATTCCCTCCACTCATTCTCTCTCCTATTTTACTTTCACACTCACAACACTTTCAATATAATACTCCCTCCTTAATATTCGTGTAAACAGTAACTGTGAAGCATGTAAATGGACGGAGGGAGTATATATATATATATATATATATATATAGAGAGAGAGAGAGAGAGTGGTGAGACAATACGATCACCCCAATAATAAATAGAACATACAAATTAAACTGTATAGTGCACCTGTAGGAAGCGTGAGGTAGTGAGGGTATCAATATCAACAAGACTAAAAGTAGGGGAGGATCAAAACTAACAACGACATCAGCAATAAAGTATGACAGGCGCGATGATCTTGCTTTGGATCGAATTGAATGGAAGAAAAGATGCATATAACTGAGCCCAACGAATTTGGACTAAGATCGAGTGAAATTAAGCTTCTTCTTCTTCTTTTTTTTTTTTTTTTTTTTGTGTGTGTGTGTGTGAGAGAGAGAGAGAGAGAGGTACAATTAATATAAAAAATAATATTGAAATTTAAGCTGATAATTTTGGAGCAAATAGACAAACATAAATGATAGGTAACTAGTAGGCTCCTTCACTGCAGCTTAGAGTTGAAACTACAAACTAGAGGACATAGTCTCAAACAAACCTCATAATAAAAACTTCCTGGGAGAACTCTTTCAACAAATCTACATCAACCCGTTCAGGCTTCAGGACTTTAATAGCCACTTCCTGGCTGCAATATGTGCCTTTAAACCTGATGAAAAAGATGACAACTATTACACTGAAACATTATAGACATTCATCCAGAGTAAATTTCTTATACTCACAGATCACCAAATGATCCAGATGCAACTTTATTTTCAAATGTCAGTTGACTGGGATCGATTTCCCAGACATCAGCTCCATCAGTTGGAATCTTTACATAATCAGTATTAGGTTTAAGCCCTGATTTCCCTTGCTCATCGGGGCTAGACAACGGCAGCGTCTGCAAAATAATTTGACGTCTAATAAATAAACATATTACCATAAAAGGCATAAGAGGCCGTATACTACATTTGCCGCAAGTTTATTGTCAAGGTTTACACACGATCCACGTCAAAATCATTTTGGGAAAGCAAAGACAGTTTTGAAAGAAATTAGAGCTACTACTACTTCCGGGCCTCCGGCATCAAGTATGACATCATTCAAGCATAGAGTTTCATGACTGCATAGTAACATTAATGCATCTACAAATTGGTTCAAGAAACTTAAACATGGCAATGGAAATCGAATAGGAACTATATTAGAAGCTCCTAAGCCTTCAGAGAGTCATCCAGAAAGCATGTTGGTAGACATCAACACCAGTATTCAACACTGACCAACTCGTATACTATTGGTAAACATATATCCAAAAAATCAAAAAGAAAAAAAATCATGCAGGTCAAGAGGTTAACATGGTTGAATTTGTAAAGTTACTACCTTAGCCTTCGAAATCTCCTTTTCCAGTGCAATTCTGAGCTGTGCAGTTTCCTATACATTTCCAGAAAGCAAGCCATTCAGAAATACAGTAGTAGTGGCAAGAAAAGAACCGAAAATCCCGAACACCAGTATTCAACACCTTTATGTCGTTATCTTTACAAAGATAACGATTCAAAGTTAATACTATGGTTTAAGACAGATAAGCGAGCAAAGAAATAGTTTATAATCAAAATAGATTCTGAAATTCTACTGAAGGTAAACGAAGCAAGCATGACAGTAATGCCTCGTTTGGCACGTGGGAATGGATGTGTGGGAATGGACATGTAATCCCTAGATATCTGAAAACTGGGAATAACAGGAATCAACTATTTCCATTCATTCGTTTGGCATTTTCTTATGTCTAAGTTAAAGAATAGAAATCAAATTATCATTCCGAGTTTGGTTTTACATGTCTATCTATTTTACATGTCTAGCTAAAAGGTAATGTGTTTTATTTTTTAATTTTTCTTTCCTTTTTAGTTACATTTTTTTTTTCACTAAATTAGATTTCTTCAAAACTAATTTAAAAGCATCAATAAGATGTCAGAATTATATTTGATAATTTATAAGAGTTCATCGACAAATTACAGTCATTTTTAATAAATAGTTAAATATGAAACTATATTATAAGTTTAAGTAGAATAAAATAAATAGTTTAAGAAATGTCAAATTTATTTCAACCAAGTTCTATTTAACAAGGACATGATATTGCCATACGATCAAATTTTAATTAACTAATGTAATATGATTTTTGTATGTTAAATATGAAGGACTTTGTAAATGTGAATATGTGTGTGTGAAATTATGAATGGTTAATAAAGAAAGACATTTGAAGGAGAAGTGTAATGAAAAGCTTAATTAAAAATCCCTAAGAATATGTTATTTGAAATTTTAATACAATCTACAACTAAATTAATGACTTTTCATAGGTAAAAAGAAAGGAAGAGGCAAAGATAAATGGATAAACATAGTAAATTATACTAGATTAGTGTTGCAACCAAAGTTTGTTACTAGGATTATTTAGGAAATATTATCTTCATAATTTTTTGGCTTGGCAAAATGATTCTCATTGCTTGATTACCCGGGAATGGGTATTAGAAACCAATACAAAATCGAGGTATTTAGATGACCATGAATAACGAGTATCTGATATCCGTAGGAAACTAATACACACATCCTAATTCCCTTAAAAATGATACCAAAGTTAAGCGATTTCCAGTAATGAAATACCCATTCCCATCTCTAGATACCCGCCTAACAAACGAGGCCCAAGTTGTAACCAGCCATTATCAAAACCTAAGGGAAGGCCATTAAATGTGTCTTGCTTAATGCTATTTCTGGCCTTATTTTATGCTTTCTTCAACTTTGGACCTGCAAAATCTCTTTCAATCTTTTGAAATTTCCAAAAAATTAGACAACCCTCACTCATATAACAACTTTAACTGCACACTACACCTAGGATCCATCAATCATTTGAAGTTCTTTACACTATGAAGTGAGCAACATCTCTAAAAGTTTGAGCTTTTACATAGAAGCAAGGTCGGATGACGAATATCCGGGCTGAACTCATCTGCACTGACAGAGATGAGGAAAAAAGAAGTTGCAACCAATATAAAAACATTACTAACAGCTTGCAAGCAGAAGTAAGACCTTTCTGAGAAATTCTTGGAAGGATTTTCGAGCTTAAACTCCTTAGTGACTCGTAACATATATTTAAATGATGATGGTTGGATGCTCAATTTTAGTACTGTACTGCAGCAAATTTTCAGTTAAACTGCTTGATAAGTAGCACAAAAGGTACATGCTGGCCAGGATAAAGACAGAATAACCGATTTCACTGATTGAAGAGTAAACCATGGAAAGCTGCATTATTGAAGCCACATATTGACAAAAAATGTGTTGTCTTGAATGACTAATAAGCAATTCGCCAATTCAAGGAACGCTAAGAATATACCTCATGAGGCCACCCATCAACAACAAATACATCCAAGGAGAAGCCATCACCGGTGGAGAAAACATGGGCTTCTTGAATGTTCAGTCCAGCCTCAGCAACCATGGTAGTCAACTGAAGAATCAAGTAAAAGAGAAAATCCGTTAATATAGGTTAGATAAATTCGCTCATTCCCAACATCGTGGTGGAGAACCTTATTAAGTTTTTCAGAAATGAAAACAGAGCATAAATCAAGGTTCCATATTGCCACCTTCGAATATTGTAACAACATTCTTTTAGAACCATGGAAGATTTTGCAACGAAAAAGATAGAGAAACTGACAGTTTGAGCAATTTTAGAATCTTATGTTTATTCATTTAACAGCTGTGCATAAAATATTTATCGAACATAATGTGTCCATAAGTATCTCCAATATGCCTCACTTGTCAAACAAAGTTGCTGACCTAATCATAGAATTATTACATAATTTCAAGTAGGAATAATTACAAGACATGGAATTTACTACACCCTAGTTTACAATTAATGGAACATTCTAAGAATTGACAACATAATGTAACATACTTTTGAGTCTAGTAACAAATAAGGTAATTGACGTTAATTTTCATTAACGTAATGAACCAACTTGTTAAATAACATAACCATCGTCACACATATAACATCCCTTTCATCTTCATTCTCATTTTATCTCTACCTTGCATTTTTCCAATTTCAAACCATGGATGAACACATTGTGAAACCAGAAATGCAAATCCAAAAATCCAAATCAAATCCAAAAATCAAAAACCAAAA
The DNA here is from genome assembly GCA_022495995.1 of Adenophora triphylla var. japonica. Lineage (NCBI taxonomy): Eukaryota > Viridiplantae > Streptophyta > Magnoliopsida > Asterales > Campanulaceae > Adenophora > Adenophora triphylla. Next base: position 416,032 of record JAFEMH010000847.1, read on the forward strand.
TAAATACAAAAATCAAAATCAAAATCAAATACAAATATCAAAACCAAAATCAATAATGGTCAATTTCATTAGATAAATGGGCAGAATTGCAGTTGGATTGATTGTAAGCTTATGGGTAATTTCAATTTCAATAATGGTCAATTTCATTATTCCTGATCCTTAAATGGTACATACCCAGTTACCCATTCGCTCAATTGCTAAATTTTCTATTTTATCTGGAAAATTGGGGGGGTTTATTTGTGTGTGATGCCGAAAAAACGCAACGGAAAAGAAGAATAAAGAAAATGGATAGAAAAGGATAGGATGCTCACCACTTCAAGGAATCCACCTTGAAGATACAGGGCATAAACAACTCACCACTCTAAGGAATCCACCAAAGAGATACAGGGTTGTGTTTGTTCACCACTAAACGGAATCCACCGAATAGGTACAGAACAAGAAAAAATGGCACAAAGCACAATCTTATATTTTATAAACTCAAATTCAACTCCCCTTACAATGATAATTGTAGCCTATTTATAGTTACCTGGAACATCCCTCCAAGCCTAGGAATACAAAAGATGCTAAAATATTGATTAAACAATTATGATAAAAAGATAAGATAACCTAGAAATTTTAAGAGACTTGATGAACATGAAGACTTGACCAATTTTCGGATGTACTTGGCTTTCAGACTACCCTGAGGTCAAACAGTCATAACTCCCTCTAGAAACTTCCAATTTCCAATCCGAAAAGTGCTCTAGAAACTAGACTCAAAGATCTTTCTAATTATATTTTTCTTGTAATTTTTGGCTGAAAGAACTGAAAGATACATTATGTAGAAGTGGACTGACTTTATCGAGACTGTCAAATACCAACCATTTGGTTCCCGCGTCATACTCCCCCACTTGAAAGAAAATTCGTCCTCGAATTTTAGCCAACACCTCTCTAGAATCTGTAGAATATCTTTCAAGCATTTGGATTGATAGATCTTGAATTCTCTTTTTGTATACTCGACAAACTTTAAATTTTATCGCCTTTGTGACCACATCCATCCATTCACTCCAACGAGTTTTGAGAAAGTAATCAATAATAAGTTTCTTGACAAACCAAGAGATGGAAAAACTTAAACGATCAACATCAAAAGGATCTTTGTAGCAATTTTCAAGTTCAAGATTTCCAAAACTATCCTTTGACCGACCAAATGAAAGGATATTAAAAGCATTTGAATTTTTGCAAAGTAAAGAAGTGTTGGGATTGGAGTCCTAAACTATGAGGAAAAGGAGTCTAAGTCGGAGGAGTTGGTGAGATCAAGAAAAGAAAGGAGTTCAAATTCGCGTTTCTGGTGTACTGCGCGGCCGCGCAGGTGATGGTGCGCGACCGCGCACTTGGGCAGAAACTTCATGGCTCGGTGAAACTTTTGAGGGCGACCGCGCAGGCCTTGAGGGCGGCCGCGCTGAAGCCGGGTTTTCAGCAGCAGATTATTTTGTTTCCTATTTTGATAAGATCTCTTCTTAAATTGATTTAGGGCTTCCTTGTACTACTATATAAAGCATATATACGACCTAGAACACATTGTAGTTGTAGTAGCAACATATTAGAAGGTGTCTAATACAATATTGTCTTGGCAATTGCCCCCGGACGTAGTTCATGTGTTGAATGAACCGGGTAAACAATTTCTTGTGTTCTTGTGTGTGTGATTCTTCCATTATTGTGCTTGTGGGTATTTTGTTCTTTGTCTAGATTGCAACGGGGTACCACCAAATTCACAACAACCGGTATCGAAGCATCGTTCTGAGGATTCAAAGTTTCTTCATTAGTCGATTAATTTTCAATCACGCCTGGGACTCGTGAAGCAATCGCATTGAAGAACTTCAATCGAGAAATTCAACGGCGTGAATTTCACGTTCGAGGACAAGGATCAAGATTACCTTTATTGTAAGGATCTTCATAAACCTCAAGGAGAAACCCGAAGACACGCCGTCACAAGGGATTGGGAGATGTTAGATCGGAAGGCGTTAGGAGCGGTGAGGAGCGCTCTAACCGACGACGTTGCACCTAACGCCATGGAGGCCAAGACAACGGCGGAGTTGCTACAAACGCCGTCGACATGTATTTAGAAGCCGTCTAATATCAATAAGGTGCATTTGATAAAGAGGTTTGCGAATACGAAGATGTCGGTAGGGGCGATGCGGCAAGTCATATCGGCAGCTTCAAAGGTACGCGGACCAATTGAAAAGTGTTGATATTACTTTCTCCGATGAAGTGCTAGCTTGTTTTCTACTAAAATCATCGCACGATAGTTGGGAGGTTACCGTCACAACGATTAGTACGTCGAAACAAAGATTGGTGTATACGGAGGTTAGAGATCTCATCCTTCAAGAGGAGTCGAGAAGGAAAGAGAAAAGGGGAGAATCTTCCGTAGATGGGGCCGCACTTAGGGTGGAGAGAAATAGGGAAAGGGAGGATCGAAAAGGGGAAAAAGGTCAAGTGCTACAATTGTGGCGAATTAGGTCATATCGCTTATGACCGTCCGTAAAGATGGTGGTGCACACGTGGTGGATGATGGGGAGATGTATTAATCCTAGGAGAGGAGCAATCGGGTGAAGATTGGGTGTTGGATTACGGAGCTTCTTGTCGTATTGCTAGTGGGGATGCGGGGAGAATCAATGAAGCGGTATAAAACTGGACACTTTGGGGTCAGTTTCATCTTGGTGACGGTCAACCATCAAGGTCAAAGGTAAGTGGGATTGGTATTGACGAAGACACCTAATCTGGGGCTGTTTTACAACTACACGATGTGACGCATGTTCCGAATTTGAGGAGAAGAGTGATTTCGTAGGACAACTCGACAAATGAAGGGTAAGGTGTGACCTTCATCGCGGGTCTTGGGAAGTCACAAAAAGGGCTAAGGTGATAGCTCACGGGTTAAGTGGAAAGATGTCAGACTCTACCTACAATGTCGACGTTCGTTCCTGCTGGGAGCAAGAGGCTAAAGAACCGGCCTATTGGTGTAGAAAGGAGAGACATCAAGAAACGGTATGTTAGGGGGACACAAAGTTGATCAACGCGGCTGGATGTCCAAGTGCCCTAACAGAGAGCGTAATCGACCAAAAGAAGACGATGCAAGAAACAAGGCGTGTTCAAGTTTCAAGGGGAAGCATTGCGAGAAAGGCGGGTCTCGGAAGCGAGAAGGCGAAGTTAGACTCATGGGGAGAAATCAAGGTAGAAGCCGATTTGGGGAGGCAAGAACTATCTAACACCTGAGAGGTCAAACGTCGCTTGGTTTCAACTCGCCTTAGTACTTGAAAGCAGATGTTCGGTAGTGTCAAGCCAATATGGGAAATGTGTTCGAAGGTCATTACTCCGTGGTGGGAGTTGATGGGTGTTTCTATGCTTGTTAGTTTAGTCTCCTGTGGGAGATTGTTGGGATTGGAGTCCTAAACTACGAGGAAAAGGAGTCTAAGCCTGAGGAGTCAAAGTGAGATCAAGAAAGGAGTTCAAATTCGCTTATGCATCACGCGGCCGCGCAGGTGATGGTGCGCGACCGCGCACTGGGGCGTAAACTTCATGGCTCGGTGAAACTTTTGAGGGCGACCGCGCAGCCTGAGGGCCGCCGCCGGCCGGGTTTTCAGCAGCAGATTATTTTGTTTCCTATTTTGATAAGATCTCTTTTTAAATTGATTTAGGGCTTCCTTGTACTACTATATAAGCATATATACGACCTAGAACACATTGTAGTTGTAGTAGCAACATATTAGAAGGTGTCTAATACAATATTGGCTTGGCAATTGCCCCCGGACGTAGTTCATGTGTTGAATGAACCGGGTAAACAATTTCTTGTGTTCTTGTGTGTGTGATTCTTCCATTATTGTGCTTGTGGGTATTTTGTTCTTTGTCTAGATTGCAACGGGGTACCACCAAATTCACAACAAGAAGATGATAAAGAACCACAAATTTGACAATAAGCTACAAATTTGTCGAAACGTGGAGGTGAACCATTTTGAAGATGATGAAAAGACAAATCTATTATATCTTGAGGATACTCATCGAAGATCGGAGGTAGAGACCAATCAACATTTGGTTGTGGTGTAATGGTACTAGTAAAAGGCCAAAAAAACTATCCATGATGAATTGGGAAAGGAAAATATTTTTTTTGATTTTTTTTTTAAATAAGAAAATAGGAGATGAAGAATAAGGATCGGGGAAATGATATATAAGCTGAAACAAAAAACACCCACGGACTAAACAACGCTAAGAAGGTTGTTTATAACCGAGCTCTGATACCAACTGATGCCGGAAAAACGCAACGGAAAAGAAGAATAAAGAAAATGAATAGAAAAAGATAGGATGCTCACCACTTCAAGGAATCCACCTTGAAGATACAGGGCATAAACAACTCACCACTCTAAGGAATCCACCAAAGAGATACAGGGTTTGTAAGAAAAGTTCACCACTCAATGGAAAGAAAAATCAAAGAGATACAGAACAAGAAAGTAAGCATACAAGCTTCACTCTATTATAATTAACTCAAAACTTCACTACTTCTACATTTATTTTGACTTCATAAATCAGTTGATAATGCAAATGAAATGAATTTGACAAAAAAACCCCAACCAAAAAGACTCAAAATCCAAAAGTCATGAACTTAACAGATTTTCGGATGAATCTGCCATCTTCCAGAGAAAGAAAATGGAATTACTCCAAAACAGTCCAGCCGCAGGGACGGATTTGAGCAATAAACTGCTTTTGCTCGGGCCATATTGGGCTGATTGGCATACATGGATTCGAAGCCCTATGAGTCTACTTTACAACGGCCCAAACGGAGAAGCATTTGGAATTTTCTAGATGGAGTTATGGCCTTTTTTCTGGAAGATGGCAGATTCATCCGAAAATCTGTTAAGTTCATGACTTTTGGATTTTGAGTCTTTTTGGTTGGGTTTTTTTGTCAAAATCATTTCATTTGCATTATCAACTGATTTATGAAGTCAAAATAAATGTAGAAGTAGTAAAGTCAAGAGTCAACAGTTGTCTTGTATGGGCTCCTATAAATAGCCCTAATCTAGTAATGTTTAGGATATATAGTGAGTTGAGTTTTATATAAAAGATTAAGTCTTTTGACTTTGTTTTAGAAGATGGGTTTCTTCTAGTTATCTTATCCCTTAGGTTGGGTGCCTTTGGGTGGTGATTTGACTCATATTCTTAGGTGGATTCCTTTGAATATCGAGTTCGATAAACCCTTGTTTGTTCACTTGTGTTACCTCCGATTTCACCTCCATTTTCCCGACATCAGTGTGTATGGACTATTTGTGGAAATTGGGGGGGGGAGTTGTCTGTGGGGGATGAAATATTTCACGTTCCTCGAGTACAACAAGAGTGCTGCAAGGGAGATTTCCTGAGTTGAGATCCTATGAACACTACTCCCTTGGCATGTCAGTTATCTTACTTTTTCTATTCTTCTTTTTATGCTTGAATTTGACTTTCCATTAAATAGGCTAACGGATGTTAAATGTATTTAACATGTGTTAATTTTTTTCTTATGTCGTTGACATTTTAGTTATCTTTCTAACGTTGTTAGGGTGCGTTCCATTATATGTAATGACATGGTAAAGTACGTTACATTAAGATATCAATTCTTAGTATGTTCCATTAGTTGTAAAACACACTAAAGTACGTTCCATATATTTGTCGTTCACCGATTTCAAGTACTTAGCAACTCCATTTTTTGCAAGACCATGCATTGAGTCATGAAGTAGATTACTCGAAAGTTGAAACACGCATACAATAAATATTGGGTCTGCATATTTTGACATGGAGCATCATATAAGCATCAATACACAACAGGCTCATTCTTAATCATCATAATATTAATAAATGAACATGTTAGTCTAATTTTCGTTCTTCTGCCGATTCCAGCAGTTATGAAAAGCAAACGTGTACTTGAAATGACATGACATTAGAATCCTATGGTCTTCCAATGTAACTGCTAAAATAATTGCACATTGGTATCAGGCAGGGAAGTATCCAACCTCCTGTAATTCAGAAGATTAACATGTGGATGAGGATGAAAAACTTGTATCCTAGCTGAGGCGGACATGCCACTCCATGTTGATTACTGATCCAACACATAAAGGAATTAAGAAACTACAACTGGTCAATTACCTGACTGAGGAGCTTTGGCCTGTCAACTGTTGAAAAGGTGAGCTCGTGCATGGGCCTGCATGCATACAGAGATAACACTTTGTGGGGTAAAAAGTATTATCTTAAAATAAAAAGATGAAAAAAGGTCTGGCATTGAATATGCATGCATAAACAAACAAGAAAAAATGAGGTCGTCAATGATCTACGATGAACCAAAACACTTTCACTAGACAAGAACATGAGAGAAATAATAGCTGGACAGCATTGCATGTGTAAGTTGAGGTTATTGACACGGGTGAAATAGACATAGTGTATGCCATATCACCAATCACACCAAGTCTTGACCTCTTTTACATTGTTTAATTTCTTTCAAAACTATAGAAGAATATCACATATAATTATATTTAATTAAACATGGATAAAGCATGAATATTTGAAGGTCTATGAAATCTCAAACTGAAAAAAAAAAAAAAAAAGAGTACAAGAAAAGAGAAAATTTCAAAAGGACTATTCAGTATCTGGAAATCTATAGTTTGTAGGATTTATAAGAAAAAAGAGACGATTATGAGTGGGGCAGTCTGAGAGTATCACGTGTTTATATTCGTGTATATGTTGTTCCCCAAATGAAGAGCAGCAATGCCAATATTTTTGCTTAAAGCCAAAAAATTAACGATTTTGCAGATTCCATTGATAGACTAAAACATATTATTCATGAATCATAATAATTGGAAACAAAGTGTGTCAAAAATAACTACCTAGGGGGTGCTGAGATGCTGTCTCCATTATCAGCGTGAAGTCCGTTGGCTTGAAGTGTAAGGACTTCAAGATTATGTGATGAACCAAAAGTAGGCGGAGGATGCAATCTGGAAAACGAGGAGACTGAGACCATAAATCATTAATTATAGAGGAAAAAGGTTACTGCCAAGAATAAGCTAGAAAGACATATCAACTCAAAAAGCAATATGATTGACAGGTAAAAAGTTAAATAACTAGGTAGAATTAAATTATGAATCAATAAGGACCCCCATCTCAATTAATAAATTAAAGAAAGGGATTACCCTTTTTTATGATATTTTCAACCTTAGAGAATATGTTAATTCATAGGTCATTTTCGATTGTTTCAATTGTAATTACAATTCACTTGATAAACTTATTGGTTACAATCCTAAAAACCATATGATTTATCAGAAAAGGGCATCATAACTAATTAAGAACGGATAGTGTCCATGCAGAATATATTGTTGTATCACATACACAATAGTATCTGAATCATTTTCTTGTCTGAAAATTTTACATCATATTGGCATTATGCATGGATCTTAATACCTGTTTCTGCTACTATTGCGAGAATAGCTTTGAGCATCGTCTTTAGTTGAAGAGTCAGAAAGGTCAAAATCAGTTGCGACCCCAGTTGAAATTGGAGAAACCTGGAATCAAAAAAAACCATGAAGAATAAAAAATCAAGAAAGCACCTTGCAAAATCTTTGATGACTAGGTCCAGATATTCTTTGCTTATTCATTCACAATTATGTATCCACACAACTTTACTTGATAATGAACTAGTATTGTATTCACAAGAATCCCTTCCAATCTGCCGTAGCAAATAAAAAGATGGAGAATATATGTATATAGATATTTAAATAATTGAGTTATGCATCCAAATGAGGGTATATACAAACACACATAAGTACAAACATACATGTATATGATAACACAAATAGAAAATAAGCCTGAAAACTGTTTCAAGAATTCCAAATTATGTTTTACGAGGACTATATAATTCTTTCCCTTGAAACACTATTGACTTTCCATTTCCACAAATCAGCTATAGTGGGTCTATTTAGAAAGCAAGATAAATAAATGTCGGAAATTGTGCCTTGAATCCAAGTTTTGAGCTCTGCAGCCGCATCACGCGGTTGCATAGCCCCAGCAAAAAATCTTGTCTGTCTGTTCTCAATAGGGTTTCCTGCAACCCTAGGGATTAGCGCTAGCAAGTATAAATACTAGCAATCCCATAGCAGTTGAATAACACCAATATAGCTCCAATATCAAAGAGAAATCACAATTTGTTTGTTAGTTCGAGAGGAATTTCAAGGGGGCATTTTAGAGTCAATTATGAGATAGACCGAGTCTATCAAATATGGTGATTTTCGTCTGATGATCTGAATCTGGTGTTCAGCTGGAGATCCAAGACACATCCCGAGCAAATCAAACATTTGAATTTGGTATCTGCATCTGAAGCCGAAAATCTGAAGCTAGGGTTTTGTGATCAAAATCTAGCTAATTTGGTATAATTTGAAAATCCAACAGTATGGTAATCTGGTGTGGTCTGTTCTAGTGATCTAGAGATCCGATGCACAATTTGCTATAGCTTAGGGTAATAATCTGGTTAGATCTTACTTTTGTACAACTGTATTTTGACTTCACATATTAAGAATATATGTTCTCCTTTTTTTCGTGGACGTAGCTAACAGGTTGTTAGTGAACCACGTAAATTTGTGTTCTTGATTTACATTTATTGTTTGTGTGCATCTTTGATGTCTGGTTATAACAATAAATCTTCTCCCAGATGTTATCTTCTAAAACAAATTACTGAATATATTCCTTAAACTATGGCATATCAAGTATAATGTTTGTGATAACTCAAACAAACCAAACACCGGTAAGAACAATCATGGGCACAAGTTAATGAATCATTTTATTGAGCTCTCAAAAGTAAAGATATTAGAGACGGGGTTCAATCGAGCAAGAGAGATTCAACATTCTGATTCAGATGAATATGTATAAAGCTATCTTGGATCTATTATCCAAAAGAATGGGCAATTGGATGGAGGTGTGTCTCATAGGATTAAAGCAAGTTAGTTGAAGTGGAAGAGTGTCACAGGGTTTCTATGTGATCCTGGCATTCCCCATAGATTTAAAGGAAAATTCTACCCCACAGCGATGGCACTGTTTTATGGCACTACTGAATGTTGAACCGTGAAACAGTGTCACGTTCATAAGATAAATGTGTTGGAGATGGGTATGCTACGATGGATGTGTGTCATACAAAAAAGGATCGATAGAGGAATTAGGTGATCAGGGTAAAGTAGGAGTTGCACTCGTTGAAGAATAAATGAGGGAGAGTTGTCGAAGGTGGTTGGGTCATGTGAGACGGAGATCGAGTGATCCACCGGTTAAGAGGCATGAAGAGTAGAAAAGTGATAAAATGGTGAGGGGTAGAGAAAGACCCAAGAAAACTTGGAAAACGGTGATTGAAAATGATATGAGTTTGCTTTTGGATTTGATGAAAATGTGGCGTTGAATAGGCAGGAGTGGAGGGCGAAAATTCATGTGGGTGGTTCATTTTTTATTTTATTTTATTATTTATTTTTTATTCACTTCCCCATATATATTATACATTCATTCTTTTATTATCACTATTTATTCTTTTATTTTTCCTTCTCTTCGTTTCATTTTCTAAATTTTATTTCCACCTATTTCTTTTTAACTTATTTGTTTTCCTACATCCTTTCTTTCACAATGGCATATGAGGATTCATGTTAGATGACCCCAAATTATTCTAGGACTAACGCTTTGTTGTTGTTGTTGTTGTTGTTGTTGTTGTCGTCTTCTCGATAAAATGGAAGAGCTTTGGGAATGGTCATTGCACGACTCTCCAAAGATAGTGGGACCTAGGAAGAATCTATTTTACAGTCTTCCTCTGAATTAACAGTTACCAAGTGGAATTTATTGTTGAAATTTACTTTCTGAGAAGTAGATTGCATCCATGATCGGGGTCATTCTACCATATATATGATGTAACTCCAGGGATAGAAATTGCTATCTTATACAAACTTTCTTGAAAAGTAAGAGGCAATGACAGCATAACACAAGCCTACTCAACAAAATACTTTCTCATTAAAAGCTACCAATAATGTGTATGAGAAAGGGCAAGGGAATGAAGTTTCAAGGTTCATTTGTACTTCTGGGAAGTGGAAAGTCAATTAAAGTATATAACCATTCTGAAAGTGCTGCACGAGGTTAAAATCAAGATAGCTTAGATAATTCCAAAGGAATAAATGGACAGCTACGTTCCATTGAAAAATCTATAACTAGAGGGGGGGGCATTTCTTCAACAACTCTGGCATAATTGTATAAATCTATTACTAGTTTTAAGATGGATAGATATACACAGTCAAAAGATTATAAATCCAATTTGATTGACTAAGATTGATTAAACAAGCAATGAAAACATCCCTGTCACCCCTGATTTCAGGTGTAAAGAAAAGAGAAAGTGTCTAGTCCTACCTTTCCCGTATAAATTCTACTTCCTTTAGTCAATCCCAGCAAAGACCCAAGTAATGTTAAGGGCGTAGGGTTACTAGTTTCAGAACAAAACAAGCATCTGGGAAGTACCAATGAATTGGCTCCACTATGAATTTTCTACATATTATCCAACTAAACTATGGAGTTCAAATAACTAGACTTGTCAAAAGAAGCTGATGATACAGGTGAATTACTACAAACCAATGCTTTGACAGAATGTCCACGCAATTCCTCTTGAGTTTTACCTGCACAAGCCGAACTTCAAATGCAGGTCTATTAGCAGGATCTTCTGCCAAGCGGAGAAGCCTTTTATGTGTAAGCACCTCCTCTGCCCTTTCAGCATTCACATCAAGTGTGTATCTGCAAATTGAGAATTGATTGTTAACAGTTAAGAGGCATAAAAAACAGATAGAACATATTACTTACCAAGGTACAATGATTAATTGATTGGTAAATATTAGTATATCAGGAAATGGGGAGTATACAAGCACGCACGTATATACTTCAATACAGACCCTAAATAAACAGCTATATAAAGATAGAATCTACTCATTGCTCGAAATCAAAATTAGCTTTCACCATTTAGGGTTCAGAAAAAAAAATGCCTTCTTCAATAATAATACGTTTTTTTTTAACATTTTACTTTTTTGTTGTTTCTCTCTTTTTCATAGTTTTCTCACCTCTTCATTGACGAGTCCATGTAGCGATTCATGTTAGCCGACCCCAAACCATTTTGATACTAAGGCTTTGTTGTTGTTGATGATGTTTGTTTATGTGTTCATGGAGGTAGAACATAGCCCTGCTCCTATTGAATAATAGAAACTATGGACATGCTTCCTTTTTCAAAATTCACAGAGTTTGTAAAGGTCTTCTTGAAATCTAGGATAAACAAATCCCAATCGTTTCATCATCAGAGTGTTTACGATCTATAAAAGGAATTTGCGTGTAGATCCTCTTTTTTTTTTTAAAAGAGAAAAAAAGGAATTTGCAAATTACAATAGAATAACTTCTGACATTAATTTCTTTCTTATCATAGTAAGAAAATGCTACAAAACTCTTATCAAGAACCCTCGAAAAGAAAAAGAAATTAAAACAGGAAAAGGAAATGAAAGAACAAACCAAGCAGAGAACTCTAAACAAAGCTATCATTTGCTGTTTTAGCAGTTAATAGAAGGTCTAGATTAAAGCTCAACAGATAAAGGTTTTGCGTTTGTCCCGTTTTCAAAGCCAACTTGAACATTTGCAGGAGGAGAACTTGTAAAAAGTCTCAAGTGTTAACAAATAAAACAATAGCACATGTAAATTCCCTCATCCCATAAACTGGCTACTAATGTGACTTTTCTAATTTGACTTTCTCATTATCTGTATATGAATATTTAGGGGCCGTTTGGTAACCCGATAAAAGACCGGATATGATAAATAATAGTGGATAGGGTTGTTTGGTACGATTTTAAACTTTTTGATTAATTAGAAGGGTGTGGCCGATAAGAGGCTTATCCCCTTATTATTTATCCCTTGAAAGGGGGTGGTGTTATTAATACGGGGATTATTAGTATGGGGATGAGTAACCATGCTTATCCTTATCTTGCTACCAAACAAGCCCTTAGTGTTCATAACAAAAAGGCCTTCTCTTTGTGCCTTTTTCCGTTTAAATGTATCATGGCTTACAGTTTTACTTTCCGCAGTTATAAAAACACAGTATGGCACATATTGTATGCCAATTAAAAAAGTCAAACCAGTTTTGAAAAGTCAAAATAGAACTTCTCTCTGAGAGATGAAGCACATAGCAAGTGGCCCTTCTCAAAATTGAAGTTATTCTTTTTCCTTACAACAGAACATAGAAATACTGAATGGTTAGTTTCAGATTGAAATCTAGCGTGTACCTTTTCTTTAATTCAAGTTACTGAAGAGTTCAAACAAATTTCAAACATTTTCTCTTATAAGGATTTAACTGTTTTTTTTTTTTTTTAAAAACAAAAAATGGACAAATTATTCCGATTCTTTCAGTAATCAATTTTATTCTGTGACGCTATGACAGTGTAAATAGCATAGAATGGAATCATGATTCCTTTGTACAAAACAAACACTAAGTGTCCTCTTATACCATTAAAAGTGCACATTGCACAATGAAACATATTCATAGCTCTGTTAAAGAAATAAAGACTCGCAATGTAAACTTTTTTTTCAGAAGAGAACCCTCATTTTGAGACGGAAAGAGCGTACTTGTCATGTATTTTACATTTTCTAACGAAATGTAAATATGTCTATTGTAACGAATGAGGAAAGACAAACAGAAAACAGAACAATAAACGTGAATAAAGAACACACAAATTTATGTGGTTCACTAACAATGTGTTAGCTATGTCCACGCATGGGCAAGAACATATCTTATTAATGGAGGCAAAATATAAATTATGGATCTGTCAGAGAACATGTATCAGATCTCTATAAAACAGATTGTCAGAATACACACAATATAGGGTTCTAGGGGATAGCACACAGTATTAATATTCTCTCACCCTAGACAGCAAGGTTGTAAAACCCTAATCAGAGGCGTTCCCAATAAATACCATTTCGGTTGTATGCGGCCGCACATTGATGTTGGCTATGCGGCCGCATAGCTCCCTTTTTCACCGGACTGCATAAGCCGTCTATGCTCATGCATCCACCCCATGCTGTCACATTGACCCCAGATGGGCATGCGGCCGCATGTTCATCCAAATTGATCGAATTCACAACACATAAACAAAACAAAAGGTTCCTCTCCGATTGGGACAGAGCCGTTAATACATTGATAAAAGTACTTGACAGCTAATCCCTATTTTTTTATACTTCTTTTCGCGGGATCAAACAGAGCATAGAAAAAAGCATCAAACAACAACAAAATTAACACCGTACGAATTAGGTTTTACGTATCAGTACCTAGGGGGAAGGCGATTGAAATGATTCCATAACTGATCCTCAAAATCCTCAAGCTTGGTTTCTTCATGGTTCATATCATAAAGCCTATTCAAAACTTCATTATAAACCTCCAGCTTCTGCGTTTGTTGCCGGTTCTTCTTCGCCGCCGACAAAGAAGAATTAGATTCCTCCGCCCTACTTCCGCAGCTCTCAATTCCCTCCACCGCCATTAAATTTTGTTCGAATAAATCAATGAATCTCGACTTGGATTGGACAATGTGCTTGATTTAATCGATCGAATTTGAGGAAAATTAAATGAATTGATTGAATTTTGAACAGAAAATTTGTTTGTTTGTTTCGAGTCAGGAGGAGGAGACGGAGAGAAGTGAGGAGAAAGAAAGATGGTATGTTTTGGGTTTTGCGTTGTGATCAAACTTAACGACATAGTATCCGTACATCGGGCCTGGTTTGATGTACTCATAGTCTCATACGGGTGGGGTGGGTCCTATATGAAAATGGATTAAAAGACAATAATCAAAAGGAATTTTGGTAGTCACTATCTAACTTTATACTCCCTCCGCCCCATATTATTATGTTACTCACTTATTATTATGCGTAAAAAATAAGAAATAATTTTATTAAGGTAGGAGTTATAAGTGGGTAGGAGAGAGAAAGTGGGGTAGAAAATAGTAAGTAGATAGTTGTTGTGAGTATGACAATTGGGTCCCATGAATAAAGAACTATTAAAAAGTTTTATTTTTAGGAAAGTGTGACTTACAAGTACAAGTGAAACGCCCTAAATGGCAAAATGAATAAGGTTTTATGAGACAGAGGGAGTATGTCACAAATCCGCATACTCGAGATCAGTTATACCACTTTTATGTAACACAATATGTATTATAGATGATACAATGGTTATTTATCAATAATGATGTCATGATAATATCAACATTGTTAATTTATCACAGTTAAATTACACGTGATATACAATGTGATAAATAAAAGTGACACGGGTGATTTAATCTCAAATTCTGTAGGAGTAGGTATCCTAGAGATTTAATTACATTTTCCTCAATCTTAAGTTATCAAATATTCTCTCTTGCCTCAATTATAATTATAAGTAAAAATATTTACTTTTACAAAAATAAAGATTAAAAAGTAGTTTAATTGTTTTAATTATATAATAAAAATATGTTAAAATTATTAATATATCCTCATATTAAATTTTTATTAAATGTGTGTTTCTTTTTTTAAAATGAATGATTAATTAAGAAATATTTTTGATAAAATAATATAACATACTGTATTATTTAATTAATTTTGCATTGAAATTTATAATCATATTGTTTATTTTTACAGTAGGCGAAAGAATGATTTCTTACACATCGTCAATGAGCCTTGGCTCCGGTGGCATAGGTGTTAGAGTTACCACTTGATCTAAAAGCTTAAGCTATTAGATCGTGACTCAACAATGTATATCAAACATTCACACTCCCCCTCACGTGTGACCCGGTTGCATATGTGGAGAGATTACAAACATGCCACATTATCGGGCATGCCAAATTTCAAACAAGCCACATTATCGGGCATGTCAACATAGTGCAATTTTTGCACATTTAAATCTGGGTAATACTGCAAGCGGACGGAATCGAACCCGAGACCTTGCGCTCTGATACCATGTTAGAGTTATCACTAGATCTAAAAACTTAAGCTATTAGATCGTGGCTCAACAATATATATCAAACATTCACAATAGATCTTGACTTTTCTTCAAAAGGTTCAAAAGGTTAAGAGTTCGAATCCTTCTCACTCAACGTTGTAATTTGAAATGTTGAAACTTTGAGAAAAAAAAAAGGATTCTCTACACATCTTGGGGCATCATATCTCTTTCTTTATTTATTGATCTTTATTTATTCAATGAGTAGCTGACGTGGAATCTACAAGGATTGTAGTCCGTTTCCAGTGTCATGTTTACGGAGGATGGATTTTGCGGGGCCAACCTATAATGCTTTCTCACTTTTATCATTTCTCTCCTAGCCGACGTAAAAGATTGCTACCTTTATATTGGAGTAATAAATATCGCAATATTTTTTTGAGCAATAATTTTAAGTTAATTTTAAATCATACTTTGTTTTCATTTGTGTTTCACTTTTATCATCATTCTTTTTTTTCTTTTAAAAGACTATTGATGTTTGAAAAATATAACATTTTAATCCCAAAATTGTTGATTAATGCAAGAATTAGTCACAAATTAAGGGACATATTTGGGGCTAAAATAATATATCTTCTAAAGTATAATGGTTTTATGAAAGAATAAAAATATTTTATAATAGTAAAAGTGAAACACGCGTACAATAGTTTTTTATAAAAGAAAAAAATATTTTATAATAGTAAATGTGAAACATGCTTTAAAATACAAATAATGAAAATAGAGTTCACCCATAATTTAATTATATTAATAAACATTTAAAAATTGTTATTGATATTATTTATAATGGCATATCATAATAACAAGTTTTATATTTTTAATACAATAATTAAATTATTCTAAAATTGTTGCTCAAAATTTTTTTTGAACAAATATAAAAAAAGTGTTATATTTATGTTGGAACAGAGGAGGAAGAAGTATTTTTTAAGAGCAACGTTAGAGGAATGAAAGAAAGTTACAAAATACTGCTCACAAAACAAGTTACCGATATTTTATTGGTTTAATAAATAATGAACCCGCTACAATTTAATTAAAACACCAATAAAATATAATATTTTTTGTGATTAAAATTTTGTGTCCCTGATATTTTTAATTTATGAAAGCGGAAGATAAATTATAGCGCAGGTTATCAAACCAAGTACTCTCTTCGTCCCCGGTGAGTGTGGACTTATTTTCTTTTTCGTTCGTCCCAGGTGAGTGTGGACCGTTCAAAATGACAAAGAATTTTTACTATTCTACCCACTCATTCTCTCTCCTACTTTACTTTTACACTCATAACACCAATCAACTTACTATTCCTTTCACTCATTCTCTCTCCTATTTAATTTTTCATACTCACAAATACCTCCTTCCACTATTTATCTCTCTTACTTTTCCTTAATTTATGTGCTCAAAATTTTGATCCACACTCACTTGGGATGGAGGGAGTATTCGAGTATCAAATTTGGTTTATTTTATGTATTTGAATCTACTATGTTATATTTGTAAAAAACTAGTACATGCCCGTATCCAAGGATACATGTTTTTTTTTTAATTTAAAAAAAAAAATTTAAGGACAAAATGAGAAAGGGACAAATATATGAGAGCAAAATGAGAAATTTGACGTTTGGTACTGTTTATTCAACTGTAGATAGTAAAGGTCTTATTTATACTATAGATAATAACAATTCTTCTATATTTTGTTCGCTTCAATCATGGGCCAGCCCGAACCTCTTGAAGCCCACCTCTTCAAGCCCATCAAGCCATCAATTATAAAAGCTTTCTAAAAAGTGAGTCCATTACTTCCTTCTTTATGTATGATATTGTGGTTAAAAAAAATAGGGGAAATATCATATTTTGCCCATGTACTTAAGGATTAGATTTAGATATGTTTTCATGGTCAATATTTTGCAGATATGCACTTATATTCTCATTTAGTTGGAGTAAATTTGACCACCGTTAAGTTTTCATCCGAAACTTAACGAAAATGCTTATGTGGCGACATATGTAGATTATTTATGCTTCGTTGGTAATCACTTAATGCTAATGTGGACGTTTACATTAAAGATAGGTGGTAAAGTGTAAACTTCAAAAATAATAAGACTAAACATTTATTCACCAAATATGGAAGGGCCTAAGTATAAACGAATCTGATTAGAGAAAGAAACTAGGGAATTTGCCCCATAAGTTTTTTTTGGAACAAATCATTTTTTACTAAGTTCCTCATTGTATTAAAATGCCTCATAAGTTTTCATGTTGTATTATGTAATCCCTCCGTCCCAATCTAAATGTCTCAACTTTTCTTTTTGGGCGTCCCATTTAAAATATCTCAACCCAAAAAAGGAAAGTTTTTTTTACTATTCCACACACTCATTCTCTCTCCTACTTTACTTTTACACTCACAACATTCTCTCTCCTAACTATTCCTCCCACTCATTCTCTCTCCTATTTAATTTTTCATACTCACAACATTTAAATTTTTTCTCTTTCTTACATCACTTTCCTTAATTCTCGCGCCAAACCCATTTTAAGACATTTAGATTGGGACGGAGGGAGTATAATACAACATTTAGTTATGCAGTAGTTTACAATCATAATACAGCATCCGCACCACCGCCTCCGCCACAGCCCAGCTCCGCCGCCGCCATCTGCTATCGCCGCATGCCGGATTCCGGTCAATTTTCGCCGGAATCCGGTCAATTTTCACCGGAATCCGGCAATTTTGGCCGGAATCCGACCGCCGATCGCCGGAGGTCGGAATCTGATCGCCGCCCACGGGCCCGGACTCAGTCACGGCGGCCGCAGCGAATGCGATATATGGCCTTAATTGATGTTGTAATTTCGAAACATAATACAACATGGGGAAGAAACTTATCGGGCATTATGAAACTTTTTTAGAACTTATCGGACATAGTCCCAAGAAACTATGTCATCTTCATCTCAAAACCCTAAACCCCCAAATTCTCTCTAGCCACAAGTCATTCAATCAACCCATATATATTTCGATTCCCAATTTTGGAAACCAAATTCCTTATATATTTTAATTTATAAGCTAAAAAATATTGAGCTTTCTGTGCGGATCAAATTATACTATGAGTCCACAAAACGACGCTCAAAATTTGAGCAAATCGTGAGCGAAAATGTGTTTGAACTCAAAACAGGTTAAAAGATTATTTTTTAATTTTGATTTATCCCAAACAACATCGTTTATGCAATATATCAAAAAAGTTCATAATTTTTTTCGCTTATAAATAGTAAATAGAGTCTAATATTGTATAGGTTATTCACACCTCTTCTTCCCTACTTTCTCTTTAAGTTTAAGTTAAAAAAAAAAAACTGAACGGTATAAACTGAGGTACGAACTGGGCTAGTCCGGGCAAAGCTTAAGTGGATTGGGCCCTAAACATAATCCTAACGAGCATGATGTACGAGAAAGGGAATGGACTTATCTACCTTCCTCGAACCAAGCCTTCTCGTCATTCCCCTAGGTCGACCTAGACTTAGTAGGCGAAATGACTAAGGCCCAAGACTCAATGACGAGGAGACCTCCCTCCAACGACGAGCTGAGCTCCCTTGACGACGAGGAGGCCTCCTCGGCTATCAAATCACCAGGAACTGGGCTTCCCTACCTTCCTCGTCATTTCCTAAGGCCGGCCTCCTCCCTCTAAGGACGAGCTGAGCTACATTGACGACGAGAAGACCCCCCTCCAAGGACAAGCTGAGCTCCCTTGACGACAAAGAGACCTCCCTCCAAGGAAGAGCTGAGCTCCCTTGACGACGAGGAGACCTCCCTCCAAGGTCGAGCTGAGCTCCCTTGACGACGAGGAGACCTCCTTCCAAGAACGAGCTGAGCTCCCTTAATGATGAGGAGACCTCCCTCCAAGGTCGAGCTGAGATCCCTTGACGACGAGGAGACCTCCCTCCAAGGACGAGCTGAAAAAAATTATGTCTTTTTCGGGGAAAAACATTGTTCACGCCTGAAAAAAATTCTGTCTTTTTGCCGAAAAAACACTGTTCAAGCCTGAAAAAAATTCTGTCTTTGCCGGAAAAAAACATTGTTCACGCACGGAAAAAATTATGTCTGGGCCGGAAAAAACACTGTTCGCGCCTGAAAAAAATTATGTTCACTGTTCGTTTGGAAATTTGGGCCGGAGAAAATTCTGTTTGGCTGATAAAACTCTGTTCAGTTTGAAACTCACTTTAGCTTCCTAGTTCCAATGGAAGAAGGTCGAACCGCTAGTAACAGCCCTAAAAGAGTTTAGATTGAAGACATTCCTATCAATCCAAAGACTGGTCTCCCTTTCGTCAATGGGGAGTTGCCTCCCCCACCACCATTGATAGACGGGCTGCCCCCACTAGGGATGACCCTGCGTCCTAGGGGACAACCAACAACCGAGGTGATAGTTCCAAACCCACCTCGTCGTAAGCGAGGAAGACGACCTGGGAGCCAGACGACGAGTAATGACGAGATGGGAACAACTGGGACCTCTACCCAGCAAATCGATCGTCGTACTCGCTTGTACCAACAAATGGAGACTTTGCAACGTATTTATGAAACTCAAAATGCTCTGTTGCAATGGGACCCCGAACACTCTCTTGCTGAATTTATGATGCCCACGATGTTGCAATGGGACCCCGAACACTCTCTTGCTGAAATTCCCTTGGAGGGGAAAGTCATCTTGACAGGCGTGGTAGTAGGGGGAATAGAGAAAATCTTCCACCTGGCCAAAATCCCCCTCATCATAACTCTTCCAAGCAAAACCTCCAAGATCTCCCTCCTCATCATAAGGCACACGCTAATGGAAGAACAAGAAACGAGGTTGTAGACTTGAGAAGTCACTTAGACGACAGGGAGCATGAGGTTAACTCTGGTGACTTGCGAGCTAGGCTTAGTCATGGAAGACGTTTAACCCCTCCTCATCATATTACTCCTCCTCGACATATGACTCCTCCTCGTCATATCACTCCTCCTCGACATATGACTCCTCCTCATCATATCACTCCTCCTCGGCATATGAACCCTCATCGTCATCACTCCTCCTCGGCATATGAACCCTCCCATCATAGGAGCCCTCTTCAATCGAGGAGCCCTCTTCAGCCGAGGAGCCCTCTCCGTCATACAGCCCCTCATCCTGAAAGGGCACAAAGGAGAGATAGAACACCATCTAAACATGGAGATAACCACCAGGAGCTCGAGGAACATAGCCGGGTGAATGGTGACAGAAGAAGAGAAAGGTCCCACCGGAGCTCTCACTTCAGTTCCGGAATTGACGCCAGAGATCTATTGATGCTGAAGAAAAGGCTTGATGAGATGGAAATGGGTAAGAAAGAAACGAAAAAAGATGACACAAGTGCCACCCGTCCATTCTCACAGGAAATAAATAATATACCTCCCAATCATGCCCTGAAAGTCCCAAACTTTGACAAGTATGCGGGAACCACCGACAGGGACCATGTGCAGAGTTTTAAATTCACTATGGCCCTCCTCACCAAAGCAGATGACATTCTCTGCAAAGCTTTTGCAAGTAACTTATCCGAAACAGCTTTGACTTGGTTTTGTGAGCTAAAAAAGGGAAGCATTGACAGCTGTAGGACTATGAGGAGGAAGTTCCTGGATCACTTTGCACGCAGGAAAAAGGAAGAAAAGGTTGACTGACCTTGCTAACATCTAGCAAGGAAAGAATGAAACTACTATGAGCTACAACAATAGGTTCAGAGCAATGGCAGACCAAGTAGAGGAAAGTCTGACCGACAAGGAAGTAATATTGTGCTTCAACTCCGGACTAAGATCCGGACAACTGATCTACGAGCTCTCTGCCAGAGAGCCCAAGTCAAAATTCGACCTATACAACGTGGTATATGCCATAGCCACGGCCGAAAGAAAAAAGCAAGAAAAGATCTGAACAAGACAAAAACAGAAGCAGCTGGAACTCACAAGGCTTCTAATGGAAATGGCTACAAAAGGGAAGAACGGAATGTGGGGTACTAAAAAGGCTGAGATCTTCACCCCCCTCACCAAGCATATCACATAAATCATGCAATTGGTGATCACCCACGTGACCCTTCCAAGTACTATGACTTCCATAAAGACCATGGTCATAACACTGAGAACTGCATCGCCCTCAAAAGGATGATCCAGAGGTGGGTTGATGAAGGCAAACTTGATCGTTATGTCCTGAAAAAGGATGGCGAGTGAAAAGGAATGAGGACAGTGATGATAAAGATAAGGAGGATGAAGAAGAAAAAAGGCCTCCTAGGGCTAAACTCCATTAGTTTCTCCTAACACAGTTCTGTCCATCCCGGATATAGCCCCTCATCTCGTAAACAGGCCAGAACTCGGGGGCAAACCATGTCTTGAGACAAGGAGAGTTGCGGGACACAGACAAACCAGTTGGAAGTGAGATATTAGATGGTCATAAAGACAACAATGATACAGTTATGTCCGTCCTAGATATATCCCCTCATCTCATCAACGGCCAGAACTCGGAGGCCAACCATGACTTGAGACAAGGAGGGCTATGGGACGTAGATGAACCGGTTGAGTTGACTACCCCTACAACAATGAAATTCAAAGTTAAATTATGACAAGGTCAGCGGACTACCAGGTCAAGACCTAGCAATTGAATGAAGATCCCGGACAAACAAGAGCAGAACTATATCATTAGTTTTAGTCTATTTTTATATAATAGATTATTCTTTGATAATCTTTTACTTTTCTAGCAAGGTAGGATTGCAGTTTAATGTAATCAGTTCAGTTAATGAAATTTATTTATTCAACATGCAAAGAAACTATCAAGACAACACGGAAGATAAGGACCATCCTCATCAACCTTCAAAGGGATAAAATCCCACCATAAAATCACCCAAGACCTATAATCGAGCGATCGAGTTCCTCCTCGTCATGGATAGGTGAGACACATATCTAAAATTTATGTAGAGTCACCTTCCTCGGCATAAGGAGATGAAAAAGAAGGGCGAGCCTAACGCCTTGCCGAGGAAACGCCTCGGCCTAACGACTATCGGCAGACACATCTAAAACCTATGTACGAGTCACCTTCCTCGGCATAAGGTGATGAAAAAGAAGGGCAAGCCTAACGTATTGCCGAGGAAATACCTCGGCCTAACGACTATCGGCGGAACCACCCTAGACCTATGTACGAGTCATCTTCCTCATCATAGAGAGATGAAAAAGAAGAAAAATCAAGTGTCATGCCGAGGAAACCCTCCTCGGCCTAATGACCTAACTTGCAAAACATCAGACTGAGGTAACCCCTCGATCCAGCCTACACATCTTGAAGTACGAGGAGACCTTCCTCGGCTCCCCAAAGTTGGTGTGCACCTTTGCAAATACACAAGAAAGCAAGGCAGTTCATATATCAAAGCAATAAAGAAAGACGAAGAAAAATTGAGAAAAGTCAATTGCATTGATGGAAGAATTGAAGTACAAAGGTTCCATGCTATTACATCAGAAAAAGTTAAAAAACCTAAGCCTGCTTGTTTACAAATGGCTCTTCGAAGAAGGCCTCTGTTTCAGCATCCTGAGTTTGAGCCTCAGCTTGAGCTCCCTCGTCGATTGGCTCCTCAGCATTGATGCCCTCCTCGTCCTCGACTAACAGAAGGCCCTTCCTGTTAGTAAGATGATCTATGGAGGGCTTGACCGCCTTCAGCTTGTCCACATAGTCTTCGTCGAAGGATCTACAGATGACAGCCCGGTCAACCCTTTGATTCCACCCTTCACGGGCCAGGAGATCCATGACCTTGAAGATTGGCGCCTCTTGGAAAAACTGCTCGGCCTCAGCATATGATTTAATATGCCGAGCCGAAAGTCTGGTCGAGGAAGTAGAGCCTGCCTTCTTCGAGGGAATGACCACCTCTGCCTCCCTTAGGCGGTTGGGCACAGAACCCCTCTCTCCGGCATCAACCTCCTCGTCTTGAGATTGGCTGTCAGCTATGGCCACCTCGCCTTGAGGAGCTTCTCTTTGGGGAGTCCCCATCTCCACCTGGTTGCCTCCCTCGGCAGGTTCCACCTCGGCATCTTCTTCAGTTCCCCCCACAGGCTTCAACGGGACAGCCGATGCTTCATGAGTAGACAAGACAGCATGATGTTGAGTGGCATCAGATTGACTCTTAGTTACGGTCGAGCTCCGAGGAGCCCTCCTCCCCTGCTTGGCTAAGGCCAGAGGTTATACCTTAAATCGAAGATTGAACGGGCAAATCACAGGCAATAAGTAAATCTGGGCAACGAACTCAAGAGCACGAGATGGCTTTTGAATCTTGCTATTTCGCTCTCAAACTCAAAGGGTGATAAAAGATTGAAATTGTGGAAGGTTTTTGCTTTTATACCCACAAATCCGGGTCGAGTATGTCACGACCCTAATCATAGGCACCATTTTAGCACATGTTGAGCACGTGGGGGTGGGGTGTGTAGCATCTCATTCTATGCATTGTTGCGATATTTGCAATGTTTAGGTGTTCATTTCGATATTGATAACTTATGTGATTTTAGGATGTTAATAAATTAATTCTAATTATTTAAGGTCTAATTGAAACAAATAGGAAATGTTGTGGTGGAATTATAATAATTGAAATTTAAATAAAAGTTTATAAGTGTGGAGGTGCTTTAGTGTAATAGTGGAAAGTTAAGGTTGTTAGTTGTATCAATGTCAACCTTAGAGGAGCTTAGGTAAAAAATTGAAATGCTTATCCTTGGTTTATGATAAAGGAAGCTTCATTTTTAGTTCATCAGCTCTTATTGTCTTCTCTACTTCCATGGAAAACAAAACCCTAGCTTTTCCTTCTTAAATTCATAGCCAATTCAATCCTTGTTCATTTCTTGATCCGTCTTCATATTATCGTTCGTGAAGCCGGGGGGATCGTATCTATTCGGAAAAAGATTTTCTTATTTTCGAATTAATTAGGTAAGTTATTATGATTTCCTTAATATTCTTGATCATTCCATGTTAAAGTTGATATTATGGTTGTTTAAATGTTGTTTGGTATTTTTGGAACAATTTGATTTGAGTTGGAAAGGAATGGTCATTGAATGAGTTGAAGATAGACTTGGTGATGGTATTGTTTTATAAGTTGAAAGGATAGTATTAAAGTGAAAATAAATGTTGAAGTAGTTGTTAGATATATGTGCATGGGTTGTTTGCCCATTTTTCTTGAATTGGAAGGTTGGAAAATGACTTTGGTATACTGTACTTGGGTTGGAATGAGTATGGAATGGTTTGGTATGAGTGGTGGTGAGGTTTTGTACCTGTTTTGTGGCTTAAGAAACAGAGGAAATGAATATATAACATTTTGGGTTGGTCTTGCTGATGCTTCAGCTCTGTTCTGATTTTCTGGTGAAGGGCACGAGTCGTGCCCTGTGGCATCGTCCCCTCAAGTTGGAAGAGTCGTGCCATGTGGGACGACTGTATTAGGCTGGGTGTTAAGGTGGCACGAGTCGTTCCATAGGGCACGAGTCGTGCCCTGCCCTGTTGCCTCTGAACCATTTTTCCAGCATTTAAAACCTAATCTACCTAGTATATATTTAAACCCTTTTTGACCCTAATCAAAGTACAACAATTGAGCTTTACAATGATGTCTTAACTTATCAAAACGGATATAAGGAAGAGGTTTAAATATTGCACGGAATATGGTTGAAAGGCTTGATGGGAACTTAACCAATGTTATTCAAACTTGGTTATTTGATCTTGAACCTTTAAAAAGGTTACTTAATGTTGTATAGTGAATATGTAGGGATTGTTTATGATACATTGTGCCCTTACTTGGTTACCTATTCATGGTTTGTGATTCAAATAGTGTATGAAATATATGTTGCACTATTGTATTGGTTTGAACATGAGTATGAATACCATGTTGTTACTTTGTTATCCCTATGGTGGATTTCTTTTCAAGTATATATTATGTGCTTGAATGTATTTCAATCAGCTGATGTTTAGGGGTATAATGGAATACGATCAATTATGGAAATTGTTCTATAAGGTGATCGGATTACATTATACCTGTGACTGTCCCCTTCTGTGGCCACAGACTGGGGTGATAGCTTCTGTATTGAGCCAAAAGCCTTACAGATTGCTAGTATCTTATATGGTTCTCTGAAATATGAGTCTTATAAGATGTGAATATGCCTAAGCAGTTCACAAATGAATGGATTTTACTCCCACGTTGTACGACTTATTGTTCAGACGGGAAAGGTAAACTGAGGTAACGTAATGTGTTTACTGCTTTACCAATGTGTTGTGAGCAACCTTGTTATGTGTTGCATTTTACTTGGCATCTTGTTGCATTCATAATAGCTTATTGAGATTTATTCTCACCCCTTCTCCCTTTACTATTTTAGATCGTACTGAGATAGGCGGACCAGCCCAGTGAGGACGGGAAGGAGTTTGGACGTTGTCTTTCGGAGATTGTCAGGGTATGTTAGAGTTAGATGGTTGGGAGTTGTTTGTGAGCATTACTCTTTTGGGAAAACAACTTGTATATTAAACTACTTCTGTAAAACCTTTTCATTTGTATTTATGTTGTAAATAAACATATTGTCATTTTCTTTCTAAGTTAGTTTTATAAACCTATCTCCATGTGGAGAAGTGATGTTGTTTTGTTGATGTATGAAAGTTGATTTTCTTTTCCAGTTAAGTAAAAGTTTTAAAATTCAGGTGGTTTTATTAGTAAGGGGACCCTCCCGCTCGGGGCACGAGCTAAGATTCCGGGTCGGGGTCCCCACAAAGTACGGGTCAGATGCCGTCCTTTCCAAGCATTTAATGGCGTTGTGGGTTTCCAAGACGTGTGTCAGACATCGTACACCACGCCCCATCATTGCACTATTAACCGGCGGATATTGAAGCGACACTCACCACGTCGACGCCTGTTCGTATTCGTTTATGCCGAGGTAGAGCATTACTTCCTCCTCGTTGTAGATGAGCTAGGAAGTCGGGGGCCACTGAACGGTATAAACCGAGGTACGAACTGGGCTAGTCCGGGCAAAGCCTAAGTGGATTGGGCCCTAAACATAATCCTAACAAGTATGATGTACGAGGAAGGGAATGGGCTTCTCTACCTTCCTCGAACCAAGCCTTCTCGTCATTCCCCTAGGTCGACCTAGACTTAGTAGGCAAAATGACTAAGGCCCAAGACTCAATGATGAGGAGACCTCCCTCCAAGGACGAGCTGAGCTCCCTTGACGACGAGGAGGCCTCCTCGGCTATCAAATCACCAGGAACTTGGCTTCCCTACCTTCGTCGTCATAGCTTCCTCATCATTTCCTAAGGCCGACCTCCTCCCTCCAAGGACGAGCTGAGCTCCCTTGACGATGAGGAGACCTCCTTCCAAGGTCGAGCTGAGATCCCTTGATGACGAGGAGACCTCCCTCCAAGGATGAGCTGAGCTCCCTTGATGACAAGGAGACCTTCCTCCAATGATGAGCTGAGCTCCCTTGACGACGAGGAGACCTCCCTCCAAGGATGAGTTGAGCTCCCTTGATGAGGATGAGGTCTCCTCGGCTATCAAATCACCAGGAACTTGGCTTCCCTACCTTCGTCGTCATAGCTTCCTCATTATTTCCTAAGGCCGACCTGGTCATAGTGACGAGGAGCCTCCTCCCCGGCGTACCTGCAGAATTGCAGTTTATACAGTCCTATTTAAATAAGGACATTGAAGCAGTTATAATCCCTCTAGGATTGTAACCACCTCTCATACAAATTCAGATCAAACAAGGACTCAACATATATAATCCTCCTAGGATTTATATTTTATCTCTTAGCAATCCAATTCAACATGGATTATACATTGCTATACCTATAAATACAAACCATAATTCACATATTTTGGTACATTATCTTTTGACTCTAAACTTTTGTCAATTGATTTCTCTCTATAAACACAAATACTTACTCTCACGCCGGAGGGCCTTCGCCGGAGAAGCCCCGCCTTAGTTTACGTGTTTTGTTCTCTGTTTCAGGCTATTCAATCGCTGGGATATAACATACCGTCGGATTTGGGCTGATCCGATTGTTTCTGGTAGCATCAAAAACCTTTTAAGTTTTTTATAATGGATAATTACGGAAACAATTCTAGATATAATTCTAATCAAACTTGGCTCGAAGAAACGTTGGTTACTAATCCAAATTTCACAAGCAATTATCGTAAAAAACAACTTCCAAAACTACTCTCAAAGCTCAAATCCTATCAACTTCTCCCAAAACTCATCCCGTAATTTTAATTCTCCGCTAAACAATCAAACATCTTATGGCTCAATGCCATTCCAAAGCTTCACTCCTGAGTCGCAGAACAGTGAATTTGTTCCAGAGACACAAGAGGAAGATGAAGGAGGCGAAGAAGAAGAGGTTGTATCAAAAAGGCGAAAAGGAGCTCAAAAAAAGAAAAAAGAAACCATTGGCTTGAAATTCTCAGAAGATGAAGCTCTCGTCAGTGTTTACATGAATACAAGCACTGATGCAATAATACGTACCAAATTGTTTGTTGGTAAACAATTATATGAAAATCATGAAAGCAAACCTTTTAAAGATGAGCATGTGTGGCTTATGCTGAAGAACTATCCCAAATGGGAGCAACGGATTCAGGTAGCGACATAAGGTTCAAGCTTAATGAGATGGGAGGTTACGCGACAACGAAAAGTGATGATGCAGACACCGTTCAATTAAGAGAGCGACCACCAGGGAAAAAAACAGCAAAGGCAGCGGCATCAGCTGGAAAGAAGGGGTATTCAAGTGGAGGGTCTTCAACTGCTGAAGTAGTAGAGGGTTTTACTACTCGACTCCAGCTACTCTCTGACCAACACCCAGCAATTATTGAACTGGAACGAGAGAAATTGGAGCATTTGAAAAACAAATACTTTATGGAGAAAATGTTGGCCAAATTAGCTTTACTTGGAAAGCTACTTGAAAAGGCGATATTGTCCCCAGGAGAGGAGGAGATGAAGGCACGTTTGATGAGCGAGTTGAAGGATTTTTAGTCGGTTTAAGTTTCCTTTCTTTAATTATCGTAGTGTGTTGTTTCTTACACTACAAGAAAGAGGCTTATTTACGGCGGTTAAAATCCGCCGTAAATAATACGCGCCCCGCCGTATATAGTATTTACGGCGGACTAGCCGCCGTAAATAGATCCCCGTATAAATCATCGCCGTATATACTATATACGGCGGGACAACCGCCGTATATAGTATATACGGCGGATATACCACCGCCGTATATAAATGGAATACATACGTATAAAATGGCATATTTGAGTGATCTTTATACGGCGGAATGTGTAACCGCCGTAAATAAGAGACGAGTCGTCCGCTCCGTGACGAGTCGTCCCAGTTGCACGCCCCCCACTGTGTTCCCTCGTCCAAACGAGTCGTCCATGGCCATTTTATACGGCGGTCACTATATCCGCCGTAAATAACTAAATAGGGACGACTCGTCCAACATGGCACGAGTCGTCCCATTTACACCCCCTACTGGTTCCCTCGTCCCCCCTTTGGGCACGAGTCGTCCCTAGGTTTATACGGCGGATTTAGTCACCGCCGTAAATAATCCTATTTTTTTTTTCCCCAGCTTTGTATAATTCATTTTCCCCAAAAATACGTTCACAAAAACCAAATTCAACCTGTACACACACAATATAACCAAAAATACACAAATGCAATCAATATTTACAATCTACATATTAACACAATTAATGTTGAATGTATCCAGACATAATAACCATTATACAAAACTCAACAACAACAACCCAGTTCAACACCAGTTCTGCCACCCTTGGTCTCAGTTATTTTAAGGCCATTTACAGCAGTGCATGGACATGTTTTGGGACTTAAAACCTATCAAACATATGTACTTACATACTCGGTTCTTGCATTACAAAATCTTAGCTTACCATTATCAACAACAACAACAACATCAACAATAACTCACAACACCAAGAACAAAATATAATATATCGGAGTACTAACATTATTGAGTTTAAAAAAAAAAAAAAAACCCAGAAATTAAAAGTAAATTAGAAAAGGGGAAAGAAATGTATACCTGATTGTTGTTGATTGAAGAAATCAAAGCTCAATTTCCCAGGCTGGAGGAGAGAGAGAGACTGAGATCGCTAGAGGAGAGACGAAAGAGAGACTGAGTAATAAGACCAAGACCAAGAACAATAAAATCCAAAAAATTAAAAATAAATACCAACCTGCTGATTTGGAGGAGAGAAAGAGATCTTCGTTCGTTCGTGCCCTAGCTATGGAGTCTTCGTGCCCTAGCTGCTGCTATGGAGGAGAGAAAGAGAGGGAGAGATACCGCGAAACTGAATAGGGAAATTTGGTTTCCCGGTATTTAATAACATTTACGGCGAACGCGTATAATCCGCCGATAATAGTTAACTATATACGGCGGACGCGTATAACCCGCCGTATATAGTTAACTATATACGGCGGCTACTTATACACCGCCGTATATAACCTCGATCTCATACGCATTCACTGAGAAATATACGTATTTACTTACTTACGGCGGTCTAGACCGCCGTAAATATTAATTATATACGGAGGTATACATAACCGCCGTATATATATGATATATACGGCGGACGCGTGTCCACCGCCGTAAATGAGCGCCGTAAATAGCCCCTTTTCTTGTAGTGTTAATTCAGTATTATTTTTAAATTTATTGTATTGTTGTTTTTAAATTTCTGTATTGTGAAGTGGTTTGTTATGAATAAATGTGTGTTCTTTGTTACATATTGTGTTTTGTCAAATCAAATGAATGGCATTTGTAGTCTAGTTGGTCAATAAATGAATGGCATCAGGAAGCTGGTTATTATCATGGAATTTAGTTCTTTTGTCCACACATATATTGTATAGTTAATCAATTAAAAAAAAATTGGATACTAGTATACCAATAAATGAAAAAACTCTGAGCAAGTTCACATGCGTAGTGTATGATTTGTCACGGTCAGCTTTAATTTCAACTCATCTCCATTATTTGTCAAGAGTCAGGAATTCAATAAATTATAGTTGTTAAAGTTGATTTCTCATATCCAACTTGATGTTTATTTATCAGTATTTTATATAAAAAAAATGCAATTACAATAAAATATAATTTAAAAAAAATATATTTTGTATTGTGAACGAATAAAAAACTAATTTATATCACTAATTTATAAATAAAATAAATATTTTATTTGTTAATTATAAAAATGTTTTGAGCGAAAATTTCGCTCACAATTGCAGGATATCAGTTTCTGTGAGCGAAAATTCACTCAAAGACCAATTTTGCTCACCATTGTGCATGCTCTTACGAACTTACGGTGTTTGCGTTGATGTTAGTGTTTGTGGTACTGGAGTTGATGGTGATTTTGGTGGTAGGGGATGTTGATAAAATTGGTAAAATAAAGTAACAATGATTTGTGGTGATTTTGGTGATGGTGGTGGTGGTGGTGGTAGAGATGGTGATATAATTGATTAGATAATTAAACATTGAATTTTGGTAATTTGGGTGGTGATGATAGTGAAGATGGTGTTTGGTTATGGTGGTGGGAGTGTGAAATGAATTCAAGCTATTAACAAAATCGTTAAATATTTAATGATTTCATTAATGGACTAATTATTTAACAGTTTGAACCCCAATCTTTAAGAAAATGACCACATCGACATTAAATGATTGCCATCGAAGCAGAAATAATCAACATATGTTGCCACATTATTATCTCCGTTAAGTTTTGGATGAAAACTTGACAGTGGTCAAATTTACCCTAATTAAATGAGAATATAAAGGCACATCTGTGGAAAATGGACTGTAAGGGCATATCTGCTTCTAATCCCTAAATATGGGGGAAAATATGTTATATCCCGAAAAAATAGAGTCCATTCCCAACAATTGTTACTGTCCTAAGATGATGTCACGCTCTTTTGCTACTGAATTAATGTATGAGAATTATTTAGACCACATAATCCACCTCAGTGGCGAAGCCAAAAACTTTTTATAAGGGGTCAAGATTTTTTTTGGATAAATATTATAGTTGAGGTATCCAAATTTAGCATACAAGGGAGTCAAAAATAATTTAGTGCAAAGTTTTTCCAAAATTAAGGAGGTCAAATGTATAAATTCATCAATTTTAATGATAAAAAGTCATTTTTATAAATTTAAACTTACTAAATTTGGCACATTCCAAAATTGAAACGGGTCGAACCATGTGGCCAGTGATCCACCTTGATATACCAAATAACTTTTTTTTTTTTGGGGAGGCAAATGGGTGATTACCAATTAGTCCTTCATCTTAATGAAAACGATCACTAAGGATGCATATTTTGAAAATTTACCACCAGGTCTTGTAATCATTGATGGACACGCGTAACCCATGTAAATTGACGAAAATTACACTCGTGCCACTCAGCTAAATTACGTGGACATGCGTGGAGTTCCTTACAGCTCCCTTTCTGCGAATTCTCTCTCCTCTTGCTCTTTTTTTTTTTTTTATTCTCACAAATTTAAAATGAAATCTCTTTAACATTCAAAAGTAAAAAAAAAAAAATAATCTGAAACCACCGTTAACCGTTGTGCTCGCATCGTCAAGACAAAACAAACTATTACCATCAATATATCATCAGAATCAATTTTGAGAAGTCCACAAATATTCCAAGTTCATAGTTCTTTTCGAGAAGTTTACAGTTATTACAAGAATAAATAAAAGAAGTTCACAATATTTTTAGTTAAGTTCACAATTTTTGCATGAAAAAGTTTTCAATTTTACTTTATTCACAGTTATTTTTAGTTAAGTTCACAGTTGTTTTTAGTCTTTAATAGCCTTTATTTTTGCTATATTATGATATTATCTAACATAATTTATTAATTCACAACTGTTTTATTAAAGTTAACAGTTTTTTTTTGTTAAATTCACGGTTGTTTTAATATTTTATTTTATAACCTCTATTTTTGCTATTTTATAAGATTATTGATATAATTGTTAAGTTCATAGTTGTTTTTAGTTAAGTTCACGATTGATTTTAGTCTTTTATGATCTCTATTTTTGCAATATTATAAGATTATTGTGTATTTGTTAAGTTAACAATTGTTTTTAGTTAATTTCACATTTATGTAGCGATGGTGAATTTTTTTTAACATCTGGAAGTCGCCACTTATTATTTATTGATGAAAAACAATAAGAAAAACATTTTTTAATATTTTCAAGAGATTCAAGGGTTCGGGGGTTATGTTATGGAATGGGTAGGTCAAGGAGCATCCATTTCACCAAATTCGAAGATTGGTCTTGCTAATTGGGTGTAATTAATCTAATCAATTCAAAGAACAATAAGAAGAAATAAATAAATCCTAATTAATTTATTAATTAGGAATGTCGGATTGTATGCTTCGAGATCGCCTCCATTGATTAAAGGGACTCTAGGCTAATTCTTTTGATGGGATTACACTACTCTAAAATCAATAGAGGGATTGAGAAGAGAAACGAAAGTTAAAGGATGATTACCTTTTTGAGAAGAGATTTGAACAAAGTTTCGACTCAATCCTAGGCTTGAATCTTGATGCGAACAGAGCTTCGCCTCAATCCTTGATTCGGGCTTCGATGTTTGTTTATCAACAAGGTTGACAAACAAACTTTAGGTGATTTAGGGTGATTTTGTAGTAATCTTTCAGGGAGAGAAACCAATAAAATGTGTGTGTTATGTGTTTTCGATCGGGGATCGGGGACCTCTGAAATACTGGAAGTCACCAAGTATTTATAGGGGTTTATTAGGTGGATGCATGACTTGGTCACCAAGTTTAGGAGACTCAAGTGGATTGGAACTCCTCCCAAGGAAGCATCCAGAACCCTCTCATGATTGGATACCCGGATTGGATGATATTTATTAAGAAAAGAGTTTGAAACGGAGAAGGAAAGTGATTTTGCATATCCTGCTGAGGGGTTGTCTCGCGCGAGACACGCCTGTTCCGCGCGGGACAACTAGTCAAATAACCATT
Source organism: Adenophora triphylla var. japonica (assembly GCA_022495995.1). Classification (NCBI taxonomy): domain Eukaryota; kingdom Viridiplantae; phylum Streptophyta; class Magnoliopsida; order Asterales; family Campanulaceae; genus Adenophora; species Adenophora triphylla. The sequence continues at coordinate 449,020 of JAFEMH010000847.1, forward strand.
TTGTCATCTTCAATTATTCCGTTAGTCAGTTAGGTCCCAAAACTAACGAGGTTAGTTAGAAATTTAACGAAACATGACGAAATTGATATGCTTTCATCAAAACACAAAAGAGAGACGAATAGTAGTATAATCATGAATTTATTGGTTCAGAATGGGGTGTCTACAATTTGTTATTAGTATTTTATGGCCGGTATATTTATTATTTTATGAGATTATTAAAATATTTGTTAATTCCACTGTTATTTTTTTTTTTTTTTTTGCTATTTTATGATATGATAGGCATATACTCCCTCCGTCCCATATTATCTTACCCATTTTGCTATTTTGAGCGTCCCACTTTAAAGTCACACTTTCTTAAAAAGAAAACTTTTTAATACTTCTTTATTCATGGGACCCACTTGTCATACTCATAACACTTTTTAAATTTATTATTCTCTCCACTCATTTTCTCTCCTAACCACTCACAACTCCTACTTTAATAACATTATTCCTTAAACCTTTCTCTACGCTTATGGGACAAAAAATTATTATTGTGACAAAAAATTAAAAATTAGGACATTTATTTAGGAACGACTGAATAGGTTAGAAGATGACAAGGACATGTTCACGCTTTGAGCTTGGCAGAAGAAATGGCAATTTTCACGGCAAATCTAAACAGATCTAGGTCGATCTGCTGTAAATAACTGACGGCAAGCAGATAACGAGATCGCCAGAGAAAAAGCATTTATCGGCTACTAAAAGATGGTCATAAGCTTTGTAGGGAGATGTGATTTCGACGTTCGAATCTGGCTTGATAAGAAGAAGACGGTCAGAGGCAGAGTAGAATGGCCATAGATGGGGAGGGGAAGGGTCGTCTGGAGGGGGAGGGTCATTGTGTAGAGAAAGAAAGTGAGGGGGTGGGGGTCACTACGTAGAGAGAGTGAGTGAGGTCGCGTATCAGTAGAGCCGTCAATACGGGAATACGGGATGGGACGGGACGAAATTACGTTGTCCCATGATGGAAACGGGACGAAACGGGACGGGACAAAAACGGGACGGGACGAAAATACTCCGTCCCATCCCGTCCCATTTGCGGGACGCGGGATCCCGCGGGACCCAAACGGGACGAAAATTTAATATATACTCCCTCCGTCCCGCCAAAACTGATACTTATTTCCTTTTTGGTCCGTCCCACCAAAATTGATACTGCCCAAAATGGCAAAGGAATCTTCACTATTTACCCCACTCATTCTCTCTCCTATTTCACTTTTACACTCACAACATTCTCTCTCCTAACTATTCCTCCCACTCATTCTCTCTCCTATTTAATTCTTCATACTCACAACATTTTCTTTCACTTTTTCTTTCACTTACTTTTCCTTAATCCCCGTGCCCAGAAATTTGGTATCAATGTTGGTGGGTCGAAGGGAGTATTTGTTTTTTACAATATTTTTTCGTCCCAAGCTTTCAGTCGTAAGTTGATATTATCTCATTGAAACTCTCGGAGAAGAACTTCATGAACCTGTGAACCTGTTTCCTGCAAAAAGAGTGTCAAGAATTTCATGAATCCGTGAAGTAGTGGACATTCATTTTAAAATTTTGGGACGGAGTAAGTAAAAATATTAATATGGATGCTTACTTGGCCATTTTGTCACCCTTTTCAATATGAAAGCCATTGATGAGAACAACAGTAGCAGTTCTACTTGGATAAGCTAGTTTGTAGTCTATTATCATGATCTGTACACCAAGAAGATGGAAGCCATGAATAAGAAAATGTTCAAATACGGATCAATACGGGAAAACGGGACGGGACGGGATAAAAATAAGTTGTCCCGCGACGGGAACGGGACGATACGGGACGGGACGAAAACGGGACGGGACTAAAATATTCCGTCCCATCCCGTCCCATTTGTATGGCAGGACGGGACGTCCCGACGAGACCGTCTTGACGGCTCTACGTATCAGCGTCTAGCAGGGAAAGGAAAGGGGTAATCTCGTCATTTAAAAAGTTTTAAATGAGTTAATGGATCCTATGATAATATTATTTCTGACATTGGAATAAGTGGTTGATTTTGAAAATATTTGTCTTAAATGGTAGTTCTGATTAGGCGGGAGGATTAGGCGGTAATAATCCCTTTTTTTTCAATTAATCTTTTATTCTCTCCATCACTAAATAAATGAATATCCAAATTTTATTTATAGAACATTCTGAAAATATTTACTTTTTGTAAAATTAAATGGCAAATATTTTTACTTTTTGTATAACTAAATGTTAAAGATGACTAAATATTTTATTTTTTTTAACAAACATCTTTAATTGCATTAATAATAAGAAAAGAGACGGCTCTCCACAAAGGCTGGTGGCTCACCCCAAATATTCAAAGTATATCCATTTTTTAACCTAGAACAATAACAATTCTGATCTAAATCTTAAGATGCTCGAATTTTACATCAAGTAAAACTTGGACACTGTCTCGATTCGGCATTTAAGGAATCCCCATCGAAAAATATTTTGCTTTGAATACTCAATATGGAGAAACCGAGTTGACTTATAAACGCCCACCAGACATCCCAAAATCCTCGAAACATCCTTGTACATCAAGAACAATGGCATACTCTTTATTTTGAGATAATGTGAGATTCGTCATTGAAGATTGAATTGCAATTGCATGATACAAAAACAAACAAACAAACCAGCCAACAAACAAACATAGACTCTCAACAACATAAAGAAATCAATGACTCTCAACAAATGAGAGAAATCGGCTCTCAATGGATGGAAGAAAATTATTACTCCCTCCGTCCCATAAGTTTTAAGAAAATTTTCCATTTTGGGCGTCCCATAAGTCTTAAGAATTCCCAAAATGGAAACCTTAAATCACTATTCTCTCCACTCATTCTCTCTCCTACATTATTTTAATACTCACAACACCATTATAATTTACTATTCCCTCCACTCATTCTCTCTCCTATTTAATTTTTCACACTCACAACACTTCTTTCACTCATTCTCTCTCCTAATACTATAATAATATTCCTTAATTCCCGTGCCATTTCAAAAATTCCTAAGACTTATGGAAGTGGAGGGAGTATATGACAATGAATTAAATATTGAAATCTACTAAATTATAAATTAAACATAATCAAAATCAAGAATACAATTATTTGTAATCTCAACGTGAAATTACAAAGAATTGTATTGTTGAAAATTTATATCTTGAATCTGAAGAAAAGAAGAAGAATTGGAATATGTTTGTTAAAAAATACTATCAAGGAATAAAATATTTTATAAAAATGACATTAATTTTGAAACATTTTTAAAAAGAGACATTCATTTAGAGATAGGGAAATACCTAGAAAGTTATAATGTTATCTTGATGAATAAAAAACCCTAAAAAATAACTAATATGTAAGAGCAGATGTCCCTAGTCTCAACAACAACAACAACAACAAAGCCTTAGTTCCAAAATAATTTGGGGTCGGCTAACATGAATCCTCATATGTTATCGTGAAATAAAATAAAATAAAATAAAAAATTAAATTAAAAAAAAAAAAAAAAAAGTAAAAAAAAAAAAAAAAAGTAAAAAAAAAAAAAAAATTAACCCCCCACATGGATTTTTGCCCTCCACTCCGGCCTCTTCAACACCATACTTTCATCCACTCCAAGTAAATTCATATCATTTTCAATTACTCTAATCCAAGTTTGTTTGGGTCTTCCCCTACCCCTCGCCATTTTCTCATTTCTCCACTGTTCCGGCCTCCTAACCGGTGCATCACTCGGTCTCCTTCTCACATGTCCAAACCACCGTAGACGATTTTCCTTCATTTTATCCTCAATGGGCGCAACTCCTACTTTACCTCTGATCACCTTATTCCCCAACCGATCCTTTCTTGTATGACCGCACATCCATCGAAGCATACGCATCTCCGCCACATTCATCTTATGCACGTGACACTGTTTCACGGCCCAACATTCGGTGCCGTAATGCAATGCCGGCCTAATTGCCGTGCGGTAGAATTTTCCCTTTAATCTATTGGGCATGCCGCGATCACATAGAAACCCTGTAGCACTCTTCCACTTCAACCAACCTGCTCATACTCCAACTTTTTCAAATAAAACATTCAAAATATGTCGAGTTGGTTTTATAAAAAACTAGTTTTTTTAAGTTTAAGAAAAAATCATTTTTACAATAATACTTAATAATATATACACTGACACACTTTTTATACTAACACTAACATTTTTTTACCATACACTTAATAATACATGCATTGACACTATTCAAATTGTCATTTTTTTACACTAACACCGACACTTTTTTACACTAACACGACACTTTTTTACACTGTAGCTTAATAATACATGCAGCGACACTCTTTACACCGATATTTTTTTACACTAACACTAACACTTTTTACCTTGACAATTAATAATACATGAATCGACACTCTTTACACTGGCATTTTGTTATACTACCACTGACATTTTTTTACATTGACACTTAATAATACATGCAATGACAATCTTTACACTGTCATTTTTTTACATTAACACTGTCACTAGCAAAAACAAAACACATTTTTTTATTCTTAAAAACGCATTTTTTGTAATATTTGACAAATATGTCATTAATATTTTTGGTTACCCACATAATATTTAAGAATGATAACACTGAACTTCTCTAGGCCTTACTTATGATGATCTTTTGGGTCTTTTCTAAAATCAGATCACATAATGAAAATAACAACTCAACTATATTATTCCATACTTGATTTTTTCTCAACAAACTGTACTTACAACAATTATTTGTTTTTGTTTCGTATAGCAAATAATTTGTAAAATATGAAATACGATATTTATTTTGATACAGACTAAAAATAAAAGTAAAATATTTAAATACGTGACAATACAAATCAACAACAAACTAAATCTCTTGATTAATTAGTTGATCAATCTAAAATTAATCAAGAACTCCGACCCCTAATCTGTAAACTTGCATACCTTTGTCTGATGAACTCTTGCTTGACCCTGCACAATTAACTGTGAACATTACATTGATTAATGCTAAACTCAACTCAAAAGGGTAAAAAGAAAAAAACATGATTATAAATGATATTTTGAAAATGAATGTCTAAAATAGCCATTATTTTTTTTAAAAATAGATATTTATTTTGGGACGGAGAAATTATCATAGTGATTCATACAGCCTACTCGAAGAAGAGAAAGAATGAACTGAAGTTTGAAGTTGGAGAAAGGAAGATGAAAGAGGACTGAGATATTGGCGCGGCTCAATCAAATCAAATAAAAACATAAGAAAAATACATTAATAATTTCGTTTGAGTGAGCCGGGCCAATATCAAAGCAACTATTTCATATGATCATCGTATAGCCAGGCCTGATCCTCGATAAGCGTCAAAGTTCGATCCCTTCTCTTGACTTCTAGCGTGGGACATCGTGAAAAAACAAACTTCTAACATAAACAGCATTGCAATGTAAGAACAATACCCATAAACTCACAAAACCCTAATTATATATAGGAGATATGAAAAGGGCATCAAGGATTTTGAGAATCAAAGGGAAAGAGAGAAAAAAGACACTGTGTGTTTGTGTGTGAGAGAGAAGGGATAGGAAGAAGAAGAAGTGAGAGGTTGGAATGTCTTGGGTTGGGGTGGTATTTAAGAGAGAGCCGGGCCTGCAACTGCAAAGCATTTATAAACCCCGACTACCAAGGCAGGAAAACAGGCAACTACATTTAACTCCCCCATTATTCTCCTCTCTCTTCCTATCCAAAAAAAAAAAAAAAAATTCAAAATAAATTTAGCAGTCCAAATTTTTATTTATAATTTCACTTAGAGCATCCACAATGAGATGGAGCTTTTTGAAAGTTTTTAAGGGCTCGTCTGGTGCACAGTTTTATAAACGGAGATTTTTTAAAACGGAGCTTTTTTCTGGATGCTATAATTTTGAGCGGCCAAAATATCCTCAACTTTTTAAAATTCAACCGTCTAAAACTCTTGACTTACACGCTTAATTAAAAAAAGCTGAGTTTTTTTATCTCCGTTTTAACAAAAACGCTCGACAAGACAGGGCCTAATTTTCATGAAAAAGCTCTCTAGAGCTTTTTCCCATTGTAGAAAATGTTGAAAAACTTCTTCATAAAGAGCAGCTCCTTCTACAAAGAGCTCTCTCTATGAGCTATTTTCATTAATTTTCACCATTTCCCATTGAACATTAAATAAAATAATAATTTTTATTTTTCTTAATATTTTCCTTCATAGAAAAATGCAAGAAAATAATTTAATTTTGAATGTGGGGGCCATAAAAAAGTTGATGAAAAAGCTCTACCATTGTGAAAAAAGCTTGGAGGTTTTTGTTTTTGAGTTGTTTATGATGTGTCACTTGGGAATTGCAAAAAAGCTACGAAAAAAACTTTTACCATTGTGGATGCTCTTATGGTCATCAACTTATTATACTCTTTTCTTTCCAAATAAATAATATTTTAATCTTTATTAATTAATAGTCAATTTAATTGAAATTTGATATTTTTTTTAAGCATTTGATCAACTATTAGGCGGAAAACTTATCTCAATGAACTACGGAATATAAGTTTGGTATTGATGTGTCATAAACAATGGCGGATTCAGAGTTTTACGTTTGTGTGAGCTGAATTTTTTTAAGTAGATTTTTTTTAACGTCATAATCAACTATTGTCGATCTCACGATTACGAAATTAAACATCAAAATATTAAGAAATTATATCAAGAAGTCTTAATAAAAAGTTAAAATTAATTGTAGTAATTTGAAGATAAAACTATGAAAATTTCAACTCCAAAATTACTCTAAAATAACTATAATCGAAGTAACTCGCAATCAAAATGAGTAATTCAACTCAAAACTTGTATTACTTTGACTTTTGTAAAGACTCAATCAACAAAAATAATTTTGTTTGTAGCGTTTAATAACTTACAAGAAGGGTCAACGTAGATGTAAGAGAGGAGGAGAAAAATCGAGAGAGGGAGAGAGAGAGAGAGAGCAAGGGGGGGGGGAGGGAGACCGAGGATGTCGAGAAGAGATACTTTTTCGGACTTGATTATCATTATTGTCTTCACACATACCGTAAACCTAACTGTTTGTATATTTTATCAACCTTTTTTCACTAGTCTATTTTTACTTGGAAAAGTTAATGCTTGGAAAATGGATAAAAATATATATTCCCTCCGTCCCAAACCTAGATACTCATTTTGCTTTCGGCGCGAGAATTAAGGAAAATGGGTAATGAAGAAAGTGATGTGAGTATAAAAGTAAAATATGATAGAGAATGAGTGGAGGGAATAGTAAAGTTGATTGGTGTTGTGAGTATAAAAAGTAAAATAGGAGAGAGAATGAGTGGAGGGAAAAGTAAAGATTCTTTGCCATTTTAGGAAAGGGGTATATTAGTTTGGGACGTCCAAAATGGCAAAATGGGTATCTAGGTTTGGGACGGAGGGAGTAATATTTATGCAATTTTACCTTTTGAATGGATAAAAATTAAAAATATTCTAAATGAAATTTGAACACTCAAAATAATTAGATATTCATTTAGGGGACGGAGAAATAATTTGTTTTCCCCTGTTTTTAACAAGCCCTTTAAAAAAATATTTTTGAAAATTGAGTGTGTGCGGTGGCTCACCCTCGCTTTAAGGTGGCACCGCCCTTGTCAATAAACATACTACCAAACAAAATAAACTTTAATTAAGATCGTTAAATTTATATAAATTATTGATCAAAGTTCAATCATATCGAGAAAAAAAGTGAAACTATCTGTTGGAAAAAATAGTGGTTTTGAAGGAAATAATGATTTATTTTCTTAATTAGTTATTTGTCAAAATGACTAATTGATTGTTGGATTGTGCTCTACTCCATGAGTACATTGAAATCATATATTCATTTGTCCAAAATGGTTGAGAAATGAATGAGATATGAATGCTCAAAGTTAATGGGTTGGAATGGGTAAAATGTGGTTATCCCACATTGGAAAAAGATGGAAAAGTGGCTTGGTTTAAATACTCTTACACTTTGGTAGGGAGTAAGATTGTGGTACATAGAGGCTCTCTCTCGCGCACAGGTGCGCAGGGGGGGGGTGCAAATCATGGACCGAAATAGGCTTCGGGCTACCAAACTCATGTGCATGCGCGTCCTGCGGACACGAATGTAGCTCCGAAATTGCCTGTCCGTCCGCGCGAGCCCACTTTTTGCATTTTTTTTAAAGAAAACTGACCCATTGAAAACTGGAAGTGAGGCGGGCGCCTCGTTCGCAGCTGTTCACTCCCAGAAACTGTTTCAGCTCCTGTAACTGCCGAATTAAAGTGCAAATTCATGGATTATTATTGCAATATTCATTGAGGAAATTAAAAACGTGGTTTTAATTTCTTGAGCAGTTTTCCTATGGAGAATTGTATAAATAGAACACAACAACAAAGGGAAAAAAAAATACACAGTTTTTCACAATCTCCACAATCATTTCGCAACATATTGTTCATCTTCCCTTTGGCCTCCTTGCATTGCATTCGTGGTGATAAAGTTCAAGCATCGACTTCGCCTGCTTTCTGAGGTCTAATTGTGCAACCACCGTCCGGTTACTCCGTTTCATCCTGGGAGGCAAGCGTTCCGTAACAACTCAAGCACAACGTGGTGAGGGGGCGTAATTTGTCTTAAGGAGAGTGTGATTTCACACAACTCGGACAGCGACAAATCCTTTCTTCTGTTCTTTATCTATTTGTTTTATAGTTTTCTGTATTTCCATTTCAATTATTGTAATAGTTATTCCAACAATCTTAAGACAAATTACTATCTCTTCGTTGGAAGGAAAACTATTTAAAACATTGAACTAAACTTGTTTGTTTTGTTTCAGATGGCTACTCAATCAAACGTGGAAACTAATTCCGGGAACAACTCCGAGAATCCTCGTGTGGAGGAAGCGCTTCGTGTGGAAACCAACTCTCAAAGGGTGGTTGTCCAAACTGTTTCGAACCATCATGGTGAGAAGCCGGAAAAGTTTGTTGGCCAAGACTTTAAAAGGTGGCAACAAAAGATGCTTTTCTATTTGACTACCTTGAACTTGGCGAGATTTCTTAAGGAAGATCCGCCACAGTTGGGTGAGAATGAGACGGATGGGCAAGCCATCTCGGCTCTTGATGCTTGGAAGCATTCCGAGTTTCTTTGCAGAAATTACATCCTCAATGGATTGTCGGATACGCTATACAATGTGTATAGTGTTAAGAAAACTGCAAAGGAACTTTGGGAGTCCTTGGAATATAAATATAAGATCGATAACGCGGGCACAAAGAAATTCATTGTGGGCCGTTTTCTCGATTACAAAATGGTGGACTCAAAAACTGTTAAAAGTCAAGTGGAAGAGTTGCAAATAATCATTCATGAAATTCATGCCGAAGGGATGGTAATTAGTGAAAGCTTTCAAGTGGCGGCAATAATTGAAAAGTTGCCTCCCGCTTGGAAAGATTTCAAGAATTATCTTAAACACAAACGAAAGGAAATGAATGTTGAAGCGCTTGCTATTCGTCTTCGGATTGAGGAAGAGAATAGGATTGCGGAGAAGAAGTTGAATAATCTTCTTGTGGCGAAAGCCAATGTTGTGGAGCTTGTTGATAGCTCCAAGGCAAATGGCAAAGCCAAAGGCAAGTTTGGTCCCAAAAAGGGTGGTTCCAGTTTGAAACCAAAGGGAGGAATCTCCAAGAAGAAGTTCGGTGGAACTTGTTACAATTGTGGCATTGTGGGCCACAAGTCTTCCGAGTGTAGGAAGCCAAAGAAACAAGCAAACATGGTGGATGTCATCTCGAATGAAGTTTCCGATATGCACTTGGTGGCGGTAATTTCTGAGGTGAATTTGGTGGGTTCAAACCCAAATCAGTGGTGGATTGACACCGGTGCTACTAGACATGTTTGCTCAAACAAGGAAATGTTTAGTAGTTTTGAAGCCCTTGAAAATGGTGAGAAATTGTTCATGGGAAATTCTGCCACCTCCGATGTGAAAGGTCAAGGAAAGGTGGTGCTGAAGTTGACTTCCGGAAAAGAGTTGACTCTCAACAATGTGCTCTATGTGCCCGAAATCCGGAAAAATCTGATGTCCGGATCGCTTTTGATTAAGCATGGGTTTCGTGTTGTGTTTGAATCCGATATGGTTACTTTGTCTAAAAGTGGAATGTTTGTAGGCAAAGGTTATGTTTGTGATGGTATGTTTAAGCTTAGTGCTATGGTTGTTAAAAGCAATGTAATGGCTAACAAGCCTAAGATGAATGTGATGAATAAGAATAATTCTTCCGTTTACTTGCTTGAGTCTTCCAATTTGTGGCATGGTAGACTAGGACATGTTAACTATGATACTATACGTAGATTAATTAACATGAATTGCATACCAAAATGTAAAATAGACTACAAACATAAATGTGAAACTTGTGTAGAGGCAAAGTTTACAAAACCTCCGTTCCGTTCGGTTGTAAGAAATAATGAACCACTTGAGTTGGTTCATACGGATTTATGTGACTTCAAGTCAACACAAACACGAGGGGGCAATAAGTACTTTATGACTTTTGTTGATGATATCACAAAATATTGTTATGTGTATCTTCTCAAAAGTAAAGATGAGGCTATAGAGAAGTTTGTTCTCTATAAAAATGAAGTTGAAAATCAACTCAATCGGAAAATAAAGGTCATAAGAAGTGATCGTGGTGGTGAGTATGAATTCCTTTTTGAAGGTATTTGTGCTCAACATGGGATTAAACATGTTACAACACCACCATACACCCCACAATCCAATGGAGTTGCCGAGAGGAAAAATCGGACTCTAAAGGACATGATGAATGCCATGTTAATAAGCTCGGGGTTACCGGATAACATGTGGGGAGAGGCCGTCTTCTCGGCAAACTATGTGTTAAATAAAATGCCCCGAAAGAAAATAAATAAGAGCCCATATGAATTGTGGCATGGAAGAGTGCCATCATACCAATACATGCGAGTGTGGGGGTGTCTTGCAAAGGTTTCAATACCACCTCCTAAAAAGGTGAAAATTGGACCAAAAACTATTGATTGCATATTTATTGGGTATGCTCACAATAGTAGTGCTTATAGGTTTCTTGTGCATGAATCGAAGATTCAAGATATACACAAGAATACTATAACGGAGTCAAGAAATGCTTCTTTCTTTGAGAATGTGTTTCCGTTCAAAAGAGATGATGCAAGTTCATCTAAACGGAGACATGATTCAATAGAAGAAGAAGAAGTCGAAGGAACAAATCATCATGATGAAAATGATGAAGCGGAGGTAGAACCTCGACGGAGCAAACGAGGTAGGGTAGAAAAATCTTTTGGCCCAGATTTTCTAACCTATATGCTTGAAAGTGAACCACAAAGTTATAAAGAGGCCGTGAGCTCTTCCGAAGGACCTTTGTGGAAAGAGGCCATTAAAAGTGAGATTGATTCCATTTTACAAAATCACACTTGGGAATTAGTGGATCTTCCTCCGGGAAGTAAACCACTAGGATATAGGTGGATTTTTAAAAGGAAAATGAAGACGGATGGAACAATTGACAAGTATAAGGCAAGACTTGTAATTAAAGGTTACAAGCAAAAGGAAGGCCTTGATTACTTTGATACATATTCTCCGGTTACGAGAATAACATCCATAAGAATTGTACTTGCAATAGCCGCATTGCGGAATCTTGAAGTACATCAAATGGATGTTAAAACAGCCTTTCTAAATGGGGATTTAGAAGAGGAAATTTACATGGAGCAACCGGAAGGATTTTCTGTGCCGGGGCAAGAAAATAAAGTGTGCAAGTTAGTAAAGTCATTGTATGGCTTGAAACAAGCACCAAAACAATGGCATCAAAAGTTTGATCAAGCCATGATGGAAAGTGAATTTAAAATAAATGAATGTGACAAATGTATCTATGTTAGAGACACGGGAAATGGCTACGTCATTTTGTGTCTTTATGTAGATGACATGCTTATCATAGGAAGTTGTGATAAAATGATAAATTCCACTAAAGATATGTTGAATCAAAGTTTGACATGAAAGATATGGGGTTAGCCGACGTAATCCTTGGCGTGAAAATTTCAAGAATGTCAAATGGACTTGCTTTAAACCAGTCACATTATGTGGATAAAATTCTTGAGAAATTCAGCAAGGATGACTTAGCTATTGCTAGAACCCCAATAGACATGAGTCAACATCTATCAAAGAATAGAGGTGACACAGTTTCTCAAGTTGAATACTCGAGAATCATTGGAAGTCTAATGTACTTGATGAGTTGTACTAGACCAGATATTGCTTACACGGTTAGCAAACTGAGTCGGTATACAAGTAATCCCGGAGCGGAACATTGGAATGGTATAGTGAGAGTACTAAGGTACTTAAGATATACTCCCGATTATGCTTTACACTATACTAGACATTCCGCGGTAATTGAAGGGTATAGCGATGCTAATTGGATATCCGATATAAAAGACTCAAGGTCTACGAGCGGATTTGTATTCACATTAGCAGGAGCAGCTATATCATGGAAATCTTCTAAACAAACGGTTATAGCTAGATCCACGATGGAATCTGAGTTTATAGCGTTAGATAAATGTGGTGAAGAAGCCGAATGGCTATGCCAATTTATAGAAGATATTCCAAGATGGACGAAGCCCGTGCCATCAATATGTATACATTGTGATAGCCAATCAGCGATTGGAAGGGCACACAATCATATGTATAATGGTAAGTCTAGACACATTCGTCGAAGACATAATACCATTAGACAACTACTCTCTACTGGCACAATATCCATTGACTATGTTAAGTCAAAGGAAAATTTAGCGGATCCGTTAACCAAAGGGTTAAATAGAGAGTTAGTTGAAAGCTCGACGAGGGGAATGGGACTTAAGCCTCTTAAAAGTTAAACACAACGGAAAACCCAATCTAGATGATCGGAGATCCCAAGAACTAGATTCAATGGGATAACCTAACCGTTAAAAGACTTGTAGCGTCACCTGTGGGGAATCAACCCCAAGTCCATTCCTATTAGTGACATCCCGAAAGGACAAGGATAAGCCTATGGCTTTTAATGATTCTTACGCGTCGAAAATTCGAGCGGGGTAATACGGGTTACCTTTAAGAAATCACCTATGTGAGAGAGAAGTGGGGCCGCTTCGAGGAGAATTGTGTGAGGCTCAATTCTTAGACCCTCTCGCAGAACCAGGCGTATGTTCAGGGCCATGATTGAACATAGCTATGAGAATTGAAGTATGTTAGGACGATACTTGTGTCAAGCATATGATCGGCTACACAAAAAGCATAACGATTCAAGGACATCGCGTCTATCGATTTGCGAGTAGAGTAAATATGCTTGTACGAGCGAAGATTCAATGGGCATTCCCACATCTTCGTATGCAAGTTTTCGTCTGCCGGGCTTTATCACCAATTTCGCATTATTCCTTCATGTGGGGGATTGTTGGAAAAAATAGTGGTTTTGAAGGAAATAACGATTTATTTTCTTAATTAGTTATTTGTCAAAATGACTAATTGATTGTTAGATTGTGTTCTACTCCATGAGTACATTGAAATCATATATTCATTTGTCCAAAATGGTTGAGAAATGAATGAGATATGAATGCTCAAAGTTAATGGGTTGGAATGGGTAAAATGTGGTTATCCCACATTGAAAAAAGATGGAAAAGTGGCTTGGTTTAAATACTCCTACACTTTGGTAGGGAGTAAGATTGTGGTACATAGAGGCTCTCTCTCGCGCACAGGTGCGCAGGGGGGGGTGCAAATCATGGACCGAAATAGGCTTCGGGCTACCGAACTCATGTGCATGCGCGTCCTGCGGACACGAATGTAGCTCCGAAATTGCCTGTCTGCGCGAGCCCACTTTTTGCATTTTTTTTAAGAAAACTGACCAAATGAAAACTGGAAGTGAGGCGGGCGCCTCGCCATGGCTGAGGCGGGCGCCTCGAGGACAGAAGCTGCAGCCCCATTGGCGAGACTCCGAGGCGGGCGCCTGGAGGGGTTCGGGGCGGGCGCCTCGTTCGCAGCTGTTCACTCCCAGAAACTGTTTCAGCTCCTGTAACTGCCGAATTAAAGTGCAAATTCATGGATTATTATTGCAATATTCATTGAGGAAATTAAAAACGTGGTTTTAATTTCTTGAGCAGTTTTCCTATGGAGAATTGTATAAATAGAACACAACAACAAAGGGAAAAAAAAATACACAGTTTTTCACAATCTCCACAATCATTTCGCAGCATATTGTTCATCTTCCCTTTGGCCTCCTTGCATTGCATTCGTGGTGATAAAGTTCAAGCATCGACTTCAGTTCGTCGGAGGTCTAATTGTGCAACCACCGTCCGGTTACTCCGTTTCTTCCTGGGAGGCAAGCGTTCCGTAACAACTCAAGCACAACGTGGTGAGGGGGCGTAATTTGTCTTAAGGAGAGTGTGATTTCACACGACTCGGACAGCGACAAATCCTTTCTTCTGTTCTTTATCTATTTATTTTATAGTTTTCTGTATTTTCATTTCAATTATTGTAATAGTTATTCCAACACTATCTTTATAGAAAGGAAAGTTGATCTCATATAAAATTCAAGACTAATGTTTTGAGACTTAATAAACCAGTTAAATATAAATATGTAGAGGACTTATATTTCTCTTGGCGTTGAGGAATATATATTTTGCCTCTGTTAATTTAATGAAATACTCAAATTACCCGTCCAAAAAAAGAAAGTACATTTAAGCTCCGAATCCATTTGAATGTTTTCTCTTTGTCTAAAATTCTCCTTTGTCTCCCTTCAAGGACCCCGACCTCTTAACCTTAACCTGTTTTTCCATGGATTAGTTCGAAAATTTCGAAGTTTCTTATTCTTTAATTCGAAACGAAAGATTCCTTGCTGCCTTTACGCCCCTCTATCCTTCCTGAGAAATTTATGAAAATAAAAAATAAAAAAATATCATTGAAATCTATTTCGATCCCAAAGAGAAGGAAGAGATCTTCGTAAAGTGGGTTTTTATGATCCGATAAATAATCAAATGTATTTAAACGCTCGTGCTATTGTATATTTTATTGAAAGGTGTGCTCAGCCTACCGAAACTGTTCGGGACATTTTAAAGAAGTCGAAAACTGTTCAGAATCATTTAGGATTGCCCGGGCAACACCAGGCACCACTCTACATCCGCACTTGCCCACCACCACCACCACCACTCTGGATGACCCCACCCCACCGTTGGCCAACCCACACACCCCACTGGGCCTATATATACCTCTAGCTAGCCACAACTCTATTTTTTCTGTCACCTCTTCCTTTCGCCCATCTAGCAAGATTCCCGGACAATATAGACGAATCTATTCCATTCTACTCCGACCGGATCTACACTCCCAAAGCTCCGATCTACACGCTTTATTTGACCACTCTTGGAATATTTTTTGTTCTACCTAAATCTCTCGCACTTTACCTTTCATGAGCTCTTAGAGATGGCTCTCAGGGTTGTTATGCCGAGAGTTTTTTTATGGCTATGAGTGTTGTTTTTATGGCTCTGAAAGTTGGCTCTCGGAGTAAACTATAATTTTGATTTTGGAGCGGACATGAATGAGAAGAGTGCATGTAAATGTGGAGTAGTATGGGGTATTTTTGCCTTAGGGATCTTAGACGAATTGCAAAAATACCTCACCTTTATAAAACATTAATGATACAACCAATGGGGCTTTTGGAAGCTCCCAAATCACAATTCATGCTACAAACCCTAAAACTCAACACTTTAATTAACTTTACAAAAGGAACTTGTGACCTTTTCCCTCCCCACAACCCCTAGAGTCGAAAGTAGTAAGATAGGCCATAATGTTTACTTATTCTACATCCTTTTTGGAATGCCCAGATTGAGTAATGTATATCAAAAGACATAAATACCCTTCAACTAGTTAGAATTACTCTTCAACTACTGGTCAAGAATCGGATCTACACCAAATGTTTTGATGTTGCATGTTTTTTACTAAAAAAAAATTGGCGCGAAACTAAAATTCAAAATGTTTACATACATAAGAGATAATTGGCTTCACTAGACACCACTTTACATACATAAATATAATAAGCTTCCCTAGGCGCGAAACATTTGGTGTTGCATGTTCTTTAAAAGTTAAAACAAGTCAAAACGACGTCTTTTTAAAAAAAAAAAGAAAAATTGGTTTGCCTGGATAACCCCATACACTACTGTAGATCCGCCCTATGAATAGGTGTGTACTGGCCGGAGGAGAGCTAAGTACTGAGTGGTAGGGACTAGGGCGGAGGAGAGCTGAGAATGAATGAATGAAGGCAAGGCATATGTACTGGCCGGCCGGGCCTTAAAAAATCGCCCATGATCGTGATACTCATTGTCCTTTGACAAACCAGTGTAATTAAGGTCTCTCCATTAATGAAAAAGGTTCTTGTTTATGTTTGTACTCGGATTTGGAATCGCTCCAGCGTTGTTGTTTGCTCGTTTGCTCGGGTGCTCCGACGGTGAAATTCAAACAATGTATACTCCCTCCGTCCCATGTCATTGCAAACCATTTTTCCCGGCACAATAATTAAGAAATATTATTAAGATAATGAAAATGTGTGGTAGAAAATGAAGAGAGAGAATGAGTGGAGTTAATGGTAGGTTGGTTGAATAAATTGTATGGTGAAAAATGAAGAGAGAGAATGAGTGGGTGGGGTAGGGTGAATATAAAATAATAAATTTGTTTCCATTTTGGGAAGTTTGCATTTACGTGGGACGGACCAAAATGGAAATAAGTTTGCATTCACGTGGGACGGAGGGAGTAATTTTTATTACCCCTTCCTTATAAATGAATGTTCATTTAAAAAAAAAAAAATTGCCAAAATAAATGTCATTTTTTGAAAAAAAAATTATCCCCGTAAAACTAGATGTTTAAAAAGATAATAACAAAAATATATACTTCCTCCATCACACCTCAAATCGGATCAACTTTTTGAATACGGCGATTTAGGGAAAAAAAGTGTTGTAAGTATAAAAAGTAAAGTATAAGAGATAATGAGTGAGATAAATAGTAAATTGATTGATGTTATAAGTATAAAAGTATAGTAGGAGAGAGAACGAGAGGGAGAAATAGTAAAAATTCTTTGCCATTTTGAGGAGTCCGATTTGAGATGGAACGGATGAAAATTGTGAAAAATCCGATTTGATCTGGGATAGAGGGAGTATGCATATTTGACATTAAATTATATAAAATTTGAATATTTTCAGACTGACTATCAAAATGAAATTTGAACATTTATTTACAAACGAAGGAAATATAAATGTAAAACATTATAGTAAATGTAAAAAATTAAATTTTACTATAGCAAAATTTATATATAACGTACTCCTGTTTATATATATATAAAATCCCTAAATGAACCAAAACATTTAGTGCAATATTATAACATACTCCTGTTTATATATATAAAATCCACTAATTTATTTTTTTTGCCTCCTTTGTGATTGAATACAAGAACGGGGGGTTAAGTATCAAGTTCTTCTATTGACATTTTTACCTATTCGTTACTGAGGTATTTTTTTTTTACGATTTCATCCTTAACCTAATTACTTAATTTACCATGTCATCCTTTCATGTCATTTTCGTCCAAACTGCCGTTAAATATGCCTATCTGACATAATGCTGAATTGGCACTAGATAATAGATATGGTCAAAAATTGTTGATGTGAAAGTATAAATGGGTTAAAGTGTACAATATTTAACTAGTATATCCCAAATCATAAATACACAAACCCATTTGACATTTCAACATCCCTCATTTCCCCTCCCCCTTCCCTCCTATGATCACTTCCTTCCAATACACCGACCCTCCCACGCTTCCACCACCACCACCACCGATCGAATCTCTACCACCATCACCCCCGACTTCCTAGATTCTTTTCTGATCGCCTTCTACTGTAGCTCCCCTTTTCCTATCACCTCACTACCCTTGTTATAGCTCCCCTTCCCCTCGTCCCACTCATGTTCCGTCTCTCTTTCTGACCGGAATCTTAGATTTTGGCTTCCAACGACAACAACATTCACCTCGAACTTGGTGCAGATATGGGAGAAGGAGCCCAATTTGGTGCAGATCTGCATTTTGGGTTGAGATATGTGATTGAGCTCATCTTTATCATTGCCTTGTTGATTCGACTTTGTTACTTTGTTTTTGTTCCTGGATATTCGTTTATCAAGATCGATTTCGGATCGATATTTCCCGCAAAGATAGAGATTTTATTTTGTTAATTTGAATGGCGAGAAAATGATGGAAAAACAAGAACCCTAACTGAGGAAGAATGGGACTTACAGGAGGGGCTGAGAAAACGCCCTTCTCATTTTTCTTAGTTATCTAATTGTGATGATGTGCCACCAAAATTTTTCTCGGGAGAATTCGATTTTGCGTTTCTTTGAAAATCAAATAAAATCGAAAAAAGACGGAGTCGCCACGCCATTTTTGTTTAAGGGCCAAAACTTTGAAAAATGCCCGAGATTAGAGATTTGGGTTCGGAGGTCATGTTACACGCCGGGAAGGACGTTAGTGTGCACCCGAAATGCCTCGTAAAACGAGTCTTCCAAGCTAAAAATCATTTGTGTGTGTGTGTGTGTGTGTGTGTTTTGGCCAAAATAAGTTGAAACTCAGAAAAGTAAAAATTGGGAATTCTTTATTAGACTTTGGACAGATCCCATGATTTTTGGGTTGAGTTTTGGTACTCAAGAGATTTTTGGAAGTTGAAGAACACTTCTGCCAGAATGAAAAAGGCAGTGGACACTTGATTTTGAAATAGATTTAAGGGCTTGAAAACTTCATAATCTGAGAAAACTCAGAGAATGAAAGTTGTTCCAGACACATCAAATAAGATTTCAGTGAAAGAATTTTCCATTTCGGAGAAGATTTGAGGACCCCAAAACCCTCTGGAAATCTCAGATATGAGATCTGGACTCCCAGAGACTGGTGATCTGACCTTCAAAAGAAAATTTGAAAAAGGGAGTTTTACTCACGTAAAAAATAAAGTAAAAATATTTATGGAAAGCTCTGGATGTTGGCTACAAAAAGTGTTTTGTAGTCAACACCAAATTCCAAGTTTATCTGTGTCCAAAAATTTAGACCATGGACTTGGGTCTTAGAAAATTGCTACTGGACAGCAACTTCTCAAGAAAGAAAAACATGATTTTAAAGGGGGTTTGGCATCCATGCTTGTCCCCATTTCCCTAGGTTTTGATTAGTGATCACTTGACATTTTAGTGGTGAATCAACTATATCAAACCATCCTTGGGGTACATTAGGACTAAGCACTTCATTTGCTTGGGAAGGGGAATTTTATCCTTTGAAAATGAGATTTGATGTATGAAAATGATTTTTAGGGTTTTGAAAATGTGTTTTCCTTGCAAGAAAGTAAGAACACTTTGAAAATAATATTGATCCTTGTAGAAGATCATCCATGGAGATGAACTTCCATGGTGATCTTCTTGGATCTAAGACAAGAAGATGAATGAACTACATTTTGTAGCTTGAAAATGCATGCATGGATGAGAGATTTAGGGTAAGAAGAGGGAGGTTATACCTATCTTCTTTGTGTTTTGGAGCTTTGGCTTGAATGTGGGAGTGTTTGAGGCTTGAATATGATAGTGTTTGAGTGAGTGAGATTTGGGAAGATAATCAAGAGAAAAGAGTGACAATTCAAGGGAATTCTTACTATTTTCTCAAGTATTTTTTCACAAGGTGCAGCTGTGAATTGTGTTCTTCTTTTTTTTTTTTTTTGAGACTGAAGGCCTCAATTTATAGCCCTCTGAAAATGCAAACATGTCCGCGCGGATGGGATCTTCGGCGTGCCTTTGTTCATTAATTACGGCTTCGGGCTTTGGACACAAGGAATATTTTTCAAAAAAAATCAAATTAACAGCCAGTTTTTGTTCCAGCAGTTTCTATTTTTGATTTTTGACTATTTCTTTTGCTTTTTTGATTCCTTTCTTGGTTTATCTTTTTTTGGCAATCTCTAATCTACCCTTACTTGGTTAGAAATGTTAGGAATGTTAGGAATTGTTAGGAATGTTATAACTTTCATTAATTTTCTAACGAAAATACTAACAAGCTCAAATTGGAGCACTTACAGTAGCCCCTCGGCGACGGCGCTTTCGAAGGAAGCGGGGTCGTCGATAAATAGGCTCCATATTTGGCAGGATGATCAAGTGATCGAGTGGCTGAACCTATTTAATAGGCTACCTACGTATCCTTAAGAGGAATCAAGCCGGCCGTAGTTCGGGTCTTTGACCCTGATGGCGTTTTAGGTGCCTCGAACCTGATGAGCAAGTTCTGCAGTCGGTTGCTGGAGAGAAACTCTGCTGGGGATAAGAGATGACTATTTTCGGTCTGATGGCTATCCGCTCTGCTGGGGATAGGAATGACCGTTTTCGGTCGGATGGCTGAACCTAATGATAGGCTACCTACGTATCCTTAAGAGGAATCAAGCCAGTCGTAGTTCGGGTGTTTGACCCTGGAGATGATGGCGTTTTAGGTGCCTCGAACCTAATGAGCGAGTTCTGCAGTCGGTTGCTGGAGAGAAACTCTGCTGGGGATAAGAGATGACCATTTTCGGTCTGATGGCTATCCGCTCTGCTGGGGATAGGAATGACCGATTTCGGTCGGATGGCTGAACCTAATGATAGGCTACCTACGTATCCTTAAGAGGAATCAAGCCAGTCGTAGTTCGGGTCTTTGACCCTGGAATGACTATTTTGAGGCGTCAACCTGGAGATGATGGCGTTTTAGGTGCCTCGAACCTTGATGATGATGGCTTTTTAGGTGCCTCGGACCTTGATGATGGCGTTTTAGGTGCCTCGGACCTTGATGATGGCGTTTTAGGTGCCTCGAACCTTGATGATGGCGTTTTAGGTGCCTCGAACCTTGATGATGGCGTTTTAGGTGCCTCGGACCTTGATGATGATGGCGTTTTAGGTGCCTCAAACCTTGATTTGAAATGGCCTTTCGGTGGACTTTGTCTGCTGCCGAAGGAGAGGGTGACCATTTTGGTCGAGGGGCTGGACCTAAAGATAGGCTACCTACGTATCCCTAGTGGGAATCAAGCCCTTTCGTAGTTCGAGATCTACTCGAGATTCCGTTGGCTTTTGGGATTCCGTTAACTTTGCTGGGGATTTTGTTAGCCTTTGCTGGGGAAAAATCAGACGTATTCGTCGGGGAAATCGGTCTTACGTTTTACTGTCGGGGAATGATTTTGATGAAAGAAACGGGATTCCGTTAACTTTCTCGGAGAGATCGAACTTACGTTTTACTGCCGGGGAATGATTTTGATGAAAAATACGGGATCCCGTTTCTTTCTCGGGGAGATCGGCCTTACGTTTTACTGCCGGAGAGTGATTTTGATGAAAGAAACGGGATCCCGTTATCTTTCTCGGGGAGATCGGACTTACGTTTGACTGCCGTCGAATGATTTTTGATGAAAGATACGGGATTCCGTTATCTTTCTCGGAGAGATCGGTCTTACGTTTGACCGCCGTTGAATGATTTTTGATGAAAGATACGGGATTCCGTTATCTTTCTCGGAGAGATCGGTCTTACGTTTGACTGCCGTTGAATGATTTTGATGAAAGATACGGGATCTCGTTATCTTTCTCGGGGAAATCGGTCTTACGTTTGACTGTCGGGGAATAATTTTGATGAAAGATACGGGATCTCGTTATCTTTCTCGGGGAGATCGGTCTTACGTTTGACTGCCGTTGATGATTTTGATGAAAGATACGGGATTCCGTTATCTTTCTCGGGGAGATCGGACTTACGTTTTGCTGCCGTGGAATAATTTTGATGAAAGATACGGGATCCCGTTATCTTTCTCGGGGAGATCGGTCTTACGTTTGACTGCCGTTGAATGATTTTCTTGAAAGGGGGTTGACTTTGGTTAACTTTGGTTAACTCTGTTAAGTCTAGGATCAAATTGCAGAGTTCCGGATTTTTAAAGGGCAAAAGGGTCATTTTGACCCTTACAAACCCATCCGCGCGGATAGGGTTGAATTTCCAGACTGTTTTAAATGAGGGCTGCCCCCTCCCTTCTTCTTCCTCACCAGTTTTCTGCAAATCACGAGGAGAGACGAGGGAGAAACCATTGAAGGCCAAAAAAGCTTCGAAAATCCTCCGTTTTCTTTGATTTTTCAAGCGATGGAACACGGGGGAGGTGCTTTTCAAGGCCAAGGACGTGGCCCGGTAGCGGAGAGACGGTTGGAGCTCGTCCGAATGAGGAGGCATTACACTCTTTCGCAATCGATTGCGGAGGAGCATTACCCCGATGCTTGGCAACATTGGGCTTCTGATCCGAGTCTCCGAACGGTATACTTCGAATCTTTTCATTCCCTTTGTCGTTTTCTTGCTTGAAATTGATTTTTGGTGATTTTTGATTTTTTTTTTTGAATGATTGAAAAAATTTGTTCTTGGCTTTGAATCTTGATTTTGATGCTTTGCATGTTGTAATGAGTATATGGGTAACTCAAAATGTGCATTTTGCTTGGGAAAAGAATTGGCATTTTCGCCATTTTTTTTTTGTATCCGAAAATTTCAATAAAAAATTCGAGAATTATGACTTGAATTTCGAAAAATCGTGTTCTTGACACTGAAATTGATTTTTTGATGTTGTGCATTTTGCAATGTGCATTTTGCTTGAACAAAAAAGAATGGGCATTTTTGCCAATTTTTTTTTTTTGAAATATGAGACTATGATGAACAATTTCCCGAATTTGGGACGGACTTCTTTTGTTGCAATGTAGGATTCTTGCAATGTTGATATGAATGTGTGCATGCTCTCTCTTTTTTTTGTAAAGAAGTATGATGATTTTTTTGATTTTTTTTTTTGAAAGACGGAACGGATTTTTCCTCCCGTTGAATAAATGTATGCACGCTCTCTCTTTTTTTTTTGAAAAAGTGGGACAGATTTATCGACTCCGTGTATGAAATTTTTTTTTGAAAAATGGGACAGAGTTTTTACTTCCGTTGGATGAATGTATGATGATGGATGATATGCATGTATGCATTTTTTTTTTTTTGAAAAAGTGGGACGGATTTTTTTTATTTCCGTTGAATGAATGTATGAAATTTTTTTTTTCGTGAATGAATTGGGATTTGCTGAAAACTGTCTTTTTTGAGAAAAATGGGGCTAGGTTCATTGTATGCCGTTATACCGCCGATTTTTTTTTTTCAAAACTTTTGTGATGAATGATGCATGTATATGCTTTCTTTTTTTTTGTGCAAATGCAAATGCAAATTTTTTGACATTTTCTTCTTTCTTTTTTTTTTTGTTTTATTGCAGGGTAGAAACAACTACGTGACGGAGCAGCTGAATAAGATGAAGACTCGAGGATCAGTGGAGTCTGTAGTTGACCTGTGGGACCGGCTTCCGAATGCGGGCCGAGGAGCTTTGATCAGTCCGAGACAGATTGTCGTTGAGACCGGGCTTTGGGAGTTCGTTGAGTGCTTGAGGGGGTTGGTTAAGTTCCCTAAGAGCAAGGGCCTGATGTTTGCTTTGGCGCAGCATTGGTGGGATGCGACCCACACGTTTCACTTCTTCTGGGGCGAGGCTACGGTTACGCCTTCCGACTATGCTGCGATCACGGGTCTGTCCTTTAATGGACGCAGCATTGAGTGGCGGGACGGCTACAGTGATGTGGACTGCGAGGCTCTTACGGGCTTTACTCCCATTCCCAAAAAGGGGATGGGGATGGAGTACGCCGTGGTTTATGGGAAGATTGTGGAGATCATCGTGAGCTACGAGGCTGGGGATGAGAGGATAGGCGCTGAGCAGATTGCTAGGGCCTTTTTATGGTTTGCTTTTTCGAGCACTCTCTTTGGACACGCCGAGGGGACGGCGGTGTTTGCTTTGCTGAGGAGTTTGGAGGATGTGGAGATGGCTGGAGACGTCTCTTGGGGAGAGGCCGGGCTGGCAGAGCTTTACTTTGCTCTTGATAGATACAGCCGGAAGGCTGTGAGCTCCTTATACTGCTTCGAGTTTGCTCTGGAGGTATAAGCTTTCTTTTTTGCTTTCCCTTTTCTTTTAAGCACGCATTCTTTTCCGCACTTAATTGATTTGACTTTTACCTTTCGCAGGTATGGGCGTTGGAGTTCTTTCACGTCACGATGTGGCGATAGACGGCGGAGTACGTCGGGGCGTATCCGGCTATGCGCTCCTGGTCCAAGCATGCCCGAGAGAAGAAGGGTTCTAGAGGGCGCACGACTCTCAGGTACTCGGATTGCCTTCCTTTGACGAGGGCTGAGACGGATGAGGGGATGATATTCTATCACTGGGATCGTTTCGAGGTGGCGCAGCTGAAGGGCGCTGAGATATGGACTGTGCGTGGAGGATTACGAGGGGTCGACTTGCGACGTCTATTATGCAGGAGAGAGGGTGACGCGCCGGCATGGCGTGGGTCGCCTTTGATGACACCGGTGGAGCCTCCCGCCGATATGATGCATCCGAGTGATAGATCTGCGACCTGGGATGATTACCGAGCCGGCCAGCACTTCTCGGCATTTGTGGCGATTGAGCCATATCCAGTATTTGTCTTGAGAAGGCTGAGGACGCCCCAGGTTCTGGATAGAGAGGGGTTAGGGGTCCCGCGGTACCCTCGGACGGACTTTTCATATGTCCAGGATGGGGTCCGATTGAGGGTGCAGATCCCTCAGCCTGAGCGGCTTCCGCGAGCTTTCCGGCCTCGTCCGGGTATGAAGGTATGGCTTTTCCTTCCCACCTCTTTTCTTTGCTTTTGTCTTTTCTTTTCTTTCCCGTCATCATTTTTTGCTTCAACTATTTCTGACGTTTTTGCTTTCGTGCAGTTTTCGGAGGTGGTCGTTGAGAAGCTGACGAAACAAGTGATCGGGGCTAAGAGATTTGCCAGGAGGATGGTTGCTTGCGGGGCTCCTCAGGCTAGAGCGAGGCGACCACGGCCGGCGCCTGTCAGGCGGGAGGCTTCCCCTATTCCTTCAGAGACTTCTTCCGAGACTCCTCTTTCTCCTCTCCTTGATCCTCGCGCGGTACTACCTTCGGACCACGTCATTCTCGGAGATCCTTACGGGCAGGGACACGTCTGGCAACATGGCGGATCTTCCTCGCATGTCCAGGAGTCCGACGCCTTCACCTTCAGATATGATTTCTTCGCAGATCTTGGCTTGCCCTATCAGAGCGTGCCGGTCGGTCCTGATGAGCCTTCTTCCGGGGACGAGGACGATGATTCTGAGCCTGAGATCTTCATGGCTCCTGAGGAGGCGGGCCCGAGCCGCAAGAGGGACCGGGGGCAGACGTCGACCGCTGGGGACTCCGATTGATTACTTGAGATTGAGTTGATTTCTGAGATTTGAGATTTGTACAGATACAGCTTATTTTTATGCACATTTTTTTTTGCTCTTTTTTTTTTTGCTTGGAATGTATTAATTTAGGATTATTGTTACCTACTTCTCTTTTTTTTTTGATGTATTTTTTTTTGCACACTCCCTTTATTTTTGGAATGTAATAATTTAGTATTTTATTTTATGAATGCAATGCAGTATGAATGCAATGTTGCATGAGCCTTGGTTTTTTTGGTAAGGATGTAGATGTTTGGTGCATGGACTGGCTTGGACAGGCTTTGGCTGGGACAAAATATTCCTTTGGTACAAGCAGTTTGGACTGTTGTAAAGATTTTTTTTTTGTGACAAACTCATCCGCGCGGATAGGACAGGAATCTGACACTGACCTTTAATTTTGCTTCAGATCTGGTCTCACTTTATTTCAAATTCAAATACCTTCTTCAACTACCAGTTCAAACAGCTATTTTCGGGGAGAAGGAGAGAAAAACCATGGAGAGAATTGTGAGTATGAGAAATCCACCCAAATTGTCCCAAAATTCTCAAATGCAATTCTTCACCAAGTTTAAAGAGTGGTCTCGGGAGATTATGCATGAAAGGAGGTTATTCTTTGAAGAAAGGTGCAAGGTGAAGTGCTTGTGGTCTCTCAAGGAATTGATTCCGGACTATGATCTTTTGAGGGCTTCTTCCTCATTTTGGGACACTAGAAGGCATGTCTTTTGCCTTTATTACAATGAGGTTGTTCCGACCGTGGAAGAATTCCGGGCTTTGCTTGGTGGTCCGGAGGTGGAAGAGATTGCGGTTCCTTTGCCTGGAGGGGCCTCTTCCGTTGACAGATTGTGCAACCTCCTTCATCTTTCCCCGGAGGAAGCACAAGGTATGATCTGTGGTCCCGATCACTTTGATATTTCCGGTCTCCCTGATAGATTTAGGGGCTTAGGCTTACTTGATGATGCCTATTGGGATGCCTTTGCACTTTGCATGTTTGGGACCTTGTTCATGGTCTATTCTTTTGGGATCTGTCATCGGTCTCTGCTGGATGTAGTCGTTCATTGTCGCTTGGGCAGAGATGTTGTACCTTTGATCTTGGGGGAGACTTTCCATGCTCTAGATAGGATGGCTACCGGGAGACGGTATATGCACGGGGGCGACCCGTTCCTCTTGACTACGTGGGCGATGGAGCGCTTGGGGATTCTTCGGGAAACTCCGATAGGATCGAAGCCTTGGACATTCGCCGGGAGAGGGGTTCTTTGTAGATTTTGATGATCGGGGCTCATGGGAGCGTTGGATGGCTGGTCGCCGGACAGAAGATATCGAGATGGTCGAGTGCCTTGTTGGCGGGTGGAGACTCGCGAGTGCTTCGGGACGGGTCTCATGTGGTCATGCTTAGGGGCTTTCTCGGTCCGGCTTCTATATTCCGTCCTTGGTTACGAGACGATTCGGTTTAGAGCGAGTTCCTTTGGAGGACTTTGATGATATAGCCACCGGGGTGGTGGCTTCCGATTCTATGGATGATCCTTCGGTGTTTTCCTTTCTTTCCCGAGCATGGAGGTATGACGTTTTCCTCCTCGGGTTATCCTCGGGCGTCAGAGACCTGTGTTCACGACCACTTGGTACCTGGATTGAGTACGAGAGGCATTTGGGAGGGACTCGGATGGCTATTTTGAGACGACGTGAGGCCATTGTGGGTGTGGAGGACACGACGGTTTCCGAGAGGAGGAGGGCCGAGGCGAGGCCAACCCTCATGACGGGGAGCGGAGACGGCGTGACCGACTATGAAGCTTATGTCAAGAGGCGGGAGAGGAGGACTCCTATGCTACCGGCTAGGCTACGAGGAGATGAGAGATGACGCTAGGGCTACCGAGGCCACGACGGAGGCTGGTCTGATAGATCCTGTTCCTATACCAGAGCTTGGTAGGAGGAAGACCGACATTTTTCCTGTTCAGAAGAAGAAGACTCGAAGGGGAAAGAAGAGGGGGGATGCCAGTTCGAGTGGCATGGAGTGACTCTGAGGTTTCCGAGTATCCCTTTCTTGTCGTAGCAGACACATTAGTTTGATCATGTATCTTAGTTTCTTTTAGCAGGTTGCCAGTTGTAGGAATGAATCGGGCTTAGACTCATCAAAAAGTTTTTAACTTGTAATGAATATTTGAATTGCTTCAGAGTTTTTCGAGACGCTTTCATGGTCTGATCAGTTGTATTGATGTCAGATTTTGACTTTTATTTGTGCTTTAGACCGAACCGTTTCCGGCTGCCTACGTTCCCCTCATTTTGAGGAGCTCGGGTCTTCGTAGTTCAACCTGGTCGATTTTGTTGTTTTTTTTTTGGTGCAACCCTGTTTTTTACCTAGGCCGCCCTTTTCGGGTTTTCAACCTAGTTGGGTATTACTCTTTTAGCACTCATTTTTTTTTGTTTCTCTTTTTTTTTCTTCTTCTTTTTTTTGACTTCTTTTTTTTTTTGTTTTACGCGTAGTATCTGCGCAGCTTGTCACCATTCACCGGGTGTACAAAGGGATTTCCGTCGAGGTCTGCAAGTTACATGGCTCCTCCGGAGAAGATCTTCTGGACGACGTATGGCCCGACCCAGACAGGCTCCCATTTGCCAAGCAAGTTGACACGGACCAGGGGCTTTTCTTTCAAAACGAGATCACCTTCTCGGATCTCCCGATGCTTTACTTTCTTGTCGAAGGCTCTGGCCATTCTGCCTTGGTAGGCTCGGATGTGTTCCATGGCCTTCAGTTGGCGCTCATCTAGTAGAGCCAATTCATCATGGCGACTTTGGAGCCATTCGACCTCGTTGATCTGGCTCTCCAATAGCACACGAAGTGAGGGGATTTCTAGCTCGATTGGGAGTACGGCTTCCATTCCGTAGGTGAGGGCAAACGGTGTCTCCCCCGTTGCGGTTCGGCGATGTTACGTAGCCCCGAGTGCCGAGTGTAGCTTCTCGGGCCAATCTCGGCTCGGACGGCCATTTTTCGGATGATGTTTTCTAGCGTCTTGTTTCTTTGCTTCGACTGGCTCCGTTGGTTTGGGGCTGTAGGGAGATGACTTGTGACGGGTTATTCGGAATTGCCGGCGGCTGTCGCATTCCCCTTCGAAGTGGGATCCATTATCTGAGATGATTTCGGCTGGCAACCCGTATCTGCATATGATGTTTTCTTTGATGAAGAGGGCCACTTTCTTCGAGTTGAGGATCTTGTAGGATTTTGTAAGGCATCCCTACCAATCTGCGTCTCTTTAGGCTCTTCCGCAGTTCCCAAATTCATACTCGTCAAAATCTCTTCGGCAGCTTGGGCTCGATTTTCCTCTTTCCGGACAACCTTCTTAAAGATTTTTTTTTGTTTGATTTTTTTTTTGTTTAATGTGTCTGCTTCTTTATCTATTGAATTATTATTAAATTTTTTTTAGTTATTAATTTATCATTAGTTAAAGTGGCAATCAAGGGATACACAGAAAGGTTCGTCATTTCATTAGGAACGAAAAGGAATACAGCATTTGCTACAGACTCGTAGTCTTCAGGCGTAAGGCCATCAGACGAAACTAGAGACTCGACCTTAACAATGAGAGACTCGGAGGACTCTTCCTAGGTTGACACAAAGGGATGGGGGACCAATCCAAGTTTGGTGATCATTTCTTCTTTGGTCGCGGACGGGCCTGAGAGAGTTTCCCAATTCTTTAGCGGCATCGCTGTCAGAGGCCTCATGACTCGGGGGCTGTCTCTTTTCTGTTTTCCTTCCTCAGTCACTGCTATCATCTCTTTCTCTGAACCAGGATCAATTGTGTCCGACGTCTGAAAACTGAGCATGTGGATGTAGGGATCTTCCTCAATTCTGGGGGATTCTATCTCGTCACAATCTGACCACTCAATCCAGATGTAAGGACGTATTGCGTCTCGATGTGCTGCTAGAAAAATCTCGTGCCCCATGCTTGAGCGGAAAGGCTTAACATGCAGTTCAGCAAGGAGGACGTCCCATACGACGTTCATAGATTCGAGTTGAGTATGACGATGCTTGTCGATCTTCATCATGAAGATTTCGTGGCTTTGCAGGGTCAGAGAGTGGGTTTGAAGAATGGTGACAAAGCTGTGATTAGGGACCGGGGGTTTGTGTGCCTGTATCATGGCGGTGTTCAATGTTTCCTTCCAGTATGCCTCTAAATGTTGGAAATGACAATTGAATTTGATGAATCGAACTTCTTCGGAGTCTGCTCGCTTGAGTGCGTTGACATAATTGGCATCACCGGATTCTGGGGGATTCTGATGAGACTTGCCCCGATAGTCCCTTGGTCGATTCGGAGGAGGTAGCCCCGGTGTCTGGCTTAGAGCATGCTTAGTGACGGTCTCGGCTTCGTTCCCCATGAGGAAACTGTCACCCCTTATGACTTCAAGGTCCCCTTGTCGGTTAATGAATTTGACGCATTGGTGGAGGGTGGAAGCTATGGCTTTCATGTGGTGTAACCAGGCGCCCAACAAAGCTGTGAATTCGGATGGGATGTCCATTACATGGAATTTTGCTGGCACCATTTGGGTTTTGTACCAGAGTTCCAGAGTCACTGTCCCCAGGATGGGGCGAGACGAGCCGTCATAGGCATTGATAATCCGGGTAGATGGGATCATATGCCTTTCGTTGATGCGCAGGGCCCGCATCATGCTAAGGGGAAGGACATTAATGGCCGATCCATTATCCACCAATACTCCGAGGAGCGATACGGTGTTGAGCTTAATGGTGATGTACAAAGCTTCGTTGTCTTTGAGGAAACATCTCTTGGCAAATCTTCGTCGCGAAGGTGATCATGCTACCATATAGGCGAGGATCATAGATTTGGTGGTTGTCCTGAGAAAGAGAGTCATCAAGCCGGTCACTTCGTGCCTTTTTCTTGCGAGGTAGAACCTTTCTTGAAGCCCCTGGGTTATACTGAGGCCTTTTGTGGCGGTTACCATCTCCGGTCAACATGTTGATTGAGTGGGAGCGCCAAACTGGCGTTGGTCTTTCTTCGTCGGTGTACACTCGGGAGCTGGACAAACTGAACTTTGGCTGATCCCGCGGGGTGATAGATTTCTGACTGGCAGTAAAATTTCCCAGATCTACAGTATTCTGGTGTCCGAAAGTCTCAATTCTGTCGTTGGCAAGGCTTTTCGGCTTTTCTATCCCTGTTTGCTTTGGGGAAGACTGGCTGGAGTAGAGTACATAGTAATCAAATCCCCCAGATGGCTCCCCGAGCGTACCTACACTGGTATCACCGGCCTCGAACCTCTCTTTCAATTTTTGCTGGGAGGAAATTTCTTCTTCTTAGGAGGACGGTCCTCGTGTATCCGATCTTGATAGTCCCTTTCAAGGCGGTCGGGACGATCACGAGATATCCCACCAAATGTGTTCTACGGCTGGTGGTGGATTTGGGACCTCAGGTTGAGCATTGCTGGAGTGACTTTGAGTTGAACTGGTCCGGGGAGATCTGCTGTTGGGCTCATCTGGAAGCGAATGGTCGGACTCTGCCGGATAATGAGAGGTATTAAGATCCAGGGGAACAGGCATATGCTTGTCCTTCAGGGGAGCCCCAGTCAGTTGGGAGATTGTTAAGGTCCCGAAGTGGCGTGTGGCCTCTTCAATCCCAGGCTTGCTGTCTGTTCTGGCGTTCCTCCAGGGCTTTGATGGCTGACCATATTTCTTCAACTGTTTCCTGATCTTCATCACCCAGGCTGATATTTGCGGGATCATCACTTTGAGAGGGGACAACTGACGGTATGCCGAACTCTTTCGTCCCTGACTGTTGTTGGAAGGGTGGCCTTTTGGACTGTTGTTTGGGGGCCAGTTGCCTTGTAAGCCGACGGGCAGGAGTCCCGACGGTGGAGACATAGGAATCTTGGAGTAGCATCTTGATGTATACGGGATGATTAAGGAGAGGAGGAGAACCTTCTTCCTTCTTTGCAGTAAAAGTGCCATCGGAATTGAGACTGATAGTCAAACCATGACTTGCGACAACCCCCAAAAGGTCGTCAATTTGAGCCTCATGTCGAAGTCTCATATGTTCTACCAACTGGATCCAATACTGGTCTGTCTGAGGGATTTTGGAGGACGGAGAAACGTTGTCCCCATCATTACCGGCTGATGCAGACATTCTGAAACCCGGAGTCGGAATAAACGGCGAAGCTGACGATGCGCTTGACTCTTCCCAACTGATCAAACGGTGACCCGGTGTCCGGAACCAACCTTTGTGAGGAGCTGCGGGGAAAAGGTACGAGGGTTCAGATGTCTGGGAATTGAAGGAGGGTAGGTGTTTGGGCTTTGGGCTCATGCAACATGCAGTTATTTGTTCACGTTTACTTAAAACATGTTTTATTAACCTAATCGGTTGGAAAAGATTGCTCTTTTTTTTTTCGCAAACTACTCTGGATCCTGGATCAGTGGGCCCCGTCACTACGTCTATAAGCCCCTCGTATTCCACCTGTATTTCGACCTCCCAGGGTGGACAGCCCCGGGCGAGGGTCCTATAGGGCAAGCGGGTCCCACCGACCGAAAGAAAAACGATCCTAAAAGTCTGGCGGGTAATCGAGTCTTAACGAGCATTCGATGTAAATTACGGACAAAGCTGACGTCAAAGTCAAGATCATGTCCGAGGGCTCGACGAAAAGTCGGCATGATTTGGACCGATAAATGTCCACAATTGATCTTGACTTGTCGTCAGTTAAGCCGTAATTAGGCATGGAATAATCATTAATCCTTGATGACTCGGTGTCATCTTTGGGAGTCGATGTATAATTTGTGCCGGCCGAGCCGAAGTCAAGGCGCCGGTCAATATCTTGGTCAAAGTCCGCGGCGGAAAACCGGCAGAGCTTCGACTGATTAGGGTCCCCGAAAGATATTGAGTCGGTATGCCGACAAAGGCTTGAAAGGAAAGGTCTATACACAGACAGGGCATGTAACGACCCTAACCCTAGGCACTAATTTAAATATCATATTGTGTGCTTTTAATATTATTGTTAATATTATGTGTCCATTTTTATATACTGATTTCATATGTTAGGATACTTGATAGTAAAATAAATTAATGTTCTAGGAAAAATATAAAAATAGCAAATAAATAAATAATGGGAGGAGGATAAATTGGGTAGATAAATAATTAGAATGATGTGTCTAATTATAATGTGAAAGCCTTAGTTGAGGGGGGGGGGGCATTCCCTTCTCCCTAATTCCCTCAAATAATGCCCCAATAGTCAACTTCCACCTTACCTCCCCATATCCTCTCTTACTACTCCCACACTCTTCCTCCCCCTCCTTCATCATTTCTCTTACTTCTTTCTTTTCTCTTCACTTTCCATGGAAGCTTGGTGAAAGCCTCCCATTCCAAGAGTTCATACCAAGTTCATTCCTCAACCATTTCCAAATCCAAGTGTCCTTTTGTGAGTGGTTCATCTCAAGGAGTTGATCAAGCCTAGAAAAGCTTCATTTCATCTTGTATTGGCTCAAGTGAGTTGTTATGATTTCCCTTCTTATAAATGTTCATAATCTCTTTGATATTGTTATTGTTCATGTGATGTTTGTTCATGCTTGGGAAACCTTATAGAAGTTGTATGATTAGAGAATGAAGTAGAAGGAAGTAAATGTTCATGTAAGATGATTTAGAGGAAATGAAATGGGTGGGAAATTTAGGAATAAATAATCTAAGGTTACCTTATCTTGGGTTTACATGATTTAGGATGCATTTTGTTAAGATGAGAAATCCCTCTTGGTGTTCTTGATTTTAGGGTAGAGAAAAAGGCAAGGAATTGGAGCTAAAGGAAAAAGGATTGAAAATAAAAAGTGCTGGCTGGGCACTTGGGCGGTCGCCCAAGGGGCATGAGCGGCCGCCCATGTGTCCAGAAAAGGGTATGTTTTGCAAAATCCTCTTGGGCGGTCGCCCAAGAGGGCAGAAGCTTGGAATCCTTTTGAAATCCACTTGGGCGGTCGCCCAAGTGGTAAGGGCGGTCGCCCAAGACCCCAGAATCCCTGATTTTAAATCTAAACCAGAAATTGTTTAGCAATCTTGTTTGATCCTTTATAGATTGTGACTCCTACCTAGTAAGTTGAACTTGAACCTTCATAGAGGCTATGTATTAGTGTACAATGACCTTGTAGGATGGATTGATGATACTTCCTTGCCTTACTTGAGTTCATTTACATTGTTTATATTATGCATAGTGTGGAATAAATGTTACACTGTGATATTGGTTGGGCATGAGTATATTTTACCATGTTGCTATATTGTTATCCCTTGTTGTGGATTTTATTCAAGTATCTATTATGTGCTTGATAATGTGTGAGTCAGCTGACATTTGGGGGTATAACATAATACGGTCAATTAGGAAAGTGTGACCTAATGTGATCGGATTATGTTATATCTGTGGCCGTCCCCTCCTGTGGCCACAGGATGGGGTATAGCATCTGTATTGAGCCAAAAGCCTTACAGAGTTGCTACTGTCTTATTTGGTTCCCTGAAAAACGGGTCTTATAAGACGTGAGTATTGCTTAAGCAGCTCACTGTAAGATTGGAGTATTATTATACCCAATGTTGTACGACTACTGTTCAGACGGGAAAAGGTAAACCAAGGTAATGGAATGTGTTTATAGCTTTCCCAATGTGTTAAGTGCGACTTGTTATGTGTTGCATTTATCTGGCATATTGCTGCATTCATAATAGCTTGCTGAGATTTATTCTCACCCCTCTCCCTTTAATGTTTTTAGATCCCGAGACAGGCGGACCGGCCCAGTAAGGGCGGAAAGGAGTTTGGCAGTGAGCTTTTTGGGTATTGTCGGGGTACGTTAGGTTGGCGTAGAAAGTATATTTTGCTATAATTCCTTTTGGGAGTTTGTAATTATTAAACTTAAACTTTCTACGTTGAAACCCTAATCTTTTGTAACTAAAACAGTTTAAGTATTTTCAAAGTTGGTCCACTCTTCCTCCGATGTGGAGAGTAGTGGAATTGTTTTGAAATGGAAATGTTATTGATGTTGATGTTTGAAGTTAATTCAAAGTTTTAAAAGTTTAGTATATTTGGGTTAGTTTGAGAATGCTCCAACTCGGGACACGTGTAGGTTCCGGGTCGGGGTCCTCACAGTTGGTATCAGAGCTCGGTTAGAGTTCTCGGGTAGAGTCTAGCTGAGTGAGAGTGTGTGATAACTGACGTCGAGTGTTTAATGCAGGAGTTGCACTAATGGCGGGTAATGATGGAGATCAGGATCGGGCTTTGGGTAATGTTGGTAATCCGAATGCCGAAATGATGGATATGTTCCGAGTATTTCTTCAGAATATGGCAGCTTAGAATCAAGGTAGGGGACAGCAACAACCCGAAGGTAGGCAAGGGCACCATGGGTTAGAGAAGTTTGTGAAGATGTCTCCTCCTA
The DNA here is from genome assembly GCA_022495995.1 of Adenophora triphylla var. japonica. Classification (NCBI taxonomy): domain Eukaryota; kingdom Viridiplantae; phylum Streptophyta; class Magnoliopsida; order Asterales; family Campanulaceae; genus Adenophora; species Adenophora triphylla. The sequence goes on from JAFEMH010000847.1 coordinate 483,761, forward strand.
GCTTCAACGGAGATCCGGATCCGGTGAAGGCGGAGAGATGGCTTGAAGCGATGAACAAGATTTTCTTAGCTATGGAGAGTTCGGATGCGGAAAAGGTGAGATGTGCCGTATTCAAGTTAGAAGGACCCGCGGAGCACTGGTGGCAGGTGGTAAAGGATGGTTGGGACCGAGATTTGACACCGCAAACTTGGGAGAATTTCACACGTAAGTTCCGGGATCATTTCGTGCCGATGGTTACTAGAGACAAAAAGGAAGTTGAGTTTCAAACCTGGAGCAAGGTTCCATGACTATAGCGCGATTCAAAGAAAGTTTACTGAGTTGGCCCGATATTGTCCTCACTTGGTACCGGATGAAGAGAGGCGTATCTACGGTTTGTGAAGGGTTTAAGGGTGGAGTTCGGAAGCGGCTTTTGACTCATGACTTCGCCAACTTCCAAGCGGCGGTGAACATGGCGTACCGGATTGAGAATGACATAGAGGAGCATCGTGGTAAAAATGAAGGTGGGAACGAAATGAATTCCAAGGTCAAGGTTCGGGACGAACAGAGGGCAACCAAGGACATTCACTTCGGGAGCAAATTGAGGAGGAAATGTAGCGGCTCCGGCAAATCGTTCGACTTCCGGTCAGTTTGGGGCAACGTGTGGTTATTGCAAGAGGCAAGGGCATTCGGAGGATAAGTGTTGGAGCAAGCAAGGCAAGTGTTTAGAGTGTGGTTCGACAAGTCATTTCCGGAGGAATTGTCCTAAGTGGCAGAGTAAGCAAGCTTCGGGTAGTGGTCGGGGACAAGGTAGTGGTGTAAAACGGGATGTTGACGGGAAACCCAAGGATAGAGTCCAAGGTCGAGTGTTTGCTTTGGGTCGAGGAGAGGTCGATCCTAATGCCGTCATTAGAGGTATAGTTCCTGTCTCAGGAGTTAAGGCCCGCATTCTTATAGATCCCGGGTCTTCCCATTCATTTGTGGCATCTCATTTTGCATTCTCATTTCACATTTTGCCTGAATCTATGCCTTATGTGTTGGAGGTCTCTACTCCTATGGGAGAGTGCCTTGCATCTTCTTTGATATATCGTGGTTGTGATGTGACTATATGTGGGCATGTATTGCCGGTGGATTTGGTCGAGTTACCAATCCGTGATTTTGATGTGATCCTTGGGATGGATTGGTTGAGTCAGTGTCATGCTTTGGTAGACTGTCGTAGAAAATGAGTCTCATTTGCTATGCCTGATGTGCCTACATTTATATTTGATGCCGATAAATCTATGTTCGGTTTGCATGTTATTTCTGCCTTAAAAGCTAGAAAGATGATATCTAAAGGGTGTGCGGGTTACTTAGCTTATGTGGTAGATTCCAATAAGAAGTCTCCCGAGTTAGCTCATGTTCCGGTTGTGAATGAGTTTAGTGATGTGTTTTCTAGTGAGTACTCTATGCCTCCGGATCGTGAGGTAGAGTTTTGTATTGACTTAGTACCCGGTACCGCCCCTATCTCTAAAGCACCCTATAGAATGGCTCCGACCGAGTTAAAAGAGTTGAAGGTCCAATTGCAAGAATTGCTAGACCGGGGTTTTATACGCCCAAGTGTGTCTCCATGGGGAGCACCGGTTCTATTTGTTAGGAAGAAGGATGGTACCTTACGATTATGTATAGACTATCGTTTGTTGAACCAAGCCACCATAAAGAATAAGTATCCTCTTCCGCACATAGATGATTTATTTGACCAACTCCAAGGTTCCGTTATCTACTCAAAGCTTGATTTGAGAAGCGGATACCATCAGTTGAAGATTAGACCGGATGATATTGCTAAAACAGCTTTCCGAACTAGATATGGTCACTATGAGTTTGTTGTGATGCCTTTTGGGTTGACTAATGCTCCAGCCGTGTTTATGGATATGATGAACCGTGTTTTCAAGCCTTATCTTGATAGTTTTGTGGTGGTCTTCATTGATGATATCCTTGTTTATTCTAAGTCCCGGGAAGAGCATGAGAATCATTTGAGGATTGTATTGTCCGTTCTTCGTGAGAAGCAGTTGTACGCCAAGTTCAGCAAGTGTGAGTTTTGGCTTGAGCGGGTTTCTTTCTTGGGGCATGTTGTGTCGAGTTCGGGAATTTCTGTGGACCCTTCGAAAATTGAAGCCGTGGTTAATTGGAAGCAACCTTCGACTGTGACGGAAGTCCGTAGTTTTCTTGGTTTGGCGGGGTATTATCGGAGGTTTATTGAGGGGTTTTCTCGGATTGCTACTCCGTTGACTAGGTTGACTCGGAAAGATGTATCGTTTGTATGGGATTCCAAATGTGAAGAAAGTTTTAATGAGTTGAAGAAGAGGTTGACGACGGCTCCTGTTCTTACCCTTCCGGATGGTTGTGAGAATTTTGTGATCTTTAGTGATGCCTCGAAGGCGGGTTTGGGATGTGTATTGATGCAAAATGGGAAGGTTATTGCGTATGCCTCTAGGAAGTTATCACCGGCGGAACAGAATTACCCTACTCATGATATGGAATTGGCGGCGATTGTATTTGCGTTGCATAAGTGGAAACACTACCTTTATGGGGCGAAGTTTGAGATTTTCACCGATCATAAGAGTTTGAAATACTTATTTACCCAAAAGGAGTTGAACAACCGACAAAGGAGATGGCTTGAGTTTTTGAAGGATTTTGATTGTATAATTTCTTATCATCCGGGGAAGGCCAATGTAGTGGCGGATGCGATTAGCCGAAAGGCGTATGTGACAACTTTGAGTTCTCGAGAATTGAAGAGTGAGGTAATCATTGCGAATGTTCGAGCCGTTCCGACATTGTATGGAGATTTGAAGGAAGCTCAACAAGGTGATCCGGAGTTGAAGAAAATTTTTGATCAAGTGCAAGATGGGAAAGCCGGGGAATTTGCTCTGAATAGAGATGGAATTTTAACCTTCCAAGGGAGAATTTGCGTTCCTTCATCACCGGAAATCAAGAGGTGTGTCTTAGAGGATGGCCATAAGTCCAAGTTTGCGATTCATCCGGGTAGTACTAAAATGTATCAAGACTTGAAGCGTGGGTATTGGTGGAATGGTATGAAGAGGGAAATAGCGGATTATGTATCTAAGTGTTTGACTTGTCAACAGATTAAGGCAGAACATCAGAGACCGGCGGGACTACTTCAACCATTGGATATTCCGGAATGGAAATGGGAAGGGATCTCGATGGATTTTGTTTCAGGTTTACCTCCCACCGCGAAGAAGATGGATGCTATATGGGTTATTGTGGATCGGTTGACGAAGTCGGCTCACTTTCTTCCGGTGTCAACCAAGTTTTCGTTAGAGAAGTTAGCTCAGTTGTACATGAAAGAAATTGTGAGACTTCACGGGGTTCCGGTTAGTATTGTGTCTGACAGAGATCCGAGGTTTACATCTAGATTTTGGAGAGCATTGCATGAAGCCTTGGGTTCTAAATTGTGTTTCAGTACGGCGTTTCATCCTCAAACCGACGGTCAGTCCGAGAGAACTATTCAGATACTTGAGGATATGTTACGGGCTTGTGTGATGGATTTTCAATTGTCTTGGGAGGATCATCTACCTTTAGTGGAGTTTGCCTACAACAACAGTTATCAGTCTAGCATTGAGATGGCTCCGTATGAAGCGTTGTATGGTAGGAAGTGTCGATCTCCGATGTGTTGGGACGAGGTTGGTGAAGCGAGACTTTGGGGCCCGGATTTGGTTCGAGATTCTACGGAGAAGATCAAGGTGATTCGGGATAGATTGAAGACGGCTCGAGTAGACGAAAAGCTACGCCGACAATAGACGACGGGATTTATCTTTTCAGGTGGGTGACTTTGTGTTCTTGAAGGTCTCTCCGAGGACGGGAATCAAGAGGTTTGGTAACAAGGGTAAATTGGCCCCGAGGTTCGTTGGTCCGTTTGAGATTCTAGAGAAGATTGGAGATTTAGCCTACCGGTTGGCATTACCTCCGTCTCTTTCCTTACTCCATGATGTTTTCCATGTTTCGATGTTGAGGAAGTATTGTCATGATCCTTCCCACATCTTGAGTTCTCCCCCCGATGATGTCCACGCGGACATGTCTTATGTTGAAGAGCCCTTAAGAGTCTTAGAATTCCAAGTTAAGGAGTTGAGGTCTAAGAGTATTCCGATAGTGAAGGCCCTTTGGAAAAATCACACCGTTGAGGAAGCGACGTGGGAGCTAGAGTCGGAGATGAGAGCGAAATACCCGTGGTTGTTTGAAAATCCAAGTAAGTCTTTTTAAAATTCGGGACGAATTTTCTTTAAGGGGGAGTGAGTGTAACGACCCTAACCCTAGGCACTAATTTAAATATCATATTGTGTGCTTTTAATATTATTGTTAATATTATGTGTCCATTTTTATATACTGATTTCATATGTTAGGATACTTGATAGTAAAATAAATTAATGTTCTAGGAAAAATATAAAAATAGCAAATAAATAAATAATGGGAGGAGGATAAATTGGGTAGATAAATAATTAGAATGATGTGTCTAATTATAATGTGAAAGCCTTAGTTGAGGGGGGGGGGGGCATTCCCTTCTCCCTAATTCCCTCAAATAATGTCCCAATAGTCAACTTCCACCTTACCTCCCCATACCCTCTCTTACTACTCCCACACTCTTCCTCCCCCTCCTTCATCATTTCTCTTACTTCTTTCTTTTCTCTTCACTTTCCATGGAAGCTTGGTGAAAGCCTCCCATTCCAAGAGTTCATACCAAGTTCATTCCTCAACCATTTCCAAATCCAAGTGTCCTTTTGTGAGTGGTTCATCTCAAGGAGTTGATCAAGCCTAGAAAAGCTTCATTTCATCTTGTATTGGCTCAAGTGAGTTGTTATGATTTCCCTTCTTATAAATGTTCATAATCTCTTTGATATTGTTATTGTTCATGTGATGTTTGTTCATGCTTGGGAAACCTTATAGAAGTTGTATGATTAGAGAATGAAGTAGAAGGAAGTAAATGATCATGTAAGATGATTTAGAGGAAATGAAATGGGTGGGAAATTTAGGAATAAATAATCTAAGGTTACCTTATCTTGGGTTTACATGATTTAGGATGCATTTTGTTAAGATGAGAAATCCCTCTTGGTGTTCTTGATTTTAGGGTAGAGAAAAAGGCAAGGAATTGGAGCTAAAGGAAAAATGATTGAAAATAAAAAAGTGCTGGCTGGGCACTTGGGCGGTCGCCCAAGGGGCATGAGCGGCCGCCCATGTGTCCAGAAAAGGGTATGTTTTGCAAAATCCTCTTGGGCGGTCGCCCAAGAGGCCTTGTGCGGTCGCCCAAGAGGGCAGAAGCTTGGAATCCTTTTGAAATCCACTTGGGAGGTCGCCCAAGTGGTAAGGGCGGTCGCCCAAGACCCCAGAATCCCTGATTTTAAATCTAAACCAGAAATTGTTTAGCAATCTTGTTTGATCCTTTATAGATTGTGACTCCTACCTAGTAAGTTGAACTTGAACCTTCATAGAGGCTATGTATTAGTGTACAATGACCTTGTAGGATGGATTGATGATACTTCTTTGCCTTACTTGAGTTCATTTACATTGTTTATATTATGCATAGTGTGGAATAAATGTTACACTGTGATATTGGTTGGGCATGAGTATATTTTACCATGTTGCTATATTGTTATCCCTTGTTGTGGATTTTATTCAAGTATCTATTATGTGCTTGATAATGTGTGAGTCAGCTGACATTTGGGGGTATAACATAATACGGTCAATTAGGAAAGTGTGACCTAATGTGATCGGATTATGTTATATCTGTGGCCGTCCCCTCCTGTGGCCACGGGGATGGGGTATAGCATACTGTATTGAGCCAAAAGCCTTACGAGTTGCTACTTTTGTCTTATTTGGTTCCCTGAAAACGGGTCTTATAAGACGTGAGTATTGCTTAAGCGGCTCACCGTAAGATTGGAGTATTATTATACCCAATGTTGTACGACTACATTCGAGACGGGAAAAGGTAAACCAAGGTAATGGAATGTGTTTATAGCTTTCCCAATGTGTTAAGTGCGACTTGTTATGTGTTGCATTTATCTGGCATATTGCTGCATTCATAATAGCTTGCTGAGATTTATTCTCACCCCTCTCCCTTTAATGTTTTTAGATCCCGAGACAGGCGGACCGGCCCAGTAAGGACGGAAAGGAGTTTGGCAGTGAGCTTTTTGGGTATTGTCGGGGTACGTTAGGTTGGCGTAGAAAGTATATTTTGCTATAATTCCTTTTGGGAGTTTGTAATTATTAAACTTAAACTTTCTACGTTGAAACCCTAATCTTTTGTAACTAAAACAGTTTAAGTATTTTCAAAGTTGGTCCACTCTTCCTCCGATGTGGAGAGTAGTGGAATTGTTTTGAAATGGAAATGTTATTGATGTTGATGTTTGAAGTTAATTCAAAGTTTTAAAAGTTTAGTATATTTGGGTTAGTTTGAGGACGCTCCAACTCGGGACACGTGTAGGTTCCGGGTCGGGGTCCTCACAGGGCATGACACAGACCAAACTAAAAACCAACCGGGTCTCGGACAAAGTGTGTCACGGACAAGTGCATGGTCGACACGAGGCTCCATGGGATGTTTGGGTAGTCCTGTGCTTGCACCGAGAGGCGTAATAAGACCAAACGGGCCGCGACAAGGATTTCCTCGAGTTAGGGACGTAGTGTGCAGTGTAAGGTCACGTGCGCGTAGTGTGCAAGCAGTCTATCTTCTTTTTCTGAGTAAAATAGAAATTTTTCATGTGTCTTAAAAATATGATGCATGATTTTTTTTTTGAAAATTTTCTTTTTCTTTTTTTTTGAATTTTTTTTTGAAATGAGCACATAAGCACATAAGCACAAGAATTCCGACAGTTAGGGACATGGTTCCGACAGTCAAAATTTTGACTTTCTCCGAGGCGGCCGAGACAACACGAAAATGTGCAAAAATCAACACACACAACAAATGATTTTTAAAGCCGGGACGGAAGCTTGACCCTCAAAAGCTTTTCTTTTTTTTTTTGAAAACGATGATACCGGTACGTGGGATTGTTAAACCACAATTTATCCCCGACTTGTGTTAGGAGGCAATAACGGGAAGTTTAATGGTTTCCACCAATATACCAAATATCATTTTTTTTAGAAAAAGCTTATTAATCCCCAGCAGAGTCGCCACTGTGATGATGTGCCACCAAAATTTTTCTCGGGAGAATTCGATTTTGCGTTTCTTTGAAAACCAAATAAAACCGGAAAAAGACGGAGTCACCACGCCATTTTTGTTTAAGGGCCAAAACTTTGAAAAATTCCTGAGATTAGAGATTTGGGTTCGGAGGTCATGTTACACGCCGGGAAGGACGTTAGTGTGCACCCGAAATGCCTCGTAAAACGAGTCTTCCAAGCTAAAAATCATTTGTGTGTGTGTGTGTGTGTGTGTTTTGGCCAAAATAAGTTGAAACTCAGAAAAGTAAAAATTGGGAATTCTTTATTAGACTTTGGACAGATCCCATGATTTTTGGGGTGATTTTTGGGTTGAGTTTTGGTACTCAAGAGATTTTTGGAAGTTGAAGAACACTTCTGCCAGAATGAAAAAGGCAGTGGACACTTGATTTTGAAATAGATTTAAGGGCTTGAAAACTTCATAATCTGAGAAAACTCAGAGAATGAAAGTTGTTCCAGACACCTCAAATAAGATTTCAGTGAAAGAATTTTCCATTTCGGAGAAGATTTGAGGACCCAAAACCCTCTGGAAATCTCAGATATGAGATCTGGACTCCCAGAGACTGGTGATCTGACCTTCAAAAGAAAATTTGAAAAAGGGAGTTTTACTCACGCAAAAAATAAAGTAAAAATATTTATGGAAATCTCTGGATGTTGGCTACAAAAAGTGTTTTGTAGTCAACACCAAATTCCAAGTTTATCTGTGTCCAAAAATTTAGACCATGGACTGGGGTCTTAGAAAATTGCTACTGGACAGCAACTTCTCAAGAAAGAAAAACATGATTTTAAAGGGGGTTTGGCATCCATGATTGTCCCCATTTCCCTAGGTTTTGATTAGTGATCACTTGACATTTTAGTGGTGAATCAACTATATCAAACCATCCTTGGGGTACATTAGGACTAAGCACTTCATTTGCTTGGGAAGGGGAATTTTATCCTTTGAAAATGAGATTTGATGTATGAAAATGATTTTTAGGGTTTTGAAAATGTGTTTTCCTTGCAAGAAAGTAAGAACACTTTGAAAATAATATTGATCCTTGTAGAAGATCATCCGTGGAGATGAACTTCCATGGTGATCTTCTTGGATCTAAGACAAGAAGATGAATGAACTACATTTTGTAGCTTGAAAATGCATGCATGGATGAGAGATTTAGGGTAAGAAGAGGGAGGTTATACCTATCTTCTTTGTGTTTTGGAGCTTTGGCTTGAATGTGGGAGTGTTTGAGGCTTGAATATGATAGTGTTTGAGTGAGTGAGATTTGGGAAGATAATCAAGAGAAAAGAGTGACAATTCAAGGGAATTCTCACTATTTTCTCAAGTATTTTCGCCAAGGTGCAGCTGTGAATTGTGTTTTTTTTTTTTTTCTGAGACTGAAGGCCTCAATTTATAGCCCTCTGAAAATGCAAACATGTCCGCGCGGATGGGATCTTCAGCGTGCCTGTTCATTAATTACGGCTTCAGCTTTGGACACAAGGAATATTTTTCAAAAAATCAAATTAACGGCCGGTTTTGTTCCAAAGTTTCTATTTTTGGTTTTTGACTATTTCTTTTGCTTTTTTGATTCCTTTCTTGGTTTATCTTTTTTTGACAATCCCTAATCTACCCTTACTTGGTTAGAAATGTTAGGAATGTTAGGAATTGTTAGGAATGTTATAACTTTCGTTAATTTTCTAACGAAAATACTAATAAGCTCAAATTGGAGCACTTACACTAATGTGTATATGTGAAAGGGTGTGTACATTGTTTTATCTTTTTGTTTTTTTTTTTTTTGTGAATTTGGTTTTTGTTATAATTTTGATAAGGTGGAATAGAGGTTGATAGTGATTTTGTAAGGCTGTAATGGTGGTAGCAGTGAGCGGTGATGATTGGGGTGGCTATGATTTGTTATTTAGAGGCGTTTAATGATGGTGGTGGCCCTGGTGGGTTAGTGGCTAGATGTGGGGTGGTGATATTGCACTGTCAAAGAAAAAATTAAATTAAATTATTGTTTTTGAACTCAAATTAGATTTAATAATTAAGAAATTGAAAAATTTTTGAGCATAATATTTTTAGAATTAAGAAATAGATTTAATTAGGTCAAGATATACTCCGTATTATTTTTAAACATTAATAAAATGAATAAATTATGGATTTAGATTTAAGGTTAAATTATATGTCAAAATCTTACAAAAAATGCGTTTTTTTTTGGAACTTGGTACTTAACTCCAAGAACGGGGGAGCTAGACACCATAATATTAAAAAAAATCGTTTTATTAGTGTAATTATTTTAATGATTTTGGAATTTTGTGCAATATAAACTTCACTACCTTATTTTTATAAAGAAAAAAAAATATACTAATTTTTATTTTTTCCACCCCCATTAATAATTTGATGAGGTGTTTGATTACTCTATTTTAGAACAAATCCTAGTTCGACCATTGGCAAAAGGTAATGACTATCATGAAAATCTATAAATTTACATCACCTTAATGCATAATATAAGCATTTTTTATTTGTATTTTCTTTGATCTAGACCATTAGTATTAGGTTACTCAGGTTAACAATAAAAAGCTCTTCCAACCAAATTTTATTGTAATTGTATTCTCATAATTAGAACCTAACACATGTACTCCCTCTTTCTTATTTGAAAAGATACAAAACGGCATTGCCCGATAATTAAGGAGAATGTATAGTAAAGTAAGTGTTGTAAGTATAAACGGAATCATCATCCCATTCATTTTGTTCGGGATGGATAAGACTAGTCTTTTGCACACAACCCCTCAAAGCCTATACCAATTTATTAACATGTGCTTTCAGCCTATGTATGACTGCACCTAATTGTTGTTGTTCTTGACGATTTTCCTCTTTCAATCTTGTCAGAGACTCCTCCCATGGTTGCTTTTATGTTGTGGTGGATCCAGGGCCGGCCATGGCAAGAGACACATGAGGCCATGGCCTAGGGCCACAAAAAAATGGCCATTTTTAGGGGCCTCCAAAATTATTGGGTATATGTAATAGGTAGCCCAATTTTAACCCAAAAACTTAATTCATATCAATATTTGGCCCATATATATTCAACATTTTACATTAAAAAAAGCCCAAATTTAAAATTTTCCCTAATTTCTTTGATTATTTAAAAAAAAAACGAAAAAAAAAGATTGAAAGAAAAAAGAACGAATTTTTTTTGAAAGGTAGAAAAAGAAGCTAGGCTGACGCTTACCACTTACGAGCTCGCTGCCGCAGAGAGCCGCCGGAGTCTGGACGCACTGCCACCGTCAATAATCAAGTAAGTGATTTGTTCTCCTTCTCCAATCCCTATCCCCTAAATCCTAATTGATTTAGAAAATTCTTAATTGAAATTTGAAAACCCTAATTTGAAAACCCACCGTCGACCCCGTCGTCCGTCGAACGCCTGTGATGTTTTGTTATTCTTGCTCTTGTTTTTGTAGGTGGTAAGTAAAGTTATAATTTATTAATTTATAGTATATTGATATTGATGTTACTGTCTGTACTCCACTACTCCGTACTCGTTATTTACAAACAAAGGCAAACACTTTTTGTTTTGTGTTGTTACTGTTGATTGATAATTAAATAATGTAATAATTTGAAATTAAATTGTGATTTTTTAAAAGTTGTGTTGTTAAATTGCAATATTTGTTTTATTTTTTTGCTTATTTGATTAATGTTGTTTCTAGGATTTTTGCTATGTCAACACGAAAACATATTCCTGGAAGTGAAAAGTGCAATTCTTAAAAAGATAAAGATAGCAAAATATTTTTCAGTGATACTCGATTGCACCCCTGAAGTTGGTAATGATGAGCAAATGTCCTTGGTAATTCGTTGTGTAGATGTCACATGTGTTCCGATTACAATTGAAGAGTTCTTTTTGGGGTTTATAAAGGTTGATGACACAACAGGATTGGGCCTTTACTCAGAATTGGAAAATGCTTTATCTGACTTGGGCTTGAAGATTGATGACATTCGAGGGAAAGGATATGATAATGGTGCTAATATGAAAGGTCATAAAAAAGGTGTACAAAGTAGATTGCTCAAGGACAACCCAAGAGCATTTTATACACCTTGTGGATGTCATAGTTTGAATCTTGCTTTATGTGATATGGCTAAGTCATCTATTAAGGCAAAAAGTTATTTCGGTGTGGTTCAACGCCTTTACACACTTTTTTCTTCCTCAACAAAGCGGTGGGATGTTTTTAAAAGGCATGTGGATGGTCTTACACTTAAACCTGTATCGCAAACACGTTGGGAGAGCCATATTGAAAGTGTCAAACCAATCAAACTAAATGCCTTAAAAATCAGGGATGCTTTGATTGATTTAGCTAGTTCATGTGAAGATCCCAAAACTTCAAGTGAAGCCGAATCTCTAGCTACACATGAATTTGAAAGCTTTGAATTCCTGGTTAGCACGATGATATGGTATAAAGTGTTATCAGCGGTTAATAATGTGAGCAAGATTTTTCAGAATGAAGATATGCATATTGATGTTGCTATAGATCAATTAAAGGCGCTTGTCTCTTATTTTCGTGAATATAGAAATAATGGTTTCAATGATGCTATAACTGAAGCTCAAGAACTTGCTAAAAAATGGATATAGAGCCAATTTTTCATGAAAAAAGGCATGTTCATAGAAAAAGACATTTTGATGAGGCTTCAAGTGAGGAGGTTACGTTTTCTGGGAAAGAAAAATTTCGGATAGAATACGTCATGTGCATAGTTGATATAACTCTTGCTTCATTTGATGAGAGATTCAAGCAATTTTGTGAGTATGAAAAGAATTTCGGTTTCTTGTTTGATTTGAAGAAGTGCACAGATGATGAAGTTTTGAACAATTCGTGCAAGAATCTTTCAAATATATTGACACATAAGGAACAAGTTGATATCAATGGTGATCATTTGTTTATGGAGTTGCAACTTGTTAAGCATGTTTTGCCATCGGACGTCAAAGGACCAAAGCAAATGTTGAACTACTTGATGCGAAACAATGGATGTTTTCCCAACATGGAGATTGCTTATCGGATTTTGTTGACTATTCCTAAGCATAGCTTGCATCCGGTGAAAGAAGTTTTTCGAAGTTGAAGTTGATAAAAAATTATCTTCGAAGTACGATGTCTCAAGAAAGGCTAAATGGGCTAGCTTTGATATCGATTGAGGAAAATATAGTTGATAAAGTTGATTATTCAACTTTGATTCATGATTTTGCTTCTAAATATGCTAGGAGAAATGTGTTTATATAGTATCATGTAAGGATATTATGTTATATCATATTTTTATTTAGTATAAAATATTGTTTCGTACTAGATTGATAATGACCATATTTTTATTTATTTAGTTAAAAGTTACATTAAGGGGGCCTCGCCTAAAAAGTTAGCCTAGGGCCACAAATTTTACAGGACCGGCCCTGGGTGAATCATAATAATGTGACTCATGATTGTTCCATACCTGACTTGAATAGTTTTTCCACTCTTGATTATAAGAGCTAGAAAAATTATTATATTGTTGTTGTCAAGACTGTAATACACTTCTTTCTTTCACCTGTGGAGAATACTCATGAAAAATATATTTTATACGGACAATCATTAGTAGAATAAAAGTATAATTCACAACAGGAACATGCGTCTTATACTATATTGACACTAGGCGAATCACTTTTCGCATTGAACATAGCAATTAGTTGTTTTACTTGCCGACCAACTTCTCATTAGAATTTGATTCATGTATTACCTCTATAACTTAATTGTCAAACAACTAGAAAAAGGAACAAAATAGAAAATAATAAAATAAAATTATTTACACTAAAAGAAACTAATAAAAAAAATTATTTACACTAAAAAAAAAACTAATAAAAGAAAACTATTTATAATACACTAATAAAATTAACTTATTCGCAACATAATTTTCCGGCAACGGCGCTAAAAACTTGATGCAGAAAATCTCTCTCCTATTAAAATTATCTAGCAAGTGCACTATTTTATCAATGTATTAATATGATTACTTACAAGGGTCGAATTCGCAGGGCCTAAAGTGAAACAAGTATATTTAAATCATGTAAAAGGAATTCAATCTCATTCCATGGTTCGTTCACAAAAACATAGAGTTAAGATGTTAATATCTTTCATGAAGTCGATTGTACATAATATCTCTATCATGTTAATATCCTTTGTGAAGTCGATACAAACATTCAAAATATTCAATTTAAATCATAAGAACATTAAAACATAGATTCATTGATTTATGTGAAGTAATCAATCGAATATAATCTTTTCAACAATAGTCAATCGTATAAACTATTCACGTGAGTGCAATGGTTTATTCAAATATATTTAAAGGCCAAAAGTATCTTAACATACAATTGAAGCCTAAGAATGATAATTAACAATGTTGAGGAAAACAAGAAACAAGAATGAGAAAGATGGGATTAAATCAATAGCATAAAAATTCAATTGTTAGTTACTCAATCTACGAATCAATTATTTAGCCGCGAATGGCCATTACAATCAAAAGCATAAAAATCTTGAATCTTGTCTTAAAACTTGTAAAAACCTAAACTAATATATACAAACAAAACAAAAAAAAAAAAGAAGAAGCACATAGGGATTTGGCCTGCTGGCTTGAGCTCATGACTTTCAACCTGGAGGTCATGGGTTCGATCCCCCCAAAAGTTAGAGGAAAGGTTTTCTCTCCCTAGAATTTATCTCCTAGGCACTTCTGTGCGTGCATGTGTGTGTGAGTAGTGAAAAAAAAAAAAAAGAAGAAAAGAGAATAAGATATTCAAATACCTAATCTAGGGATTGTTTATATAGTAGGAGGGGAACAATTTCCTTATTGGAATCCAATTTTGGCCAAAAATTTGCTGAAATCCTTGTCCAATCTGGAGTAGGGGGCCAAATCTGTTTCAAATACGCTTCAGATTCGCTTGGAATCCGCCGCAAACCGCCATAGTGCGAACGCCTGCATGGAAAGGGCACGACCGCCCAAAACCGCAGGACAAACGGAGCGTTTGCTCCTATTCTACACGCGACCGCTCTCATTCTCCCAATTTGGGGTGCGCACGCTCCTCTCCTATTTTCCATCTTAAATCCTCCATTTTCTACCTAATTGTACTTCAGCCCCTATATTTTATAAAACCTTCAGAAAACCATTAAATAACCCAAGTCAAGCAGAAAATAGGTCTAGAAATGTACCATTTGAATGGGTGAAAATTACATTCATCAATCAGTAATTGATTTTATCCTTAAATCTTTCGCTATGTCAATATATTTATATATTAGGTAAATGCATTATTTGAATTTAAAATGAAAGGGATAGGGGCAGAAAAATAAATGCAGGGGAATCAAATTACAGGTGAGACTGTAAATGTAATGTAAGAAATGGGTAGCTCGTGAAAGGGTACAGTGAGTGCAACTCTTTCATTTAAGGCTTTGTTTGGTTCTTTCCTATTTGTTACTTACCTACTCATTCGGTCCCATAAGTATTAAGAAAGTTTCAAATGATACGGGAATTAAGGAAATAATAAATATTGTGAGTGTAATAGTAAAATAGGAGAGAGAATGAGTGAAGGGAATAGCAAACTATAATGATGTTGTGAATATTAAAATAATGTAGGAGAGAGAATGAGTGGAGGGAATAGTGATAAAAACTTTCCATTTTGGGAATTTTTAAGATTGGTGGGAAGCCCAAAATGAAAAGCTTTCTTAAGATCGGCGGGACGGAGGAAGCATATTTAAGTTTTCTTAAATTTATAACATGCAATTTGACTTGTCACTTTTTCTTCTTTCTTTCTTGAATGGGAAATAATCAAATATATTTATTACAAACTTAAGTATATCTCAAAACTAATTCGATATAATAGAGGTAGCTCAGTATCTTTATATATTAAATACAAATTTTGTTATTATCAATGTGGCCTTCAAAAAATATACAATGTAATTAATGGCAGGTCCAAATTTATTTTATTTTTCAACAGGTACCAAAAATAATTTTTCGTTTTGATATTATTTATTATCTTTGCAGTGATGGATGGTACTCAATGTATAAAAAGAAAATAACACAATAAACTATAAATATTAAAATATATTTTTTTATTCATTATATTTAAAACTTTATTTATATGCATTCATGCAATCAAGAAACGAATTATGCTAATGGATAAATGATTAATATCAAGAAAGAAAATAGAGTTGAACAAATAGTCACATAAAATAGTCACATTTTCTTTTTTGCATATCTAGAACAAAGTGTGCTATTATTCAGTTTTGCATTAAATTCCATAGGCTAGTTGGTAACAATATATATCCAAATTGCTAGGAAGAATAGTTTTTGTAGCAATTTGGAAAAACTAAAATTTTAAAATGTGAGATGGCATTTTCGTAATTAATTGGAACTTCATTTAAAATGCACGGTGAAATTTTTGTAATTAATTGACAATTTTTAAAAATGCGTGGTGACATTTTGTACATAATTGGAACTTCCTTTCAAATTATGTGGTGACATTTTCGTAAATAACTGAATTTTGTTAACACCTGTGACACTCTTTATAAATAAAATGGACACATTTTATCTCTGTAGATGACACTTTTTACAAAATAAAATATGAAAGTAATATACAATAATTGACTAGTAACAAATTGATAATGCACATCTTAAGGAACACGACAGTGGCATATGGGACTCAACAAGAAGGCATCGATTATGACGAGACTTTCAGTCCCGTTGTTAAGTCGGCTACCATTCACTCATTTCTCTCCTTGGCACACTCTCGGGCATGGCCTATTGAGCAATTAGATGTCTGCAACGCCTTCCTCAATGGTATTCATTTTGAAGAGGTATATATGTCTCATTCACCCGAGTTCACCAATCCACGGTATCTTAACGCTACTAGAAACTATTTGTTTACCGATAAAATATTATCGACGGACGCGGTCCGTCGGTAATACCGACGGACAAACAACAAATATCGACGGATTTTTAATTTACACTTGCTGGGAATTTCTTTATAAAATTTACATTTTAATCCATCGGTAAATCTTTTATTTCCATCGATATTATTGACAGAAATGTCCTTCGGTATAATGACATATATATAAACCTTAGCCCCCCTCCCAATCTGTTTTGCTTAAACAGAAAAACACAGTTGTCGCTGTCGTTGATTCGCTGCTCTCGCGCGCTTCATCTCTCACCTCCTTCGGTTAGTAATCTCTCTCGCTCTCTCTCTCTCTCTCTCGCTTGCTCTCTCTCTCTCTCTCTCTCTCTCTCTCTCCCTCTATCGCTCTCTCTCTCTCTCTCTCTCTCTCTCTCGCTCTCGCTGTTTCTCTCTCTCTATCTCTCCGACTGCATTCAAATATGTAATGTTGCTTATTTGTTTTGATTGTGTAGGATATTCAAGCGATTCTCGCATTCAGCTTGTTGACTGTAGTTAAGGTATGATTTTTAGGTTTTAGGAATTTGAAATCTTGTTAACTGATATAATTTATGCCTATTAATATGTTTAGAATAGAATTTTGGTTATTACATTATGTGGTGTCATATGTAGCAAAGTATATGTTTTTGCAATTATCAATGATGAATCTGTTGTAACTGATATTTGTCTTTAGGTCATTTTCATCTCCCTGCACCTTAGAAGGCATGATATACTAAGTGGAATACATTAACTTTGTCAATGTAGAGCTCAGGAGCAATTATCTTCCTTTGGTGAGCCCAATATGGGCCATTGGAGGTCAAGATGCCTTATCCTAATAGAGCACCCATTCTTATACTTCATCAGCTATATTTTCTGTTCACCTAATTTGTGAATGCATTTGTCTCTTGCGGAACAAAGATACAAACGGCAAAGGTAGCTTTTATCCGTAGGTTGGATGTTGTAGATAGCAACTTTTCTAACATCCACCCTTCACTGTCCTTGACAATTAAAGTAAACAATTAACTATAATACTTCTTCAAAGTAGTTACGAGAATTTCGTAGAAAATATTAATATTTAAAATTATTCACAATATTAATAATTTAAAAATGTGATAGATGTGTGTGTTAATTCATTATTGTAAAATTATGCATTTTACAATAATGAATAAAAAGTCATGTTACGACGTAACGTTGTGACATTTGTGTGCAACACAAAAGCTTAGAAACCCGTTTAAAAATTTTTAACTTATCATGTTGAGGTCAACATGTAGTTATTGATTCTTAAATTGTCCGTATGGACAGTCTTTAAATGCACGATTATATGATTTTATAAATATCATCTTTGTCTATTAAAATTGCTTGAATAGTCGATAGTTGAGATATTTCAGTTGCATTCCTATTGTTCTTTGAGTGTATACTAGACATGGTTGATTACATATTGTCGATTCTAATCGATAGTGTTTGATTAACATAGTCTACGTCGTGCACTTGGAGAACCATGGGGTTATGCTGCCGAAATTTCTTAATTTTCGATTATAAAACAAGTAGACAAAGTAATATATGCAATTCATATAATCGTGCATTTCGGGATGGGATAGAAGCCAACCCCAATTCTAAACCTAAATGAAGCATCTAGTTGCTTTTAAGTTTGTAATTCAAATTTAGGGAATGGTAATGTTAATTACATCTAAACTATTAATATATTATGAAATTCAGGAGTTAATTATATATTTTACAACAAAGAATTAAATATTAATATTTAAAATATTAATAATGTGATAGATGTGTGTGTTAATTCATTATTTTAAAATTATGCATTTTACGGTAATGAATAAAAGGTCATGTTACGACGTAACGTTGTGATGTTTGTGTGAAACACAAAAGCTTAGAAACCGTTTAAGAATCTTTAACTTGTTGAGGTCAACATATAGTCATTGATTCTTAAATTGTCCGTGTGGACAATCTTGAAATGCGCGATTAAATGATTTTGTAAATATCATCTTTGTCTATTAAAATTGCTTGAATAGTCGATAGTTGAGATATTTCGGTTGCATTCTTATTGTTCTCTCGGCGTATACTAGACATGGTTGATTACATACTGTCGATTCTAATCGATAGTGTTTGATTGACCAAGTATACGTCGTGCACTTGGAGAAACATGGGGTTATGTGTTAGAGTCGAAACCTAACGGTTTATTTTATATCCGCAAGCGCACGGGCTATTATAATATAGCGGGTGCAAATACGAGTCGATCCCACAGAGACAGGGTTTACTTAAGGGATATTTTTGTCTTTAAAAAATATAGAAAAGATTGAGGGTAGATAAAATTTGTTTTAGAATAATAGAGAGAGCATAAACAGAAAATACTTTAATTGAAATCTTATAAAACGAAGCATTCTCGGGATTGGAAATCATACGCATATTCTTATTCATCAAATTGTCATTGTCTTAGAAATAAAAGGTTTTCATAAAAAGCAAGGATGGTATGTTAAGCCTACGCTATTTCGGGCTAAGACAATAGCGTTTGTATTCTTCACTAATTATGTCCTAACTGTTTGAGAAATCCGTTTATGTTTGCCCCCGCCCTGTCACAAACGGGCATTCCGGCTTATCTCTAGCTGACCATAATTAGTAAGAATCCATTAAGGACGGAAGTCAACATACTTTCCATTAAAGGAACATCCCTAGGCCATTGAACTACTCTCGTGATCAATGAACCTAGTTTCTTTATATGGTTCCGTCAATCGAGATTCTCCGCTAGGTACTTCTCTCAATTGACTGAATCATACAAATTGGATATCGCCAAAATGTAAGGCATTTAGAGAATAATATAAAGAGATTGTTTTAGATGAAGAAAGAAGACAAGACTAAACATTTTTAAATGATGAATAAGCATGCTTTTTGAGTTTCCAACCCCAAGAATATGGAGGATTACTCACAAGCCATAAATAAACGTAAAAGTATAAATAGAGATTGAGTAAGAAAGACTTATGATTGCCGAGAATAATGCTTCACTTTTATTGCTTTTCCTCCAAAGTGATTCCAAGAACAAATAATGACTTTGATCTTCAAACTCCTTTGGAAAATTGTTGTTATAAATCTTTGTATCTTTTATCTCTCTAATATCAGTAATTTCTCTCTAAGAATTCGTATATAAGGACCGATCACTAGGGTCCTATTTATAAAAAGGAGGAGACTCTTCAATCGGGTGCAATCAAAAGGTGCCTTTACGTCTGCGATCAGCGTTTTGCACGGCCGCGTCAAGGAATTTGTACGGCCGTGCGACCCTTGGCGCAGATTTGAATTTGAGTCTTGACACTTCGCACGGCCGCTCCTGTCCAAGCTGCACGGCCGCTCCATATAATGACACGGCCGCTCCCTCTTCAAGACACGGCCACTCTATATTTTAGGGCCACAAATGGCCTGAAAAAGGCCAAGTGCACGGCCGCTCCATCTTGGCTGCACGGCCGCTCCTTCTGAAATTTAGCTTTGTGTGCTTGATTTGGTTGGTGCTCTTTCATGTCTTTTGCCTTGAAGTGTCCAAGTATCCTTTTGATAAAAATGAACCTAAAACCTGTCTTTAAATGCAAGAAGTATACCAAAAGCGTAAAATCTAGAAAATATGAAAAAAGAACTAAAAAGTATATGAAATGAAATGAGAAATGATGTTTTATGCAATAAAAAAGTATATAAATCTAAGGATAAATGACTATATAATAGTCACTTATCAAACTCCCCCACACTTAAGCTTTTGCTTGTCCCCAAGCAAACTTAAAATAAAAATACGGAGAGGAAGAAAAAAAACAAGATTGATCCCTCAGAAATAAAGTAGCAAGCCCTTAAATGCCCTTTAGATAATGCCTTTATCTTTTTAATCATATTTTGAATACCTTTAAAAATTTATTTTTAGGAAAATATTTTAGGGATATTTTAAAGAGATAAAATGCAAGACAATAACCTAATATAGCATTTATAGAATTTTGACCAAGTAAAGCATGCTAGAAGGAAGAATCTTTTAGATTTATTTCTTGGTAGAAAAAGCTGTCACTTTTTAGAGTGATTTTTTTAGAAAAGATGAATTTTATTTCTTTAAGACGTACAAGAGAAGGTATAAACATCTATTCACAATTTAGAAGTTCCGAAGAATTGTATTACATTCTTTGAATCACAAGGGTGAAAAATGGATGATGGTAGTGGAAAAATCTCATCAAAGTTAAACAAATTTATCTTATTTTTGCACGTGTTATATTTTTGCAAAAGACCTAAGTTATTTTTGATCCTTTCAAGTAGGAGACACCGTGGTCGCGAACCCCATGTTCCTAATACTTAGATCAAGAATACTTTTGGATATTACTCGCGTTTGGCAAGGAAGCATCGGCGCGGCTTGCCGTGCCCCGAGTTACTTAGGAGATAATATGATTCTTTTTGCTTTTAAGTCTTGGTGACAATTGTCACTCTTTTTAGTAATAAGATAAAAGTGTTTTACTTTGACTTGATTTGAAAAATTGAAAGATGGAATTTTATGAAAGGGTGTGATTCAAGGGATGCAAACAAGAAGGTGCTTCTAAAAAGGGAATAAATATCTAATAAAGATAAAAAAATGTACAATCATAAAGGAATATATTCAAAATTTGCATAAATGACCAAGCATAAAAGAAATCCTTCTAATCAAATGCATTTTCCTTGATGAGATTCTATATTGTGCTATACTAACTTATGAGGCTTTCAATTATTTCCTAAAAATATCCTTTATATTTTTCCTTTTTATAGATTTCTAAGTTTATAGAAAATATGAGAGGAAAGATAAATAGGCATTTATACTAGGGCAAATGGCAAGCATAGAGATAATGATTTTTGATCATCATAGGGATTTATTATTTATTTATTTTATTTTTTTTATATACTATTATACATGCATAAAAGAAAAAATGCAACTAAGTTAAAAAGAAAAAAGTTACACTAGAAAGCGATTAAATCTAACCTAGAAAGCAAGTAAAAATTTAAAACTAGAAAGCGAAAAATAAAAGATAGATATACCCCCCCACACTTGAAATGAACATTGTCCTCAATGTTTCAAGGAACAAAGAGTATAAAGATAAGCATGCGGTGGTAAACAAAATTATGATAAATAGTAATATAATCCATCGGTTTACTATTCCGATGATGCTTGTTTAAGGTCATAAGCTCGACCCCTTTTTATCAGTAACAATGGACGGTGAGTGGTATTGTAATGGTCTCTTGTCCTTAACAACTCGCCATTCCTTGCCCTTTGGCGTGATTGAGCTCTTATAATTGATGCACATGCGACATCCCGGTGTGCCTTTTTCTTAGGCCCCTACCTTTTGATTTTTCAATTTTATTATGTTTTTAGGGTGCATATTTTTCATACCATTATGATCTAAGGGCTTTTTAATCATTATTTTTGAGTCCTTGGATTGCGAGTTTTCACTCTTTTTGTTATCATTCTTAGGAGTGTCAACTTCATGGCACGATTTCTTGAGATTTAAGTCTTTAAATTCGACTTTCTTATTTCCAATGTTTAAAGAAAGAGTGCCATTCTTTACATCTATTATTGCACCAGCGGTGGCAAGAAAAGGTCTTCCTAGAATGATTGGAATTTGGTGATCTTCCTCCATCTCAAGAACTACAAAGTCAATCGGGATGATCAATTTCCCAATTTGACAAGGGACGTCTTCCATAATACCCACCGGGTATTTAATGGAACGATCCGCCAGTTGGAGAGAAATAGTGGTGGGTTTCATTTCCCCTACACCTAGTTTCTTACCTATCGAAAGCGGAATGAGGCTCACACTTGCCCCAAGATCTAACAAAGCATTATCAACATTATATTTACCTATTTTGCAAGGAATAGAGAAAGTGCCGGGATCTTTTAATTTAGGAGGAAGTTCTCTTTGTAAAATGGCACTTACTTCTTCTGTCAAAGCGACAGTCTTATGCTCCTCAAGTTTCCTCTTATTTGCAAGAATATCCTCTAAGAACTTAGCATAGGACGGCATTTGTTGAAGGGCATCGGTAAAAGGTATGTTGATGTAAATAGACTTTAAGACTTCTAAAAATTTTGCAAATTGTTTGTCAAGTTTGGCTCTTACCAACCTTTGGGGGTATGGTATTGGAGGGTCAAAATTTCTAGAAATCTTAGGGGATTCTGTCCCATTTTCAACATCTTCATTAGTATCAACCATCGGTGGGGTTGGACTAACTTTCTCCTTACTCGGTTTGATATTTTCCTTAGGAAGGGGATCTATAATTTCTTTTCCACTCCTAGTTTCTACCGCACTAACATGCTCGTCGGGCCTTTGCGATTGACCGGGAAAACTCCCTTGTGGTCTATGCGAGGTGCCGGCTTGTTGAGCTTGTTGATTTTCAAGCATTCTATTGTGGGCGGCTAAATTATCAAACCTAGCATTCAACGACTTTATGGATTCCCTTAACTCATTATTGGTCTTTTCTTGGTCATTCTTACTTTCAATCATAAAATCCATAATAAGATCCAATTTAGACTTAGGGGGAGGGAAAGCACTAGAATTGCCATTGAAATTCTTTTGTGTGAATCCCGGTGGTTGTGTAGAAGATTGCGGGTTTAAAATATTGTTATTCTTATAGGAAAAATTTGGGTGATTTCTCCACTCGGGATTGTATGTGTTTGAATACATACCACCATTTTCCTTATAAGAATTAACAAAGTTTACTTGATCACTGGAAGTAGTGTCAAGCAATTCACAACATTCTGTACTATGTGAGTTTGACCCACATAGTTCACAAACAACATTAATGTTGGCCACGGGATTTACATTAAAGTTTTCAAACTTTTTAAGAAGCATATCAACTTTAGAAGATAAGGTTATATGACATCAATATTGTACTTACCTGAAATCCCCTGCGGTTGTTCCTTCTCATTGAACCATTGATAGTGATTCAGGGCTATGCTTTCTATCAAGTCGTATGCTTGATCCACCGTCTTATTCATTAGTGCACCTCCTGCGGCGGCATCAATTGTCTCCCTTGTTCTATGTGTGAGACCATTGTAGAAAGTATGCACAATTAACCACTTTTCAAGCCCGTGGTGAGGGCACATCCTTAGGAGCTCTTTGAATCGCTCCCAAGCATCATACAGTGATTCGCTTCCTGTTTGGCTAAAATTTGTAATCTTCGTCCGAATTTGAGCAGTCTTGATCGGAGGGAAGAAACGTCCAAGGAATGCTTCTTGAATTTGGTCCCAAGTTGTAAAAGAGTTTGGTGGGACTGAAATTAACCACTGTTTCGCCTTATCCTTAAGAGAGAAAGGAAAAAGGCGCATCCGAATTGCTTCCGGGGTAACATTCTGAATACGTGTAGTATCACAGTATTCCAAGAATGTTTGGATGTGGAGATGAGGATCTTCGAAAGCAGTGCCGCTATACTGGTTATTCATAACCATAAGCAAAAGTCGCGGCTTTATCTCAAAGTGTGCCGCTTCGGCATTCGGCACAACAATAGGGGATCTAGTTCCCGGGGTACTTGGATTAACAAAGTCCCGTAGGGTCCTAGCGGGTGTTTGCGGTTCTCCGTCCATGTGTTTTTGTAGAGTTTCTCTAAATCTTCTTAATCTTTCGTGAAAGCTTCTTTCGGGTTCCGGATCAAAGTTGTCAATGAATGTCCGAGACCGTTTCATAAACTATAAGAAAAACACTTGAAGAAAAATTAAACGTAACAGATTATAGGACAAGAAAGCAAAATAGTAAAAATAAAATAAAAACTAAAAAATTTTGTAGTAAAGACAAAAAAAATAAATAGTAAACCGTTGTCCCCGACAACGGCGCCAAAAACTTGTTAGAGTCGAAACCTAACGGTTTATTTTATATCCGCAAGCGCACGGGCTATTATAATATAGCGGGTGCAAGTAGACATGGACAAACCGGAACCGGAATCGGGCGGAACCGGAGAACCGAACCGGAACCGGAACCGGCAGAACCGGAACCGGCGAGAACCGGAACCGGCTAGAACCGGAACCGGCCGGTTCCCGGTTCAATCTCAGTTCGTACTTTTTGAAAACCGTGGAACCGCCGGTTTTGAAACCGGAACCGGAACCGGAGAACCGGAACCGGGGAACCGGCGGTTCGGAACCGGGGAACCGGCGGTTTTTTCAGAAAATTCAAAAAAATTCAAAAATTTGCCCCTTTTTTTTCACCTTTTCAGTCAAATTTGCCCGTTTTTTTTGACTTTTTAGACAATTTTCAGTAATTAAAAATAAATAAAAAAATAAAACAATCCTTACCTTTCACCTATAAATACAAATTCACCTCCACCATTTTATTTTCACAAAACTCTCTTAACTCTCTCTTAATCTTTACTCTCTCTTAACTCTCTCTTAAGTTCTTAACTCTCAAGTCTCAAGATCAAAGCCTCAAATCACTCACCAACATTCATATTCCATAATCCATAATTCCATCCTCATTTTCCATATTTTCATCCATTTTCATAGTCATCATCACTCATCACTCATCATACACACCAAATCACCAATACACCATCATGTCTTCTTTCCTTAGAAACTTAACAAAAACGGGTAGCAAGAGCAAAAACAACCAACCTTCTTCATCTTCTCGACTACCACCACCACCACCACCACCACCAATTCCAAATGATATTCCCTTTTATGATGGGGGAATGGCGGGGAGAAATGAATGGGAAAATTTAGAAGATGAGGAGGAGGTTCAAGTTGGAGACCAACAATTTCCAATACCGCCTTTCATGTCACAAGAACCACAATATGTAGGAACTCCAAGTACTGAAGAAAGTGATGCACATAACCTACCACCACTTGCACCAAGAGGAAGGGGTCGCGGTCTTCGTGGAGGCGGTCGACAAGGTCAACCGCCTTCTCCTAAAATTCGTGAACCGAAGTCCTCAATTTTTATTCGTCACTTTAGGAAGGAGCTCGGAGTGGACAAACATGGTGAGGAGGTTTGGAAAGTGATATGTAACTATTGTGAAAATGTTTATACTTGGAAGGATGGCAATGGATACGGCACTTATACCAAGCATGTTCGAGTTCATCATCCTACCGAATTTGGCATAGATCCAACTCAAACACAACTCCAAGGAGTTTCGACTTCTTCGATGGGCGCCCTTAGGTACGTCTTCTTCTTCCACTATATTTCATTATAGTGAACAAAACCATAGAAGAGGTATGGCAAAATTTGTTTGTGTTAAATGTCTTTCCTTTAGTTTTGCCGATGATGAATTCTATGAAGATTTTGCTAAACTCTCTCTTAACCCCGCTGCAAAAAGAATACCACGTAGAACTCTCACACGTGATATTGCAAAAATAGTCGGGGAATATAAATATGGTTTAATACAAACATTTGCTAATTTATCTCAATAAGTTTCTATTTGTTCGGATATATGGAGTGATAACCGTTGTGAACATTTTTATATGGGAGTAACTTGTCATTGGATTGACAATTCTTGGACCATTCAAAAGAGATTGATTGCATATAGAGATTTTGATGATGAGCATACCGCCCACAATATTGCACTTACACTCCACAGTATTTTTACAAGAATATAATTTAGTTACTAAAATTTTTTCAATGTCTTTTGATAATGCTAGCTCTAATACTGCAAGTTTACCGGAACTAATTGGTATTTGTAAACCGGTATTAGGTGGAAAATTTTTTCATATTAGATGTTTTTGTCATATTTTAAATTTATGTGTGCAAGATGGTCTATCTGCTTTACAAGATTCAATTATTCCTATTAAACGAGGTATACAGTTTATTATGAGAAAAAGTTCCAATCAAAGAAAATGGAGAGACTATTGCAAGGCAAATGATATCCGTCCCAAAAAATTTTCAATGGATGTTACAACTAGGTGGAATTCTACCTATAAACTTTTAGCGGATTCTTTTCTTTATAAGGAACAAATTTGCTTGTTTTTGTCTTCCGTTGGTTACAAATACCCCCTATTTCCTCATCAATGGAATGCTTGTGGAAGCATGATCAAATTGTTGAAAAATTTCAAGGATGCCACTGTCATGTTATCCGGTACGTATTATCCTACTTCTAACTTAGTTGTTGATCATAGTACTATTATTTCGGGTACATTTTGTGAATTTAAAGATGATCCCATAATTGGTCCAGCCATTGTTAGCATGAAGGAAAAATGGTTGAAATATTTTGAGACAATTCCAAGTATTTTTTAATTGCAAAAATTTTAGATCCAAGGGTTAGAATGGATGGTTTGGAACAACTTCTTACATATTACTATCAAAATTTGTTTGATGCAAATGATCCCCGTTTTCCAAATATTGATCAAATATTGTCCGATGCGAAAAATGAATTTTTAAATGTTTTTAAAGAGTACAACTCAATTTATGGTGGTGCTAGTACAAGTGAGGCTCCTCCTCGTCAAACTAGCGAAACGGACAACTCTTTTTGACTTCTTTTTATGGAAATAGAAAGCGCTCTAGAGGAAGCGGTTCTAATGCGGAATTTGAAAAATATTTGAACACGTGAAATTTGAATATGATGATGAGGTTGAATTTTGCATTTTACATTGGTGGGCCAAGAGGGCGAGTTCTTATCCTATTGTTTCTAGGATAGCAAGAGAAATATTTGCTTCTCCCGCATCAACGGTTTCGGTTGAGCACGCTTTTAGCATTGGTGGAAATATTGCGGATCCGCAACGTGCAAATTTAAGCTTGTTGAAAATTTAGAAAATCAAAATTTGTTGAATGATTGGGTCAAAGCGGAGAAAAGAGATCAAGAGCCAAAGTTTTCCTCATCCGATGAAGATTTCTTTGATTCAACATCGGGAAGTGACGAGAACAATGACACAATCCCAATGGCCCAAATGTAAGTTGATGTAATTTATATAGTTTAATTTGTATAATTTAATTTGTTGCTTTGTTTTATTTTATATATTAGGTTTTTTTTGTTTAGATTAGATTGTTATAATTTAGATAAATATTGTAAAATACTAAGAACGAGGTTAAGGCTCCTTATGTCCTCCCTTACTTATAAAAGGGCAAGGTTGGTTGTCCCCCTCATTGTAACATTTTAACAATTATTAATAAAATTTAAGGGTACCGTCCCTTTTCTTTTATAAAATATGTTAAAATAATTTGTTTATTATTCATCTTCATCCAAATTTGTTAGAATCTTAACAGTTTTGATGGCTTAAAAGAGAAGAAAAGGAAAAGGAAGTGACCAAAGTGCACTGACCAAACTTTGGGGTTGCTGGAATTTGGCATGGGCGGTCGCCCACATATCTATTGGGCGGTCGCCCATGTGTGCAGAGAGTTAAACATTGCTTGAATTTGGATATGGGCGGTCGCCCACCTCTCTTGGGCGGTCGCCCACCTGGACAGTTTTCAAAAAAAAAACAAAAAACAAGGCCAAAAAAGGAACCGGGAAACCGTGGAACCGGAACCGGAACCGGCATCAAGGAACCGGAACCGGGAACCGGATTTAGGCGGTTCCGTCCCGGTTCCTCCCTACCCCGGAACCGGAACCGGCGGTTCGGAACCGGAACCGGAACCGGGAACCGGATGCCCATGTCTAGGTGCAAGTACGAGTCGATCCCACAGAGACAGGGTTTACTTAAGGGATATTTTTGTCTTTAGAAAATATAGAAAAGATTGGGGGTAGATAAAATTTGTTTTAGAATAATAGAGAGAGCATAAACAGAAAATACTTTAATTGAAATCTTATAAAACGAAGCATTCTCGGGATTGGAAATCATACGCATATTCTTATTCATCAAATTGTCATTGTCTTAGAAATAAAAGGTTTTCATAAAAAGCAAGGATGGTATGTTAAGCCTACGCTATTTCGGGCTAAGACAATAGCGTTTGTATTCTTCACTAATTATGTCCTAAGCCGTTTGAGAAATCCGTTTATGTTTGCCCCCGCCTGTCACAAACGGGCATTCCGGCTTATCTCTAGGCGGACCATAATTAGTAAGAATCCATTAAGGACGGAAGTCAACATACTTTCCATTAAAGGAACATCCCTAGGCCATTGAACTACTCTCGTGATCAATGAACCTAGTTTCTTTATATGGTTCCGTCAATCGAGATTCTCCGCTAGGTACTTCTCTCAATTGACTGAATCATACAAATTGAATATCGCCAAAATGTAAGGCATTTAGAGAATAATATAAAGAGATTGTTTTAGATGAAGAAAGAAGACAAGACTAAACATTTTTAAATGATGAATAAGCATGCTTTTGAGTTTCCAACCCCAAGAATATGGAGGATTACTCACAAGCCATAAATAAACAGAAAAGTATAAATAGAGATTGAGTAAGAAAGACTTATGATTGCTGAGAATAATGCTTCACTTTTATTGCTTTTCCTCCAAAGTGATTCCAAGAACAAATAATGACTTTGATCTTCAAACTCCTTTGGAAAATTGTTGTTATAAATCTTTGTATCTTTTATCTCTCTAATATCAGTAATTTCTCTCTAAGAATTCGTATATAAGACTGATCACTAGGGTCCTATTTATAAAAAGGAGGAGACTCTTCAATCGGGTGCAATCAAAAGGTGCCTTTACGTCTGCAGTCGCATTTTGCACGGCCGCGTCAAGGAATTTGCACGGCCGTGCGACCCTTGGCGCCAGATTTGAATTTAAGTCTTGACACTTCGCACGGCCGCTCCTGTCCAAGCTGCACGGTCGCTCCATATAATGACACGGCCGCTCCCTCTTCAAGACACGGCCACTCTATATTTTAGGGCCACAAATGGCCTGAAAAAGGCCAAGTGCACGGCCGCTCCATCTTGGCTGCACGGCCGCTCCTTCTGAAATTTAGCTTTGTGTGCTTGATTTGGTTGGTGCTCTTCCATGTCTTTTGCCTTGAAGTGTCCAAGTATCCTTTTGATAAAAATGAACCTAAAACCTGTCTTTAAATGCAAGAAGTATACCAAAAGCGTAAAATCTAGAAAATATGAAAAAAGAACTAAAAAGTATATGAAATGAAATGAGAAATGATGTTTTATGCAATAAAAAGTATATAAATCTAAGGATAAATGACTATATAATAGTCACTTATCAAACTCCCCCACACTTAAGCTTTTGCTTGTCCCCAAGCAAACTTAAAATAAAAATACGGAGAGGAAGAAAAAAACAAGATTGATCCCTCAGAAATAAAGTAGCAAGCCCTTAAATGCCCTTTAGATAATGCCTTTATCTTTTTAATCATATTTTGAATACCTTTAAAAATTTATTTTTAGGAAAATATTTTAGGGATATTTTAAAGAGATAAAATGCAAGACAATAACCTAATATAGCATTTATAGAATTTTGACCAAGTAAAGCATGCTAGAAGGAAGAATCTTTTAGATTTATTTCTTGATAGAAAAAGCTGTCACTTTTTAGAGTGATTTTTTTAGAAAAGATGAATTTTATTTCTTTAAGACGTACAAGAGAAGGTATAAACATCTATTCACAATTTAGAAGTTCCGAAGAATTGTATTACATTCTTTGAATCACAAGGGTGAAAAATGGATGATGGTAGTGGAAAAATCTCATCAAAGTTAAACAAATTTATCTTATTTTTGCACGTGTTATATTTTTGCAAAAGACCTAAGTTATTTTTGATCCTTTCAAGTAGGAGACACTGTGGCTGCGAACCCCATGTTCCTAATACTTAGATCAAGAATACTTTTGGATATTACTCCCGTTTGGAAAGGAAGCATCGTCGCAGCGAACGACGTGCCCCGAGTTACTTAGGAGATAATATGATTCTTTTTGCTTTTAAGGCTTGGTGACAATTGTCACTCTTTTTAGTAATAAGATAAAAGTGTTTTACTTTGACTTGATTTGAAAAATTGAAAGATGGAATTTTATGAAAGGGTGTGATTCAAGGGATGCAAACAAGAAGGTGCTTCTAAAAAGGGAATAAATATCTAATAAAGATAAAAAAAATGTACAATCATAAAGGAATATATTCAAAATTTGCATAAATGACCAAGCATAAAAGAAATCCTTCTAATCAAATGCATTTTCCTTGATGAGATTCTATATTGTGCTATACTAACTTATGAGGCTTTCAATTATTTCCTAAAAATATCCTTTATATTATTCCTTTTTATAGATTTCTAAGTTTATAGAAAATATGAGAGGAAAGATAAATAGGCATTTATACTAGGGCAAATGGCAAGCATAGAGATAATGATTTTTGATCATCATAGGGATTTATTATTTATTTATTTTATTTTTTTTATATACTATTATACATGCATAAAAGAAAAAATGCAACTAAGTTAAAAAGAAAAAAGTTACACTAGAAAGCGATTAAATCTAACCTAGAAAGCAAGTAAAAATTTAAAACTAGAAAGCGAAAAATAAAAGATAGATATACCCCCCCCCCCACACTTGAAATGAACATTGTCCTCAATGTTTCAAGGAACAAAGAGTATAAAGATAAGCATGCGGTGGTAAACAAAATTATGATAAATAGTAATATAATCCATCGGTTTACTATTCCGATGATGCTTGTTTAAGGTCATAAGCTCGACCCCTTTTTATCAGTAACAATGGACGGTGAGTGGTATTGTAATGGTCTCTTGTCCTTAACAACTCGCCATTCCTTGCCCTTTGGCGTGATTGAGCTCTTATAATTGATGCACATGCGACATCCCGGTGTGCCTTTTTTCTTAGGCCCCCAACCTTTTGATTTTTCAATTTTATTATCTTTTTAGGGTGCATATTTTTCATACCATTATGATCTAAGGGCTTTTTAATCATTATTTTTGAGTCCTTGGATTGCGAGTTTTCACTCTTTTTGTTATCATTCTTAGGAGTGTCAACTTCATGGCACGATTTCTTGAGATTTAAGTCTTTAAATTCGACTTTCTTATTTCCAATGTTTAAAGAAAGAGTGCCATTCTTTACATCTATTATTGCACCAGCGGTGGCAAGAAAAGGTCTTCCTAGAATGATTGGAATTTGGTGATCTTCCTCCATCTCAAGAACTACAAAGTCAACCGGGATGATCAATTTCCCAATTTGACAAGGGACGTCTTCCATAATACCCACCGGGTATTTAATGGAACGATCCGCTAGTTGGAGAGAAATAGTGGTGGGTTTCATTTCCCCTACACCTAGTTTCTTACCTATCGAAAGCGGAATGAGGCTCACACTTGCCCCAAGATCTAACAAAGCATTATCAACATTATATTTACCTATTTTGCAAGGAATAGAGAAAGTGCCGGGATCTTTTAATTTAGGAGGAAGTTCTCTTTGTAAAATGGCACTTACTTCTTCTGTCAAAGCGACAGTCTTATGCTCCTCAAGTTTCCTCTTATTTGCAAGAATATCCTTTAAGAACTTAGCATAGGACGGCATTTGTTGAAGGGCATCGGTAAAAGGTATGTTGATGTAAATAGACTTTAAGACTTCTAAAAATTTTGCAAATTGTTTGTCAAGTTTGGCTCTTACCAACCTTTGGGGGTATGGTATTGGAGGGTCAAAATTTCTAGAAATCTTAGGGGATTCGTCCCATTTTCAACATCTTCATTAGTATCAACCATCGGTGGGGTTGGACTAACTTTCTCCTTACTCGGTTTGATATTTTCCTTAGGAAGGGGATCTATAATTTCTTTTCCACTCCTAGTTTCTACCGCACTAACATGCTCGTCGGGCCTTTGCGATTGACCGGAAAACTCCCTTGTGGTCTATGCGAGGTGCCGGCTTGTTGAGCTTGTTGATTTTCAAGCATTCTATTGTGGGCGGCTAAATTATCAAACCTAGCATTCAACGACTTTATGGATTCCCTTAACTCATTATTGGTCTTTTCTTGGTCATTCTTACTTTCAATCATAAAATCCATAATAAGATCCAATTTAGACTTAGGGGGAGGGAAAGCACTAGAATTGCCATTGAAATTCTTTTGTGTGAATCCCGGTGGTTGTGTAGAAGATTGCGGGTTTAAAATATTGTTATTCTTATAGGAAAAATTTGGGTGATTTCTCCACTCGGGATTGTATGTGTTTGAATACATACCACCATTTTCCCTATAAGAATTAACAAAGTTTACTTGATCACTGGAAGTAGTGTCAAGCAATTCACAACATTTTACTATGTGAGTTTGACCCACATAGTTCACAAACAACATTAATGTTGGCCACGGGATTTACATTAAAGTTTTCAAACTTTTTAAGAAGCATATCAACTTTAGAAGATAAGGTAGTAATGACATCAATATTGTACTTACCTGAAATCCCCTGCGGTTGTTCCTTCTCATTGAACCATTGATAGTGATTCAGGGCTATGCTTTCTATCAAGTCGTATGCTTGATCCACCGTCTTATTCATTAGTGCACCTCCTGCGGCGGCATCAATTGTCTCCCTTGTTCTATGTGTGAGACCATTGTAGAAAGTATGCACAATTAACCACTTTTCAAGCCCGTGGTGAGGGCACATCCTTAGGAGCTCTTTGAATCGCTCCCAAGCGTCATACAGTGATTCGCTTCCTGTTTGGCTAAAATTTGTAATCTTCGTCCGAATTTGAGCAGTCTTGATCGGAGGGAAGAAACGTCCAAGGAATGCTTCTTGAATTTGGTCCCAAGTTGTAAAAGAGTTTGGTGGGACTGAAATTAACCACTGTTTCGCCTTATCCTTAAGAGAGAAAGGAAAAAGGCGCATCCGAATTGCTTAGGGGTAACATTACGAATACGTGTAGTATCACAGTATTCCAAGAATGTTTGGATGTGGAGATGAGGATCTTCGAAAGCGGTGCCGCTATATTGGTTATTCATAACCATAAGCAAAAGTCGCGGCTTTATCTCAAAGTGTGCCGCTTCGGCATTCGGCACAACAATAGGGGATCTAGTTCCCGGGGTACTTGGATTAACAAAGTCCCGTAGGGTCCTAGCGGGTGTTTGCGGTTCTCCGTCCATGTGTTTTTGTAGAGTTTCTCTAAATCTTCTTAATCTTTCGTGAAAGCTTCTTTCGGGTTCCGGATCAAAGTTGTCAATGAATGTCCGAGACCGTTTCATAAACTATAAGAAAAACACTTGAAGAAAAATTAAACGTAACAGATTATAGGACAAGAAAGCAAAATAGTAAAAATAAAATAAAAACTAAAAAATTTTGTAGTAAAGACAAAAAAAATAAATAGTAAACTGTTGTCCCCGGCAACGGCGCCAAAAACTTGTTAGAGTCGAAACCTAACGGTTTATTTTATATCCGCAAGCGCACGGGCTATTATAATATAGCGGGTGCAAGTACGAGTCGATCCCACAGAGACAGGGTTTACTTAAGGGATATTTTTGTCTTTAGAAAATATAGAAAAGATTGGGGGTAGATAAAATTTGTTTTAGAATAATAGAGAGAGCATAAACAGAAAATACTTTAATTGAAATCTTATAAAACGAAGCATTCTCGGGATTGGAAATCATAAGCATATTCTTATTCATCAAATTGTCATTGTCTTAGAAATAAAAGGTTTTCATAAAAAGCAAGGATGGTATGTTAAGCCTACGCTATTTCGGGCTAAGACAATAGCATTTGTATTCTTCACTAATTATGTCCTAACTGTTTGAGAAATCCGTTTATGTTTGCCCCCGCCCTGTCACAAACGGGCATTCCGGCTTATCTCTAGCTGACCATAATTAGTAAGAATCCATTAAGGACGGAAGTCAACATACTTTCCATTAAAGGAACATCCCTAGGCCATTGAACTACTCTCGTGATCAATGAACCTAGTTTCTTTATATGGTTCCGTCAATCGAGATTCTCCGCTAGGTACTTCTCTCAATTGACTGAATCATACAAATTGGATATCGCCAAAATGTAAGGCATTTAGAGAATAATATAAAGAGATTGTTTTAGATGAAGAAAGAAGACAAGACTAAACATTTTTAAATGATGAATAAGCATGCTTTTGAGTTTCCAACCCCAAGAATATGGAGGATTACTCACAAGCCATAAATAAACAGAAAAGTATAAATAGAGATTGAGTAAGAAAGACTTATGATTGCTGAGAATAATGCTTCACTTTTATTGCTTTTCCTCCAAAGTGATTCCAAGAACAAATAATGACTTTGATCTTCAAACTCCTTTGGAAAATTGTTGTTATAAATCTTTGTATCTTTTATCTCTCTAATATCAGTAATTTCTCTCTAAGAATTCGTATATAAGACTGATCACTAGGGTCCTATTTATAAAAAGGAGGAGACTCTTCAATCGGGTGCAATCAAAAGGTGCCTTTACGTCTGCAGTCGCGTTTTGCACGGCCGCGTCAAGGAATTTGCACGGCCGTGCGACCCTTGGCGCCCATTTGAATTTAAGTCTTGACACTTTGCACGGCCGCTCCTGTCCAAGCTGCACGGCCGCTCCATATAATGACACGGCCGCTCCCTCTTCAAGACACGGCCACTCTATATTTTAGGGCCACAAATGGCCTGAAAAAGGCCAAGTGCACGGCCGCTCCATCTTGGCTGCACGGCCGCTCCTTCTGAAATTTAGCTTTGTGTGCTTGATTTGGTTGGTGCTCTTCCATGTCTTTTGCCTTGAAGTGTCCAAGTATCCTTTTGATAAAAATGAACCTAAAACCTGTCTTTAAATGCAAGAAGTATACCAAAAGCGTAAAATCTAGAAAATATGAAAAAAGAACTAAAAAGTATATGAAATGAAATGAGAAATGATGTTTTATGCAATAAAAAGTATATAAATCTAAGGATAAATGACTATATAATAGTCACTTATCATTATGCTGCCGAAATTTCTTGATTTTCGATTATAAAGCAAGTAGACAAAGTGATATTTGCAATTCATATAATCGTGCATTTCAGGATGGGATAGAAGCCAACCTCAATTCTAAACCTAAATGAAGTGTCTTGTTGCTTTTAAGTTTGTAATTCAAATTTAGGGAATGGTAATGTTAATTACATCTAAACTGTTAATATCTTATGAAATGCAGGAGTTAATTATGCTTGGAGAAGATCAGTTGGATGGATAATCGTAGAAATCCCGATAGAAGGGGTGTCCGACCTCAATTCTTAGAAGGTTTTGAACATTTTGTTGAGTTTGCTAGAGCGCATCCCAAGTGCATACGTGATGATAAGATTAGGTGTCCTGGTAAAAAGTGTAATAATAGAAAATTTCTGAGTGTTGGATTTGTAAAGAAACATCTTATGGAGGTAGGGTTTGTTGATGGTTACAAGGTATGGGTAGCGTATGGGGAGTGTTATGTGGTTTAAACAAGTGTTCGTAATTGTCCTATTGTATTGTTGGTGTAATGCCCTAGGCTATAGTTATGTTTGACTTGAACCGTTATGTATCATCTTTATTATTTATTATAGAGCATGTTTATTCTGTTCATTATATGTTTTGCATGTTTATTATATTGAACTGCGTCCCTAGTTGTTGTGAGCAACTAGTATAAGTTGGTAATGGATAATCATGAAGATGATTATATGCGTGGACATGCACATTACACTTATGGATACTTGCTAGAGAACAAGTATTGGACTTGACCTACTTATGAGATTTATGACATGGTCTGTTGTCATGATTAAATCTCATGATAGTCATGTTATTGAAATCCTTAGTACCTGAGATTATCATCGTCTTCCACATGACGAATATCGTGTTTGATATAGTCTAACACTATCTTTAATCGGATAGCAATAAGGGCTATGTTAGCACATTTGGATTCATGTAGGGAAGAATGATAAGTCAAGACGAAATTTGTCCCTCTTATGAAAAGAGATGTTTGCTTGGGCCCCTCGATGAATGATGTTGATGAAATGTGTGGCCACACTCAAGTGATTTGATAGAGATCAAATGCATTTGGATTATCAACATATTCAGAATCGAGAAAGCATTGAACAGAATGAGTTGACCTAGACCATGACTCATGTTCAATTGGACATCGTGGACAAAGGGATTATGACATTGGATCTATCAAGGAATCAAGCTTTGATGTTATATTTAATTGGGTGGACATAATGATTTGCTAGAAGTCACTTATGTCTTGTGAGGTTAATGTTTCAACTCACTACCAACATAAAATATAATTCCTAAAGGGTCACACGCAAAAGAACGAATTTGATTCAAGCTGAAAATTGGAAATTTTGAGTTCTGGAACGACTCGTGACCAGGAGCACGACTCGTGCCCTAGGTCACGACTCGTGCCAAGGGTAACGACTAGTGACAAGAGCTGAGACACGACTTGTGTTTTTGGTTCTTTTTATCAGAACGAGTTGGAGCATGGAGAACGACTCGTGAGCATGAATGGAATGCAAAGGGCACGACCCGTGCCAATTGGCATGACTCGTGCCAACGCTGAATTTCGTGTCCGTACGGTTTTCCTTTGTTAGGAAGGTTTTGGTATTTGACAAGGTTTCTACCCTAATTGTTAAGGGATTTATATGGGATATAAATACAACCTTGCAGCCATAATTTTCACTCTCTCACATCATAATTCTAGGTTTATGAATCTCTAGATTGATTTTGATTTTGAATCAAAAGTTCCCAAATTATTTCATAGTTTTGGCTTTGATTATTGAATATTGATTCAATAATCAAGAGGATCATCTAGCAATCCAACAAGAAGGTGTTCTTGGATTCGTTCGCGTGTGAATTACCGATAGAGGGTGATAAGTTAATCACCAAGAGCTTGAAGCCTTCCGTTCGTTGATTCATCACAAGGTAAAGATCAAAACCTTAATCAACGGTTTTGAGATTCGCTTTGAGATTCGATTTTCAGATTCGAATTCAAAGCTAAACATAATCGCATTCAAGGTATGTAAATTCTATCTCATATAAATTTCTAATCTCTTCATGCTAGACTGATCTTAGGGCTAGGGTTTTGATGTTATTTGTAAATCTTTCGCTGCGTTTGTAACCCCAAAACCCAACATGTATTACGTGGTCCACCAAGTGAACCTGAACATTTGGTTGATGAAGAAGAGTCGTCCGTGGGTTTGGATGATATGGTTCGAAATGCAGCTGGCCCAGAGTTTGATTGGGACCCTAATCCAACAGAGGTACCAAAACCTTGTTGCAAAGAAGTTTATGAATTTAATGGACTCTGCAAATGAGAAAATGTATCCTGGTGCAAAGGCTACAGTTTTAGAGTTTGTGACTGAGCTTCTAACTATCAAGGCTGATACAAATATGAGCCAACATACTTACGATCGTATCATGTCATGGGGACAACGAATGCTACCCGAAGAAAATAATATGGTTAATAATTTTTATGAGATAAAAAAGTTGGTGGGGCATATCGGTCTTGGTTATGATAAAATTGATGATTGCAAGAATCATTGCATGGATTTATATAAGGAAAATGAGGATCTTAATTCATGTTCAATATGTGGACTTAATAGGTATAAGCCACCATGTCGTGGTAGTTCGAAGCACAAGAAAAACATGAATCGGGCGCAGTTGCGTTATATGCCACTAATTCTGAGGTTGCAACGAATTTACGCATTGAAAGAAATCTCAGAAGCCATGCGTTGGCACAAAGAGTGTCCTCGTGAAGAGGGTGTGATGACTCATCCTTCTGACGGTGAAGCATGGAAACATTTTGATGCCACTTACCCCAATTTTGCCGCAGATCCTAGAAATATAAGGTTGGGGATATGTATGGATAGTTTTTCTCCATTTGGACCAGGTGTAAGTACCCCAATCCGGACTGATCTCCATCCGAGCATACGGGAAACACCGAGGATTCACGCGTTCGTGATCCCGAAGACCCATTACGTCCAAAAGGTCCAAACTGACCAGCCAAACTAAGGGAGGACCTTTCAGGGATAAAAGAGAATTCAAGGGCATTGCAGAAAATGACAAAAATTCAAAAAAAAATATGTTAGCTTGTAACCATGTCCGTACGGACACATGTGTAAAAGCATGATGTGTCCATACGGACACCTTTGTCAACACGCCATAATCTCCCCAAAATCTCCCCAAAGTCTACAATATTCTCTCAAATCCAGGAAAATCAAAAAAATGTATAATTACATAAAGGTCCGTATGAACCTCTTTGCAATTTTTTTGGCCCTATAAATAGAGGCAACCCTAGCCCATTTCATTCACTACTCAACTCTCTCCTATCTCCCTACAGACTTCAGGCAACTTCCCAAGCCATTCCGGCCACTTTCGGTCCTTCCCGAGCCATCCCGAGGTGCTCCGAAGCCCTCCCAAGGCGATCTCGGCCCATCCCGATCGACCTCCCGATGTCCCACAAACCCTATTCATCCCCAACCAAAATACAAACACCCAAATGGCTCAAACTGGTCCAAACTCGCGAGTCCAAATGAGTGTGAACGAGTGCTAATTAGGGGAGGTTCTTCCCTAGTAAGTGTAGAACTTCTCTCCTCTTTAGAAACCCCGAGTATGATACCGAGAGTTAATTAGAGGAGATTTTGCCATTAGTGAGGGCAAAACCTCTCTCCTCTTTAAACACCCTCAGCCAAACACATTCCTCCTACAAACCCTAGGAAGATAGAACTTAACCAACATTGGTGAGTTCTCCTTCCGCATATTTAAATATTGTTCTAAATTTTAGTCTTTAAATACATTATTGCTTTAAAATTATAGCTTACAATGTAGTCAATATTTACTATTCACGCAGACCCAAACCGTAACAACGATCCCAAAAGACCTTCCATTGCACTATAGAGGTCTGACGGTGATAGCGATTTGTTAATATTCCTGCATTGTCTTTCAATTATTTACTTAATTCATTTTATTTAAAAAGCACACACACACACACACAACATTTAAAGAAAAGGGTACAGAAAAACTCGTGTATACGAGGCGACTCGGGTGATCGCACTAAAAAATCTCTTCCCAAGGCGTAACCTGACCTCCGAACTCAAAATCTTATCACACAACAAAATACACATAAACAACCTTTTCTCAATATTTTGGGCATAATCAAAACGGTGTAGCGACTCTACAAAATGAAAAGCAGCGACAGCCCCCCAACGCGAGATGCCGTCCGCGCGTCGGATCGGGTAATTTCATCGGGGGGAAAAATCTTGTTCATGTTGGCCTGTTATAGTCACAATGTATAATCTTCCCCCATGGTTATGTATGACTGATCCTTATATATATTTGAGTTTGTTCATTTCTGGGCCTTCGAATCCAGGCCAAAACATTGATGTGTATCTTCGACCACTGATGGATGAACTCAAACAGTTGTGGAATGACAAGCATGGGATGCTTTCAAGTTGCAAAATTTTAACATGAGGGTTGCAGTGATGTGGACAATTAATGACTTTCCTGCTTATGGTATGATGTCGGGATGGATCATACATGGGAGATTGGCATGTCCGTATTGTATGGAAAATACAAATGCATTCACACTTCATCATTATAAGAAGCAATGTTGGTTTGATTGAAATAGACGGTTTCTTCCTAGTGACCATCAATTTCGTAAACAGAAGAATGCATTTACCAAAAATGGATTTGAGCGTCGGGGCCCCCCTCATCGTCTGAGTGGTGAGGATATTTTTTAGCAGGTGTCTGAGTTGTCTGTTGTTGGCCGGGGAAAGTTGTTTTCGAAGGACAGACCAGACGGATTTGGTTAAGACCATAACTGGATCAAAAAAAGTATATTTTGGGAGTTACCTTATTGGAAGACGAACTTGATAACACATAACCTTGATGTCATGCATATTGAAAAAAATGTGTTTGACAATATTTTTAATACAGTGATGGATTTTAAGGCCGCAACGAAGGACATAGGAAAGGGTCGGCTAGACCTTGAAGCGATTTGCAATCGTAAAGATCTCAACATTGTTAAATTTAACGGAAAAGATTTCAAACTAGTTGCTCCCTTTGTTCTATCAAGAGAGGATAAGCAACATGTTCTATAGTGTTTGAAAAATTTGAAACTTCCTGATGGGTATGCATCTAATATTGGCAACTGTGTGAATGTGGAAGAAGGGACAGTATATGGGTTGAAAAGTCATGATTGTCACATATTATTGGATAGGTTGCTTCCCATTGCATTTAGGGACATTCTCCCTAATGAAATATGGGTTGCCCTAACAAAATTGAGCAAATTCTTCAGAGCATTGACTTCCAGCACTCTTCGTGTTGAGAAAATGAAAAGACTCGAAGAGAGCATTGTAATGACAGTATGCAAGCTTGAAAATATATTTCCCCCATCTTTCTTTAATTCAATGGAGCATTTACCAATTCACCTAGCTTATGAAGTTAGAGTTGGTGGACCTGTTCAGTACAGATGGATGTATCCATTTGAACAATTTTTGGGGAATTTGAAAAAGAAGATGAGTAATAGAGCAAAAGTTGAGGCATCTATGTCTGAATCAGTGATTATCAATGAAATTGTGTCATTAGTTTCAACATATTTTCACCCTGACATTGAGACAAGGTTCACTAAAGTGGGACGCAATTATGATGGGGGAGTCAGTGATCTCGATGGAAAAATTTCAATATTTTCTTCACCTAGTCGATTCCTTGGCAATAAAAAGTGCACATGCATACTAAGCCCAAAAGAATTAGAAGCGGCTAAACTCTATATTCTCCTTAACTGTGCTAAGGTTGAGGACTACTTGAAGTAAGCATTCT
The DNA here is from genome assembly GCA_022495995.1 of Adenophora triphylla var. japonica. Lineage (NCBI taxonomy): Eukaryota > Viridiplantae > Streptophyta > Magnoliopsida > Asterales > Campanulaceae > Adenophora > Adenophora triphylla. Next base: position 524,385 of record JAFEMH010000847.1, read on the forward strand.
TCATTTTGTATTAAGTAATGTAAATCCTAATAACTTTAATATGAACTAAACACTTTATATTCTCCTTGATAGCAGTATGTTCGAAGAACATGCTAGAGACATTGCGCCTGAATTGATTTCAATAAGGACAGACAACGAATTTCCCTCCTGGTTTAAAAATTATGTAAATGCCAATTCATTAATTCAATGTTTTTACTAGAATTTGAAGTATTAGCTTTTTACTATATATGTGTTTTTATTTAGATTTTGAACAACTGTGGAGATGCAAAGCTGCGAGATTAGAAGTATTAGCACACGGTCCGCTGTTAAAAGTGAATGTATATCAGGGATATTTTTTCAATGGTTACGTATTCCACACCGAAGAATATGGCCAAACGAAATCAACTTGGAATAGTGTGAGTACCCCAATCCAACTCGCGACCCAATAAAGGTGCCTTTTACTCAATAAAAGTGCGCTAGGGAGCGTTTTGGTAAATTTTCGGTCCATTCTGAGGCTTTCGGAAGCTTTTTATAAGTTTCTTGCTAAGGAAGTACCTTTCCGTCTTTTTTCCCATGCAGAAGGACCTTTGGGGTATTAATTCTATTTGGACCTATAAGGAATTATCCAGGAAGGGTCCAGAATTCGCCACCTTGCATTTTTCTAGAAGGAAAACGGTTATGAATCCTTCTGTCGTGCGACACAATAAGCCATGTCGATCATTCCAGACTGCCACCTTGCAGGTTTCTAGAAGGAAGGCAGTTATCCTCGTTATGTCGTGCGACACAAGTGGCCATTCCATGCAGCCTATAAATTGGACCATTCCCCTCTCATTTCGGGATCCCCTTCCAGCCTCCCTAAGGTCACTCTGACAAAATTGCTCTAGAAGCTCGTCCTTCTCCTCAAACACACACCAATTCTCCCAAATCATTTTCTCTCCCATACACAATTCACCCACTTACTCTCATACACTTCATACACATTGAAGGTCCAAAGCTCCTCATAATCTAAGGATTCTAATCCACTTTCTGCAGCTGAACTGAAGGTCCCTACACCTAACTTGGTGTAGAGATTGAGGATCTACAAGGGTAACGAGTCTCTCTCCCTACATCTCTATTCCATGCTTATTCATGCCATTTCCATATGATTTCATGCACAACCTGTTAATTATGTTCAATCTGATGTAATTGCTGGATTCTAAACCGCAATCTCTCTGTTTAAATCTCTGGTTGTTCATCGTTCCATATTATTGCATGCTCATAAAGTAATTTTGATGTAATCGTGCATGCTTATCAAGAGAGGGTGGATCATCCCATATCCACACCCTCTTGAATGATTGAGTATTGATATATGTGTTCCCTGAATTGAATCTCTGATGTAATTCGACTTAGGTGGTCCTTTGTGCATTTTGTGAGTAAGCTATGTAAACCTCTGCAGATGGCACGTCTCGTCGTGCGACGGATCTAGCCATTGCAGATCCTGAGTCGTGCGACGGATCTAGCCAATCTGCAGCTGGTCCCTTTCAGTTGTAAGCCGTTTGTTCTCGTTGTAATCAGGTTGTGGTCTCCTGTATAAATGACTCACAAGTTGTAGTTCTCTCAGTTGATCAATAAAACAAAGCATTAATATGCATTTTATTACATATTTTGTCTCACACAATTGCACACACTTATGAATGATTTTGGATGTTGAACATTGAAAGACTCGTTTACGAGGCGTGTTGGGTAAACTCTCAGTTCTTCTCAACATGTAATCTGACCCCCGAACCCACATTTTCTGATTTCAAAAGGTTTTCAATGTTTTCCTTTAAAACGGCGTGGCGACTCTCATTAAATAATTTTTTTAACGAGCGTACATTCAAATAGCGGGGTCAATCTAAAAGGAAATCTCGATTATTATGGCGTATTGAAAGAAGTTATTGAATTGGAGTACTTTCTTGGAAATTCTGTAGTTCTTTTCAATTGTGAGTCGCGGGACACTGAGCGAGGCATTGTCAAACATGGCACTTTTGACCTCGTTGACTTAAAGCATTCTTCTAGACATAATGGTGATGATGTGTTCATTCTTGCATTTCAAGCACAACAGGTGTATACGACCCCCTACCCCTGTCGACGAAGAGAGTCTAGTGGGTGGTGGGCCGTATGGAAAACCAAAGCAAGAAGCACTTTTGATATACCATTGCGTGCAAAAACTTCTAGTTCAAATATTGATTCATCATTAAATGATTGTTATCAGGAAGAGGAAATGCCTATACCTCTGATTATTTTCTTGAATGATGATGTCGAGGATGAAGCATTAATGCCGAAAACACCCGTTCACTAGGGGAGGAAGTCACTTTCAATGAAATTGAGTCTGACGATGTGGAGGATGAGGATGAGGATGAGGATGAGGATGAGGAAGGAGAAGGGTATGTATCTGGGTCCGATGATGAAGATGGGGAAAAAGACGACGACGAGGAAACTAGTGAAGAAGAAATTGAATTTTGTAGTGATATTGATCAAGATTGATAGTGAATGAATCAGTTTAGTCTTAATTCAGATAATGTTTTGTATATGATGTTTACATTTTTTTATTGTAGTCTAAATGAATGCTTGCTACTATTTAAATTTTGTTCTACATATTTGATAGTGAATGAATCAGTTTAGTCTTAATTCAGATAATGTTTTGTATATGATGTTTACATTTTATTATTGTAGTCTAAATGAATGCTTGCTACAATTTAAATTTTGTTCTGCTTGATTCATTTTCTGTCTACATATTTTATATTCTAGTTTAGATATGTTTGATCGAGGTAGCAATCGTTCAAAGAGAGGGAAAGTTGCGACTTTTGTGCATGGTATTTGTCCATCAGAGAGGGGAGGGAGGGGCAGACATGTTGGGTCAGGCTTCTCGGGTCATAGTTCTGGACCTAGTGCTGAGCATACAGGCTTCACGGATGAGGATATGACCAGTCCAGGTAATGAGAGCTCTAGTGTTACCGTCAGGGAGACTAGTGAACCATCCGGGAAGGTTCTCTTGGACACAAATATTGATGCAGAATGAAAATGGGAAATTTCTATCTCTCGCAATGGCTAGTAAGTATTATTTCATTGTAAATGTCATATATTTAAATGTCAACTCATTATTTATATTATTTATATGTTACATTTAAAATTTATACATTGATTCTATTATCTTTTTATTTGTATATATATTGATATATTGTATTTTAATTAATATCTTAATAGGTTTGTACATGGTGCTTGTTGAGACCCAGCTCGATGGTTTGGAGAAATTTTCAATGGATATACTTTTGAGAAATTGTATCCCGCACCGAAAACGCTATCAAAAGATATGTACGGTATCTGGTCAGTTTCGGATAAAAATTACTTAATTCTCATTCCTTTTCTATTGATTTCAAGAAGTATGCAGGGGTGTTAGTTCCGTAGGCAACAATGGTCATTTGAGTCTATGCTGTTTTGGTACAATGTCCATTCCATGATAGTATAAATAGCATGCAAATAAATCATAATGTACGTGCATTCAGGCTCCTTTAAGAGATGATGGAGGGATACTATTAATGTTGCTGTAAATCATGCAGCAAACTTGGGAGTGGAGGGTTCATACCCCCAATATGCTGGTCATTCTACTCTCTCCTTCCCGATATGAATGTCCGACATTCATTTTGGAACGGAGGTAGTACTAAATTGGACTTCGAGGACTCAAATGGGATCCCCAAAAGAAATGCACTGTTACTCATTATTCTACGCCAATAACTGTAGATTGATACTTGATCATGATCGAATGGAAATTCTTTCTTCAGACCAACATATTAAAACCCCACAGACGTAAAAAAAAAAAAAAATGGTAGTTTCTAAACGCCAGCTGCCAGCTCGTATAAAAGTAATCAAGATCAAAAACTTTACTATGATTTTCTTAGGTTTATATTGATCCAAACCCTCTCCACCCATACAAATGTTGATGTTATAGATCAGCATGCTTCCATTGGTAGTGAAAGAAGAGGGTGTCCTGGAATTTCTTTTGCCTTTCAAGTTATAGAGCTTACACTTTGCTAGTTTCCTACATGCATTTGAGATTCTGACCAAAAGCTTTGCGTTCACAGTTCACTAATATCAAAGCCACTGCACTTGAGGTTCTCCTTTGCCCACGATTGTCCTCTGCTGACCTTTACAACCCCATTCTGCATGGGATGTTCTAGATGTCCTGTTGAATAAAAGTGATTGGCCACTCTACTATATAATTGCATGCATTATTAAAAAGGGCTTGGACTCTTCGCATGCAAAATTAAAAGGTTCTTCACCTGCATTATCAACTATAATATCTGTCCTAATTATTGCAGTTGACTTGCCATTATTTAGAAATATAAATTGTACCATGATAAAATTAATTAACTTAAGACTATTTTTTTATTTAGAAATGCAACACTTATTTTGAGACATGACAAAAAGTGACTAAGGGAGTCATTCCTATATACTCCCTCCGTCCCACAATTTTACGCACTTTTTGTGCCGACGCAGAAATTAAGGTAAAAGGTGATAAAGATAATATGTTATGAGTGTAAAAGTAAAATAGGAGAGAGAATGAGCGGAGAGAATAGTAAATTTGAAAAGTGTTGTGAGTAGAGAGAAGTGGGTCCCATTTCCATTTTGAGAAAGTGCAGATTATTGTGGGACGCCCAAAAGGGGTCTTTTTACGGATTATTGTGGGACGGAGGGAGTATATTTTATAAACTCTTAGTCTTACCCAATCTGTAGTAGATGAAGAAATTAAAACATGAAAAAATAAAAGGGTCAACAAGACAATAAATTAAAGTCAGAAAGCAAATTTAACGACAATAGTTAGATAGCAGATAGCATAGATACAGACTTGCAGTAAGTAGATATGCTGCAAGTTGCATGAATTGTATTGATTTTTGGGCATGAGAATTCACTCGGTGTCTGATGAGTTTCAAGTTTCACCTTGTTGATTGGATCCTTCTCATTTCATCCTTCTTTGCAGTAAGTAGATATGTCCAATTTTTTGTAAATTTCTAGACCAGTCCCTTGTTCATCTTTATGTTCTAATTTATGCTTAATAATTAATTAGCAACAAGTATCTTGGTCCCTATTAATTTAACTACTTTTACTATTTTTTTAGCACAAATATTCATGCCTCGGATTCTCGGAGATTCAGATAGAGAAGGCTTTTAAGAAATTAGTTGCTAAGTGATACAGTGGTAAAGTATTTGACATCAAACAAAAGTGACTAAAGAATGGTTTGCCTTCAGCTAATTGCACGCCAAGTGTACGGGGAGCAGTGGGATGCATATCGGAGAAGTGAAAAATTTCAGAGAAATTCAGAAATAGCAAAGACTAACAGGAATTCAAAAGAAGGGCAGGGGAGTGTACACACGAGAGGATCTATTAACTTTAGCGAGACTTGGCAGCGTATGATAAATTTACTTAATTTACTCTTTGTTTGTAAATTAAGCAGTACTCTATTTGATTCATATATTGTTATTATTTGATGAAATTTTGAATTTATAATTTTTTTATATGTTAAAAAAAAGAAACATGGAGATAAGGCTCACTAGCCACCGTAAATACTATATACGGCGACTGCTCGACGGTTTATTTGGCGCCTCATTTGTTATCGTCATATTTGTATTTATGGCATATATTACCGCCGTAAATATAAATACGGCAGATAGAGAGGTCGCCGTATATAATGAAATACAATTACGGCGAAGTGTGGCCGCCGTATATAATTAAACACAATTACGGCAGATTTAGAGCCGTCGTATATGATGAAATACAAATACGGCGGATATGGTGGCCGCCGTATATGATTTGGCCGAGCACCTATATGACTCGGCCGAGCATGCTTTTGTAGTAGCTTCCCAAAAATCCCTCGATCGAGTCCTTAAGCCTGCTCGGCCGAGCACTTGCATACAATTACGGCGGATATATGGCCGCCGTAAATAACTAGGCTTCGCTCGGCCAAGCTTTAATCCCTGCTCGGCCGAGCACTCCCTGAATCAGCCGAATTCCAGATTTAAATATCATACCAAATCTGTAAATAAATATGCATTTTACGACAATCAATGCATTTCGTAAATGTAAATACACATTGTTTTAACACCATGCATATTAACCCAAATGCAACCTTAAATAACAAAAGCTAAAGCTTGCGTCTCCCTTTTACAATGTAGCTCTGCACCCAAACTTAAATTTACACAAAATGATCAAAGTCTAAGAAACTTTGCGGTGGCTGCATCTGATTGTACGATTTTTTCAATTCCTGGTTGGTTACTATCCGGCATACCCATCCCTTCATGTACCATTTGCCTCATACAATCTTACACGCCTAAGTCAATTTCAGTACCATCTTCCGTTGTCCTATCATTATTATCATTCGTATATGTCGAAATGTACTCTTCCTGCCTAGTCCAATTCTTGTAATCTGTTTCAAATCCCACTTCAATACAATGTGATTTCATGGTTGCACGATCTTTTTTTTAACGATTTGAGCATATTTTACAAGATAATATATATCTTTAGCACCAAGAGACTTTTTTAAGAATGCAAAGTCGAGAAAGTTGTCAATCCCAGACATATACTTATTTGAAATTCGGTTACCCAAATCAATCCAACTTTTGTCCATATATGACTTGATATTTTTAACGTTAAAATATAACATATAAGACCGAGAGAAACAAATTTTAGAATAAAAATAAACTCATAAACAAACATAGTATAAAATTATATATATATATATATATATATATATATATTTATATATTTATATGTGTGTGTGTGTAATTATAGACCATTACTCAAAATCAGGGTAGACAGACTGAACAAACCATGCATTCATCTGCCAACACTGGAGAAGAAACAAGATAAGGAGCACTGAATCCAAAGGGGCATTCAACAAAAAAGGTGCACAAATTCCTGATATTGAGCTATATGAAGAAATCTTCTCCAGCATAAAACCAACTTATACATTTTCTTTTCTTAACAGGTCTTGTTAAGGACAAAATTATACCAAGACTCATCCCAACAAACGAGAACCAAAAGTAAACAGCTACCGCTTTAGACATCGATTCATGCAAATCACTAAATGGAAAGAAAAGAAACATATCCTCAGCATAAGTACGTCCCTATAGTCAAACATTTATGAAATTGAGGGTATAACTGAAAAGAAATACATGACAAAATGCAGCATTGACTAAGTATTGGATTTAAGATAGGTGATCAATAGTCAAACCCTAGAGCAACTTTTGCTCGAATTCCATTTGAACTTCCTCGGCATGGATAATCACCTGATGTAAACATAGCAACAACATGAACAACAAAAGCTAGATGAACCAACCCAAAACATTTTATTAGTCAAAGCAAAGTACTTTGTTTTAGATTGGAGACACCATTATCTACTTCAGTTAGCCCATAGTAAGATCAACAACAAACACACACAGTAATAACCTACAACTTAACACAACCAAAACAGGTTATATACAAAAATTTCCACAGATCATATAAATTTAACACAACCACTGAAGAAAAAGCTAACCTACTGATCGTCGTCGCCTAGCTGTCGTCGTCTGGTACTCTGGTGGTGGCTGGTGACCTCGACTTTGCCTTCATTTGTCAGAATGATCGCAGTCGCCTGAAGATGACGAAATCTAACCAGGTTCTTCACCGTCTTCACCGGTCGCCGTCGGTTATCCGCTCGATTGATTGAGAATCAAACCCTAAGGAATTTTGGTAATCGCCATAAATTTCTAATTTATGTTTTTGCGCCAACAATAGAGAGGGAATTTTGGGGAAATTCATTTTGCGATATATATTAATATATACGGCGACCACGGTATGAGCTGTCGTATATAAGATAGTTAAATACAGCGATTATTGCATACGCCGTATATAAGTTTTCTATTCACGGCGGCTCCATGTTGACCGCCGTATATAATAGTTATATATGGCGGCTCCGTGTCACCCGCCGTATATATTTGTTATATATGGCGACTCCTTGTTGACTGCCGTATATAACTGTCGTAAATAACAAACATTCTTGTAGTGGCTGATGCAACTGCTGTGTTTAGTGCTACGCATACTACGGAGGCTCATGATGTCTCAAGGCCAAAATGGATTAACCCTTATTACCACGGCCTTTATGTAAGTGTTAATAGTATTTTCTATTAGTAAATTATAAATTATTTAGTTAAAGAAACATTGTTTTCTACCATACTGGATAATGTTTTTTTTTGTCAGGAATAGTATGAGAAGCGTGCTCGTGATGAGGCTATTGAAGAAGGAAGTATGGATCCTGAGAGCATCGAGCGGCCCGCATTTCGTGAAAAACTTTGGAAGGCCATTGTCCTTGAAGACAAGCAACCAAAGGGAGATCGCTTGCCTGGATTTGAGCCACATGGTGCTGCGTTTTTTGACATGCCATTAAGCAGCCATACTACACAATACTTTTCTTCCAATCGTTAGAATGTGGATCAAGAGAGATTCGATGCTCGGGTTCAGAAAGAGGTACAAAGGCAAGTGGAGATTGAGCGTCAAGAGTGAGAAGTTTCATATCGCCAATTGGAAAGCAAATTTGAGGAACGTATTCGGCAAGAGAGAGAAGTTGCGCAAAGACAGTTTAAGGAGCGCATGCAACAAGTAATGGCAACCATTAATTTGCAACAACAACAACCTACTAGTGGTAATGCCTCTGCCTCATCAATTGGTCAATACCTTGATTTGGATGGTGGTTGTGGCACTAGTAGGCGAAGTGTTGGTGGGGGTCGTGGCATTAAACTTGTGTTTTATTTGGCTTGTAATCAAACTTATGTAGTTTTTATGTTGTTTTTTAGAATATGGTGAACGTTGAATTTGTTTTTTCATGTTTTTGATGAATGTTTAATTGTGTTGTATCTGAATGTTGGTATTTTGTTATTTGAACAGGTTGCAGGTGGCTTTCTGAATAATTCAATTTTTTTTTAATCCTGTACAATTTACCGACGGACTGTTCCGTCGGTAATTTCTTTCAAAAACTAATAATATCGTTACCGACGTAAGAGTTCGTTGTAAATTCTGCATTAATTGTCGACGAAAATGTTTGTCGGTAATTTCTTTCAAAAACTAATAATATTGTTACCGACGGAAGAGTCCATCGAAAATTCTGCATTAATTACCGACAGAAATGTCCGTCGGTAAAATCTGATTTATTTATCGACGGATTATTCCATCGGTAATCTCTCCGGGATAACGCCGGTCATCGGCCGGCGGGCTTCCTTTACAGACGGACAATTTCCGACAATATATTAGTGTTTTCCGACGTACGGTCCGTCGAAATTACCAACGGAAACTTTCGTCGGTATTATCAACGAAAAATTACCGACGGACTCTGACGGATCGCGTCCGTCGGTAAATATGTATTACCGACGAAATTTCATATATACCGACGGATTATTCTGTCGGTAATCAGTCAATTTCTAGTGGTATAATCGTGTTTGTCGCCTCCATCGGGCTCTCTACGGACTCAAACAATCCACACGTGCTTGGTTCCATAGTTTACATGATTTTCTTCTCACGTTGTGGTTTTTCAACAGTCGGGAAAGATTCCTCTTTATTTGTTAGACATCATCTGGATCCTACTATGGTCATTCTTGTCTACGTATATGATTATAACCGGGTCTAGCACTGTGGAGGTCAACCAAGTTATTGACTTTATTTTCTCTATTTTTGAAAGTATACGGTTGGGTCCTCTTAGCTTCAAACAATTCCGACTCACCTACATTTGAACCAGTCTAGGTATGCTTCAGTCTCCTCCACAAATTTAACATGCATCTAAGCAAGCCCACCTCTACACCTCTTGCACTGGGACTTCACCTTACAGCTCGGGACGGTGATCTCTAACCCGATGCAACACTCTACTGTAGCACGGCTGGCGGACTTCAGTATGTCACCCTCACTAGACCGGAGCTCTCCTTTGCAATTAACCAAGTTTGTCAATCCATGTACTCTCCTCGCACCTCTCATTTGCAAGCAGTGAAACGCATCCTCCGGTTCTTTATGGTACGGTCTCCCCGAATCTGTCATTCAACTGTTAGAACATGGATTATATAAACATATATTATTAGTGAAAGTACTTAATAAAATAGTGATCAATATTATAATGATTAATATAAAGTATAGGATATAATATAATATGTAGAATTCCATAATATAAGTATACCATTAAATGATGGGCATAATGGTAATATCTTATATATCAATAGGTGTAGTCCCTAAATGAAGTGCCCCTTGGATTCCTATATAAAGGCCTATCCATCAAGCCTATGAATTCACTAGTTATTTTTACATTCTCATTCAGTCCAAACTCTTCCTAAGTACTTGAAGACTAAAGAGAATAAGGGCACTCATAATTTAGAAGATCTACTCTTCCTTTTTTTGAAGACTATCTTCATACTTCATCCTTTTTACTCAAGAACAAGACTAAGAACAATCATGGAATCACAAGGTACACGCTTCCGTCTTCTTCTTCTTCTCTTCTTAATCTAGTTATGAGTCGGTTCATGGTTAATGGATCATTTTGTTCCAACAATTGGTATCAGAGCCTGCTCATATACTAGATTGAGTTTGAGTTTCTTGTAAAGCCTTATGCTTTTAATTCTTGAAAAGATTCTATGTTTATCATGTGTTCTTGAATTATCATACTCTAATTCAGATTCTAGAGTATTATGTTACTTCTAAATTATAAATTTACTCACAAGGCTTTCAATTCTTAATGTAAGATTATCCCATTTTTGAACATAGCCACCATCCTTGGATGCGTTGTGAGTTTGTTCATATGCATAGCCACGCATTAAAAAATGTGATGTGGTCTCAGCCTTGGTTTTGTTGACGAAATTTCTGGTAATTGGGAGCGTCCGCTCCCTTTATGGTGGAGCGTCCGCTCCCCCCTTGGCAGAATGGTTTGGTCTCACCTTTAATTTGGATTAATTTAGAGGGACATTAGGACCATTTTGCCCCCAGAATTTTGTGATAATTTATTAATAAATTATAATATCTGGACACCAGTCGCACTTCGGTGATTCTTGGAGTTATTAAACTTTAAGAATGGACGGGTAGAACAAAAGGATATTGTCTTTTATTAATAAATTTCGCTTATTTCTTTACCCTTTAAATTTTCAGAAATTATCTTAAAGTCTTAAGTGCCCTAAAGTATGATTAATTATATACTTAAACAAATTTATTCATTGTTTAAATAATATTGTTGCCAAAGCAATTTATGTTATTTAAATACAAATTTGTTAAAGTGATGAATGTAAATATTGATATGTGATAACATGTTTGTTTCTCAAAGGAGACCTTGTTATTGACTAAGAATTTGCATTCATAGGGTAATAATTGAACTAAACTTTTGGTCATTTTTAAACGCTGTGAACCATCCCAAAGGAAGGCGGGTGTTTAAAGTGAATTGTTTATATTCTTTATTACCGGGGAACAAATACCTTAAATTTTAGGACATTTTTTATACTTGATCCGGCCCAAAGGAAGGCAAGTATTTAAAGTGTGTTGTTTAAGCTATTTGTTTACCCTAAGATAAATCAAATTGTGAGTCAATTCGCAATCCAAAGATTAGTCTTGATGTCATATTGATTATCCTTTATTATGATGGAATTCATTTTGATATAATTAATCATTGTGTAGTTTCTTATAGTATATGTTTTGTTTCATTCTTTTGTTCTCTTCATTCAGATTTGATCAGTGCTTCATCTGTTACTACTGCCTTAAATTCAATTCCTTTGCTAATTGGGACAAACTTTAAAACTTGGAAAAACAAGATTATTATGGTCTTAGGCTGTTTGGACCTTGACCTCGCATTAAGAGAACAAGCTCCTGCCCCTCTAACTGATAAAAGCACTACGGAAGACCGCTTGAGTTCAGAGAGGTGGAAGCGTTCTAATCGCGTCAGCCTAAGCATAATTAAGAATGCAGTCCCGGAGACATTTCTGAACAGTGTCTCCGAGGATGATGGTGCAAAAGGTTTCCTAGATGCCCTAGAACAACGCTTTGCAAAAAGCGATAAATCGGAAATAAGTGCTACCTTAAGGAAGCTTGTTTCCATGATGTATAAGGGCACCGGAAATCTAAGGGAATACATAATGGAAATGTTTCATCTATCAACGAAATTAAAAGCACTCAAGTTGGACTTGTCTGAAGACTTGCTTGTGCATTTGGCTTTAATTTCTCTTCCTTCACAATTTGGTCATTTTGAAACGACCTATAATTGTCAAAAGGACAAGTGGAATATTAATGAATTAATTTCACATGTCACGGAGGAAGAAGATAGGTTGAAACACACCAAACCCGAAAGTGCACATTATGCATCTACCTCTTCTCGTGGGATTAAGAGAAAAGATAAGGAGATTGCGGTTGCATCAAATAAGCCTAAAGGATCATCAAATGATCAAAAGGTGAAAAAGTGCTTTTACAAGGACCCCACTCACATGAAGCCCGACTGCCCTAAGTATCGCCAATGGCGAATTAAGAAAGGTATGTCATTTAGCTTTGTTTGTACTGAAGCTATTTTAGCTTCAAATCCTTCGTATACATGGTGGTTAGACTCCGGTGCAACTACTCACATAAGTTCATGTATGCAGGGTTGCCTGAACTACCGAACGCCTAATGAAGGTGAAAGATTCATCTACATGGGAGCTGGAAAGCCGGTAGAGATGGAAGGCATAGGGACTTATAGATTATCCTTAAGTACTGGATACTTTTTAGTTTTGAACAATGTATTTATTATTCCATCTTTTAGACGGAATTTGATTTCCGTCACTACATTAGATCGGGAAGGTTATTCCTGTATCTTCGATAATAATAAATGCAATTTATATTTTGATTCAAAGCTTTTTGGTACTAGTTCTTTGTCTTATATTGATAATCTATATTTACTTGACACAGTCAATTCATTAAATGAGTCCCATAATAATGAAACTAATTCTCGAGGCATAAAACGAAAGTTTTCAAGTAAAAACTCTTATACCTTGTGGCATAGGCATTTGGGTCATATCTCCAAAAGGAGAATTGAAAAGCTTGTGTCCGAGGGAATACTACATAAGCTTGATACTTCGGAAAATAACTTTTATATTGAATGTCTTAAGGGAAAATTTACAAATAGTACAAACAAAAATGAATCCTTGAGAGCTACAAAAGTCTTAGAACTAATTCATACTGACATATGTGGACCGTTCCCTACCTCTTCATGGAATGGACAAACATATTTTATTACGTTCATAGATGACTTCTCTCATTATGGATACATTTATTTACTTCATGAAAAGTCTCAATCATTGGACGTTTTCAAGTCTTTTAAAGCCGAAGTTGAAAATCAACTTGAAAAGACTATTAAGAACGTTAGATCCGATTGTGGTGGTGAATACTACGGTCGGAATGACGGTTCGGGAGAACAACGTCCGGGTCCCTTTGCTCGCTATTTGGAAGAGTGTGGAATTGTCCCTCACTACACCATGCCGGGGACACCTAGCATGAATGGTGTAGCCGAGAGACGTAATAGAACCCTTAAGGATATGGTAAGAAGTATGGTTTCTTGTACTTCCTTACCTCACTCATTATGGGGCGATGCTTTGAAAACTGCAACCTACCTACTTAATAGAGCTCCTTCAAAAGCTACTGACAAAACCCCTTATGAATTATGGACCGGTAAGAAACCGTCCCTTAATCATCATCATGTTTGGGGTTGTCCAGCCGAAGCTAGGCCTTATAGACCTAACGAAGGAAAGTTGGACGCTAAGACAGTTAGTAGTTATTTTGTAGGGTATTCTCAAAGATCTAGGAGATATAAATTCTATGATCCAAAGACTAGAACCTTTTTCGAGACGGGAAATGCTAGGTTCTTTGAGGATGTTGAATTTAAAGGGGAAAATTTGAATAGTAATTTTGAATTTGAAGAAATGGAAGAGGAATTCATTTCTATACCTCTTTCTATAGTTCCTATCGAAAATCAAGCAGTTGTGCCTGAAATTTGACAAGAACATATAATTCAAAATGACGTTAATTCTCCTATTAATGAACAACATGAAAATGTTGATGAGGAAATTCAACACCCTCAAAATCAAGAAGAACCGGTGCCATTAAGAAGATTTAATTGAGCAAGAAGGAGTGCTATACCGGATTATTATGATGTGTATCTTGTCGAGAATGAGGAACCGTTAGGTTTAGTGGGAGATGAACCTATCACCTTTCATGAAGCCATTAGTGGTCCAAATTCTCATAAGTGGATTGATGCCATAAATGAAGAGTTAAAATCTATGAATGATAATGACGTTTGGGATCTTGTCCCATTACCTAAGAATGTGAAACCTATTGGGTGTAAATGGGTTTTTAAGACCAAAAGGGATTCACAAGGTAATGTGGAAAGACATAAGGCTCGTCTTGTCGCTAAAGGGTTTACTCAAAAAGAAGGCATTGATTACCAAAAAATATTTTCACGGGTATCCTCTAAAAATGCTTTTAGGATCATTATGGCTTTAGTGGCACATTTTGACCTTGAGCTTCATCAAATGGATGTAAAGACAGCTTTTCTCAATTGCGACATTGAGGAAACTATCTATATGAAAAAACCAGAAATGGTGACTGATTCGGATCAAACTAGTCAACTAGTTTGTAAACTTAAGAAATTCATTTATGGGCTCAAGCAAGCATCTCGTCAATGGTACTTAAAATTTAACCAAGTTATTCTTTCATTTGGCTTTGAAATAAATCTTGGTGAAGATTGTGTGTACCATAAGTTCAGTGGGATTAGGTTTATATTTTTGGTCTTATATGTGGATGATATTTTACTTGCTAGTAATGATAAGGACCTTCTTAAGGAAACTAAGAAATTTCTCTCAAACAAATTTGAGATGAAAGATCTTGGAGAAGCTTCTTTTGTATTAGGAATCCAAATACATCGTGATCGCTCATGAGGTATGTTAGGATTATCACAAAAGAGCTATATAAAGAAGGTATTACAAAAGTTTAGCATGGAAAATTGTAAACCATATGACACCCCGATCTCTAAGGGAGATAAGTTCAGTCTAAGGCAATGTCCTAAAAATAATCTTGAATCCAAGTATATGGAAAATGTCCCTTACGCATCGGCAGTAGAAAGCCTAATGTATGCACAAGTCTGTACTCGCCCAGATCTTGCCTTTATTGTTGGCATGCTTGGGCGATATCAAAGCAATCCGGGAAGAGAACATTGGGTTGCAGCCAAAAGAGTGATGGCAAAACATAAAGAACTACATGCTTACATATACAAAGTCGGATCATCTTGAGATCATTGGTTTTTCCGATTCTGACTTTGCTGGATGCCAAGATAGTCGCAAATCGACATCAGGTTATGTCTTCACTTTGGCCGGTGGAGCAATATCTTGGAGAAGTGCCAAGCAAACATTAGTTACTACTTCCACCATGGAAGCAGAATTTGTTGCTTGCTACGAGGCATCCAATCAAGCTATATGGCTGCGTAAATTTATTGAAGGACTGCGAATTGTCAAAGGTGTTGAAAGACCGCTTAAGTTATATTGTGACAATCGAGCCGCAGTATTGTACTCCAACAACAACAGGAGTTCATCTAAATCTAAGCATATAGATATTAAGTTTCTTGTTGTGAGAGAGAGAGTACAAAATGAACAAATAGAAATAGAACTTATTGGTACAAACTCCATGTTAGCGGATCCATTTACTAAGGCATTATCTCCTTTAGTATTTCACGAGCATGTTGCTCATATGGGTGTAATGACTTTTGATAATGCTTAAATCAGTGGGAGTTTATAATGTTTTCTATTTCCTTACGTTGTTTGTTTTTTAAATTGATCTCATTTGGTTAAAGTAGGACTAGTTGGAGAATATATATATGCATTCTTCATATATATTCATTAATATTACATGCTACATATTTATACTTAATCTATGTCATTTAGTTGGATATATATATGTGATTAATGTGGGTTTAGTTGCGAATCAATTACAACGACTGCCCCTTTAGTCCTTATACTTATATGACTAATGGACGAGATTATTTCGAATGACAACAAAGTGCACATAAGGGTTGTCATTTATGTTATAAATATGATTGAAGGATTTTATTAAGTATAAATATATGTTATTATAATTCAAGTGGGAGATTGTTAGAACATGGATTATATAAACATATAGTATTAGTGAAAGTACTTAATAAAATAGTGATCAATATTATAATGATTAATATAAAGTATAGGATATAATATAATATGTAGAATTCCATAATATAAGTATACCATTAAATGATGGGCATAATGGTAATGTCTTATATATCAATAGGTGTAGTCCCTAAATGAAGTGCCCCTTTGATTCCTATATAAAGGCATATCCATCAAGCCTATGAATTCACTAGTTATTTTTACATTCTCATTCAATCCAAACTCTTCCTAAGTACTTGAAGACTAAAGAGAATAAGGGCACTCATCATTTAGAAGATCTACTCTTCCTTTCTTTGAAGACTATCTTCATACTTCATCCTTTTTACTCAAGAACAAGACTAAGAACAATCATGAAATCATAAGGTACACGCTTCTTCTTCTTCTTCTTCTTCTTCTTCTTCTTCTTCTTCTTCTTCTTCTTCTTCTTCTTCTTCTTCTTCTTCTTCTTCTTCTTCTTCTTCTTCTTCTTCTTCTTCTTCTTCTTAATCTAGTTATGAGTCGGTTCATGGTTAATGGATCATTTTGTTCCAAAATTAACTCCCCTCCCGACACCTCTATTACGGCCTTTTTTGACGCAGATTGGGCCAGATCACCAAATGATCATCACTCTACTTCCGGTGCGTGTATGGACGGTCAAAAAGCAACACACTCTCTCTAGCTCGAGTAGTGAAGCCAAGTATAGGCCGGGCCTTAGCATAGCATCGACGGTTGCTGAAATTCATTAGTTTACTTACTTGTTTTGTGAACTAGGCGTGCCTCTTGCTCCTCCACTCCTCTATTGTGATAGTATTTCAGCTCTTTACATGCAAAAAATCTCGTCTTTCATGCTCAAACACGTCACATTGAAATAGATCTCCATTTTGCCTGTGAACTTCACCGTCAAAGGTTCCTCCATGCATCATATATCTTCGTCGGACCAATTCGCTGATATTTTCGCAAAAAGCATTGCCACTGCACAGTTTACATTACTCTCGGGCAAGCTATAATTTTGTTCTACTCTGCTTCACTTGAGGGGGTGTGTTTGAAAGCCAAGTCACGTGAGTCCCGTATGTCATTGTCGTGTTCCTTAAGATGTGTAATATCAATTTGTTACTAGTCAACTATTGTACATATCACTTTCATATTTTATAGAATAAAATATGATGCAACAAGGGGCGGATGTAGCAGTATAGGTGGGGGTGCAGTATAGGTGGGGGTGCATGTGCACCCGATAAAATCCAATTTTTAGTATATTTTTTATGATATGATTAATATTTATTGTGCAGATATTAGATAAAGTTGGGTTGTAGCTTAGTTTGTAAGGCAATTAGAACTTATTGCAATGAACTAGTGTTCAATACCTGCTAATTACCATTTTTTTAAATTCTTTTAGCATTTTTCAAAGTTTAACTTGAATTCTTCTGATTATCACTCTAAATATCACAAAAGAGTTTTTATTTATTATTCAAATTATATTTTTTGCCTCTATTATGATAAATAGGTTTGTTTTTTTTAAATATACTTGGATAAATAATTTTTATTTATTATTCATTATTCACTTTTATCATTTAATGCTTGTACAAAAATATGTCCAAATCATATACTCCCTCCATCCCACAAATATATGCACTTTTTGAGAGGGTGCGAGAATTAAGGAGAAAAGTGAAAAAGGTGATGTGTTGTGAGTATAGATGGTTGGGTAGGAGAGAGAAAGTGGAGTAAGTGGGTAATGGTTGTGAGTAGAGAGAAGTGGGTCTCATTTTCATTTTAGAAAAGTGTAGATTATTGTAGGACGTCCAAAAGGGATAATTTTGCAGATTATCATGAGACGGAGGGAGTACTTCATTCGTCCCATAGCAGCTTACCCATAATGCTTTCTAAAATAATGTCATCATCAATAATATTTCAATAAAGCTTATTAGTTTTTTTATTCTTCATGACATAAGTAAATTTTTTTAGTTAAAATTTGTTAGCAAGTAAAAATTATTTTATTTTTTTGCACCTAGATGTGATTCCTAAGTCCGGCACCGATGAAACTAGTTTTGTGGTGGGTAATTCTAGTAGCACGTCAAGTCAACAATTGGTTCTCGTTATAGAAAATTTTAGTTTGAAATTATTTAGTACAAATTGTGTCCCGCTGTTTAGAGATTCTAGAACCGCCAATGGATGCAACCGTTAGATATATGCATTAGTAAATGTATAAATTTTACTCTCTCCGTCCCGGCCGAAGTGTCCCAAAAGTGGTATTGCACGGGAATTAAGGAATGAATATATATAATGCAAAAAGTGTACAGTGAAATAAATGTTGTGAGTATGAAAAGTGATGTAGGAAAGAGAAAGTGGGGTAGGGAATAGTTAGTGGATATTTATTGTGAGTATGACAAGTAGGTCCCACAAATAAAAAAGTAATAAAAAACTTTCCTTTTTTGGGTTGAGACATTTTAAATGAAACATCCAAAAATGAAAGTTGGAACACTTCGACCGGCATGGAGGTAGTAGTATTTTTAAAGTAGGTGATCATAACAATGCGTGCTACGTTAGATATATGTATCAACGTTTTGTTGGCCCCAAGCCAATTTTTCAATATAAATGACTAGCACATGTCCGTATCCAAGGCCACAGGCCACGTGAGATTTTTTTTTTCATATATATATATTAAAAAAAAAGGGCAAGTATGTTGTACGACATACTAAGTTGTGAGGACAAAATGGAAAATGGACAAAATAGTGAGGGCAAAATGGTAATTTTCGCGCATGAAACTGTTCATTCCACTGTAGTGAATGGAGCTCTCATTTATATTATAGATTCTCCCTTCGTAAATGATCATCCTAATTTTTTGATTGCTAATGTGAATATGCTTTGAGAATGGATTTAAGTTTGATTAAATTATTTAAATTAAAATCTAAAAATGTTATTGATACTATTTATAATGGTTTATAGATAGCAGGTTTTAAATTTTCATTTGGATAATTAAATCAATCTAAATTATAGCTCAAATAGTCAAATATTATCGTTTTAACGACAAAAAAATTGAAAAAATCATTTCGGGACGGAAGTTATACATAAGGGTTTTTTACCAATTAGTTCTCGAGATAGGGTGTAATTTACCAATAAAAACAACACATTTCGAATTTTACCTTATGTTCCCAGGGTTTAAATCAAAACGATTGTAGTGTCCTGACCCTTTTTAAAATAAATCTAAATGGCCAAATTGCTCCTCGAGAACGTCACTCACTTCATCACCTCCTTCACTGACCGCGACCATTCTTTGAAATTCATCCTCACCCGCCTCCACGTCTCTGAAACCACCACCGCTTTAAGGCATCTTCATCATCTCACCACCTCCTCCATCAGCGCCGCCGCCGTCCATTTCTGCAACTGACTCGGGTCGAAACCCTTGACGACGATTTCTTCTCCGGCGACGATGACATCGATCGGTCGCTGTTTGGCTCCCTTGATGGATACACATATACATCACATAACGAGTTCTAGGATTACCTTGTTGGATTAAATCCGACGCTCGTTGTTGCGGAAGAATTATGCTTGTGCTACGAACCCTTGATTGTCTCGATCGTTCCTGCAACCACCCGCTTTGCTCGTCCATTCAATATCTAAAGATGGATATTGATTATATATTTCACACTCAAATCCTAAGCTCTCGATGGTAGCTTAGAGAATCGCAAACCAACCAAGATAATATACGGGAGAGAGATATAAACTGCACGTTCAATATTATGAGGGTAAAGACCCTTTATATAGTTGACTTGGTATAGTCTCACAATCCCACTAGGATTGTACCGGACCATTCTTGTCCAACAAGAACTTGGTATTATCCTATTTTGAACGTATCAAGATAGGTACCAAGAGTCCTAGTCCAACATCTCCCACTCGTTCAAAATTGAAATGGCTCTATAACCATAATACATTCTCAAGGCTCATGAAATGCTGATCTCTTCATACAGGAAGTGAGGCGTGCGACCAGACGAGAAAAGTATAAAAGGGTAGGAGTCCTATATCAAATACCATCTACCAACATAGCACGTCCTCGTTAGTCAAAAATTCGTCTATGCCCCAGACATTATGATTACATCAATTTAAACATCTTTAACCCCTCATAAACGATGTTTAAACCCCAATCAGTTTACGTGCACAAGATCAACCTTTTGAACCGTGTGTTCAATATGATCATCCGGACATTGAGTCACTAAACAGAGATGTATATCATAATTGTCTTCCTTAGACCCTCATGCCAATTATCTTTAGATTAATAGCTTTCCCAACAATGCTCCGCGAGGCTGACTGTAAGTGCAAAGCCCTTAGGTCGACATATCAAAGTAGTATCATTAATCTTTGGATTCTCGACATAGTTCTAAGTCACATAGGGCATAATGTGATCACATATTGATCACTAGAACTCACACAGTGATGAAGAAGGGATCATTCAATCACTTTCTGAGGTCAAATTTGTTGGGTTTTGGGGTTACAAACGCAGCGGAAAAACTTAGAAATAACAAATAAAACCCTAGCCCTTAGACCCGTCTAGCATGAAGAGATTAGAAAAAAAAAAAAACTATGAAATAGAATTACATACCTTGAATGCGATTTAGCTTGTCAAAATAGATCTCAAAATTCAAGCCTTGAACTTTGATGTCGAATCTTCTAATTTCCTTCTTCGAACTTGGTGAGAAATCAACAATGGAGCTTCAAGCCTTAGGAGATAAAACAACCTCCCTCTAATGGTGATCCACACGTGAACGAACCAAGAACTCCTTCTTGTTGGATTGCTAGATGATCCTCTTGATAGTTGAAACACTTTTTAATAATCTATGGCTAATATAGAATTGAATCTATGGTGTTTTGATCTTTTATTCGTAATCAAAATCAAGATAATTGTGTTTATCAAGCCCTAAAATGCGTATGTCAAAGCTGGGACAAAAGGATCTTATTTATACTTGTTATAAATCCCTAACTCTTAGGGAGAAGAGTCCTTTTCCAAGCAAAAACGGATTGCTGAAAACAGGGCTGGGCGGTCACCCACATGGTCCTCGGCGGCCGCCCAGTTGTATAGCCTTTTATCTTTGGTTTCATAAACCACTTGAGCGGTCGCCCTTGCATGCCTCAGCGGTCGCCCATATCAACTGTGAGTGGTCGCCCACAATTGCCTCGGCGGTTGCCCACATGTACAAAGGTTTTCATTGGTTTCGTAAATCAATGTGAGCGGTCGCTTAAACCAACATCGGCGGTCGCCCACCCTAAACCTCGGCGGTCGCCAACAACCACAGTTCCATAATAAAGCCAGAATCAATTCGTTCTTTGTGTGTGACCCTATAGGAATTATATTGTGTTGGTAGTGAGTCAAAACATGACCTCACAAGACATAAGTGGTTTCTAGCAAACCATTATATCCACCCAATTAATATAACATCAAAGCTTGACTCCTCGATAGATCAAATGTCATAATCCCTTTGTCCACGATGTCCAATTGAACATGAGTCATGGTCTACGTCAACTCATTTCGTTCAATGCTTTCTTGATTCCGAATATGTTGATAATCCAAATGCATTTGATCTCTATCAAATCACTTGAGTGTGGCCACACATTTCATCAACATCATTCATCGAGGGGCCCAAGCAAACATCTCTCTTCATAAGAGGGACAAATCCCGTCTTGACTTATCATTCTTCCCTACATGAATCCAAACGTGCTAACATAGCCCTTATTGCTATCCGATTAAAGATAGTGTTAGACTATATCAAACATGATATTCATCATGTGGAAGACGATGATAATCTCAGGTACAAAGGATTCAATAACACGACTATCATGAGATTTATTCATGACAACAGACCATGTCATAAATCTCATAAGTAGGCCATGTCCAATACTTGTTCTCTAGAAAGTATTCATAAGTGTAATGTGCATCTCCATGCATATAATCATCTCCATGATTATCCATTACCAACTTATACTAGTTGTTCATAACAACTAGGGACGCAGTTCAATATAATAAACATGCAAACGTATAATGAACCAAATAAACATGTACTATATAATAAATGATAAAGATGATACATAACGATTCAAGTTAAACAATAAATATAGCCTAGGGCATTACACCAACAGAATTATAGTCACATACAGTATGAAATGTATGCTACGATGGAACTCCCACTCAAATTGGGCATGTCATACTCTAACATCGTACGAATCTTAGTCTAGTTGCCCTCATGGCATCTAACCTGAGTCCTCGAAAGCAGTCACTCTCATAGTGCCTCTTTAAGGTCTCACATTCGGACTTTCACAAGGACATTCGAAGTTATGAACCAAACACTTCGAATTGATCTATATAAAATAGGTCTCATCTTAACCGTATGTTAAGGAGATATATTATAATGTCATTTGCCACCCCCTTTAAGTGTCAAATACATTATTATCTCATCTTGCTCGCTCATATAACGACAAGGCAAATTACCCGTATGAGAGGGCCAATTCTAGTCCTTCAGACATCTTTTTAATTAAAATGTATACCACATAATTTTCAATCAATAAACATCGCATAAACTCAACAAGGAATGAAAATGAAAAATATGTATTAAATTCAAAACAATAATGAATATAATAATGTCTGCAAGGTGTTCAAAAATAACTAGTCAAATCCTACGAAGCCCTAAACTCGTCATATGCTTCTGAAAAGTCTCTCTGGTCAGAGGCTTAGTCATAGGGTCAGCTAACATGCTCTCAGTAGGAATATACTTAAGAACCACCTTTCCTTCTATAATCATGTCTCTAGTGAAATGGTACTTAATGTCAATGTGTTTGGTCCTACTATGGTACTTAGGGTCCTTGGCAAAACCTAAAGCAGCCATGCTATCACAGTTAATAAGTACAGGACCATTCACATTAGGTGTGACATCAAGATGTTGTAAGAACCTCCTTAACCAAACAGCTTCTGAGCAAACTTGAGCAAGCAATGTATTCTGACTCCATCGTGGAAAGGGATATGCTTTCCTATTTCTTGCTACTCCAAGAAATAGCTCCACCACCAAGCAGAAATGCATAACCTGAAGTAGATTTACGTTCATCTACATCTCCAGCCCAATCTGCATCAGTGTACTCTTTTAGGCTCAAGTCCCCACCTCGATAACAAAGAACCATATTTGCTGATCCGCTCAAATAGCGAAGAACCCTCTTGACGGCCTGCCAATGTGCGGGGCCAGGGTTGCTTTGGAATCTACTTAAAATTCCAAATGCGTGATAAAGGTCAGGACGGGTGCATAACATCGCATACATCAAGCACCTAAATGCCACTGCATAAGGGGTGTTAGTCATTCTTCTCTTCTCTTCTCTTCTTCATTCTTAAGGCATTGGCTTGTACTAAGGATACAACCTTTTTCCATTTGAGTGACAGCGGATTTTGAGTTAGTCATACCAAAACGTTCTAAAACTCTCTTTATGTAAGTCTCTTGAGACAAACCAAGAAGTTTCTTTGAACGATCCCTAATGACCTTAACTCCAAGCACATAATTTGCTTCACCCAAGTCTTTCATCTCGAATGATAAAGATAACCACTCTTTAGTGGCATTTATCATCTCCATGTCATTCCCGGCAAGTAGTATATCATCAACGTATAATGATAAGATTAAGATCTTTCCCTTGGACCGTTTAACGTACACATAATGGTCTTCCTCAATCATCACAAAGTCAATTGAAGTTATTGCTTGGTGAAAGCGAATATACCACTGTCTAGATTATTGCTTGAATCCATATATGGAACGTTTGAGGCGACACACTTTGCGCTCATGTTCCTTGACTTCAAAACCCTCTAGTTGAGTCATATAGATCTCTTCACCTAGTTCCCCATTGAGAAATGCAATTTTAACATCCATTTGGAAAATTTCTAAATCCATATGTGCTACTATAGCGAGAATAAGGCGAACTGAAGAAAATCTCACCACCGGGGAGAATGTCTCTTCATAGTCTAGACCCTCCTTCTGGGTATAGCCTTTCGCCACAAGGCGTGCCTTATACTTGTCAATTGATCCGTCTGACTTGCGCTTGACCTTGAAAACCCACTTGTTTCCAATTGCCTTACGCTCAGGCGGAAGATCAGCCAACTCCCAAACCTGATTCTTGTACATAGAGGAAATTTCATCTTCCATAGCAGATGTCCATTCATCACTTTTAGGTGAAGAAATTGCTTCTTTGAATGAAGTAGGTTCACAAGCGTCTAAAGCTTCACATAAAAAAGATTCCCCTTCGATCTCAAATTGATGACGAGGAATTTTTCCACGTTGACTTCTTCGCTCTGGTGGAAGACTCCCACTGGAATCAACATTCCTACTTGGATGATCATCTTGACTCTCATTGGCGACCACAGGCTCAATCGTATGTTGATCCATTTGATCATTAGGTTGAGACAATTCCCCACCTACGCCAAGAGATGTCAAATGTTCTTCCTCCATCTCAAAGAGTTCGAAATCCTTTCTGACTTCACCCATTTGTGGGAAATCATTCTCAATGAAATCGATATCACGAGACTCTATTTCATTCATCCCAACTTCAGGCTTTCCATACATTACATAACCCTTAGAGGTATCAGAATACCTTATGAAAATACACTTGTTTCCACTAGGGCCAAGTTTTCCAAACTTATTGGAATTACTGTGGACATAACCTGCACAACCCCGAGGGTATAGATGCCCCAAATTAGGCTTCTCACCTTTCCACAATTAGTAGGGGGTTGTAGTGACTGATTTAGAAGGCACTCGGTTAAGGATATACGTGGCAGTCATAAGCGCATCACCCCAAAATGAAATCGGGAGATTTGCTTGTGCCATCATCGACCTAACCATCTCTGACAAGGTACGATTCCTTCGTTCTGCAACACCATTTTGTTACGGAGTTCCAGGAATCGTTAACTGCCTTACTATCCCCTTTTTCTCACACAATCCCTTAAATTGATCAGACAAGTACTCGCGGCCCCGGTCAGTTCTTAAAGTTTTTAGGCTTTTATCCTTCTGATTCTCTACCTCTGCCAAGAAGTGCTCAAAACAATTAAGTGCTTCATGACGGTGATAAATAAGGTAAACATAACCATAGCGCGTGTAGTCATCGATAAAAGTGAGAAAATAGGAAGCAGCGTGCTTTTACATTCATAGGTCCGCAAATATCTTAATGGACTAACTCTAATGGTTGTGTGGCCCTTTTAGCCTTACCAAAAGGATTTCGGCAGGCTTTTCCCGCCAAACAAGGCTCACACAGGTAAATTAACTTTTGGGAGAGAACCCAATAGTCCTTCTCTAGCCAATCTACTCATTCTGTCATTTCCTATATGTCCAAGTCTAGCATGCCACAACTCAGAATTAAAAGTATCATATACCACACAAGAAGTAGCATTAACAGAAGATAAAGAATCCAATAAATCTAATTTAAAGAAATTGTCTGACAAAAAACCATGTCCCAAAACCATATTGTCAAAGCAAATATCCAACTGACTACCGCTAAAATTAAAAGAATATCCTATTTCTAGCAATTTTACTACTGAAAGTAGATTATAGCGAACTCCAGGTGCGTAAAGTACTTCATGCAAAGTCAAACTGTGTCCATTCCGCAAAAAAAGCTGGTATGAGCCAACCCCTTTGACTTCCACGGTCGAGCTATTTCCCATAAAAATGCTTTGCGTACCAGCTGGAATCTTCCTATAATCTACAAATCCCGCACGATCCCACGTCACATGTTTTGTGGAGCCTGAGACTACAATCCATTCAGGGAGAGAGTCAGCTAATAAAACATGAGAGCAAACACAAAGTTGCATAGATCTCGGATTTAGAGGAACCTTCTTGGGCTCAGGACAATTCCGAGCAAAATGACCCAAGGTTCCACAATTGTAGCACTTTTTCTTAGCAATATTCTTCTTGTCTCTGCGTTTAGCAATCTTGCCAGCTTTTGGCCCCAGTTTCTGAGCCTTCTTGCCTTTATTACCCTGATTCTTACGCTGCCCATTTGGCTTGCGCTGATCATCAAGAGTAACAAGAGCAAGGTCACGAGTTGCAGCACTCATCGCGCGACTTGCCTCATGGAGCTCTGCCTCAAGCTCAACATGACGGGAAACATCTGCAAAAGTCTGAATGGAGTCTGTATGAGTCATGATCTGCCTCAAATTACTCTACGAGTCTGGCAATGAACGAATCACAGCTTGGACTTGCTGCTCATCAGACAAGATACTACCAGCAGCACGAAGCTCATGAATCATACCAGACAACTCACGTAGCTGATCAGGAATGGATCGTTTCTGGTCAATCTTATACGATTCAAACTTGTATGTCAAGGTACGAAGCCTTGTTGCAGATGTGTTACCAAATGCATCCTTAATTTGGTCCCACGTGTCCTTAGCAGTAGAGCACTTCTCAAATTGCCCAATCAGGTCGTTGTGCATGCTGCTCAACATAGTAAAGCGAGCACAACGGTTCTTCTTGACCCATGACTGAAAAGCCTGCATGTTCTGACGGTGTTGGGCGATGGTATTGCTACCCATCTCTGGCTCAAGCATCATAGTGTCAAGGTTCTCAAGAACCTCTTGCTCGTTTAGCAAGTATGTGATCTTCCTTTGCTAAACACTATAATTTTTGTCATCCAATTTCTCACCCTTATTCAAATCAGTAATTACGTTCTTTGATGCCATTTCACTATAACATATTACAAAAGTGACATTAAGCATACAATTTTAATTCACTTTTATCATAAAAACTCAACAATAAATATACTTGTATCTTACATGAAAAGGAGAGAAAATTCGTGAGGCTCGTAATCATAACCTTAAGCATGCATGATAAAAATATACTCAAAATTGATTTTTAAATAAAAGAAGATATAGTGATAGAACAAATCCACCAATTAAAGCTCATTAAAATAATTCCAGCAATTTCAGAAATTTTGTATGGGACTCGTATAGTCTCAAATTTATTTTTCATGGAAATTTATTTGTGAAAATATCTCATAAAATGACATTTAAAGAACATAAATATTTCAGATAAACCAAAAAATCTGAAAAAATTCAGAACAGTGCAATATCATGCAATTAAATAACAGAAAAAAATTCATAATTTTATGATTAATATTTTCCACTCTGATAAATAAAATTTGCACGAAAACACATACAAAAAATACATGAAACAGATTACTGCTCATCGAAAAATTATGGAAAAATATACTGATCTGAATAACATTATTCTAAACATACATAAAATATTTCATATTTTTCTGGATAGTAAAACTATTTTTCCTAAATTTATCATGCAGCGAAATACTTAAAAATTCCAAAAAATATATTCTGATCATAAAGAAATTATGACAAAAATCATAGCATGTTATGGCAGAAAATTAAACATAGAAAATTAAACACACAGTAAAAATTTCAAAATTTTCTGGAAATTAAAATTATTTTTAATGATTTTAATACACATAAATATAATTACAATAAATCCAGAAAACATATTTCTGGGCAGAATTAAATTAATCTGAGTTCACCATAGAGCTGAGAACGTCAAAAACAAAAAAAAAAACAGGGCCCACATGTCGGAGGTGTTAACCAACGACGACCGAGAGATCTAGGTCAATGTCGATCAAAATCTGGTCAAAGAGGTCAAAACTTTTTCATGCCCAAACAAACCAAATTCATGTTGCAATCAAACAGCCCATTCTGGACAAGCAACCAAACGGCAACCCTCTTCAACATAAGACTCAAAACAAATTAGGATTTTTGACAAAAACGTATTTCGTCGATCCATCTTTATAACACCATAACTCTCTTGATTTAAGTCCAAATTGAACAATTAAAGTGGCTACAGAAAGATCTCACAGCGTAGAACAAAACTTATGTTAACACTTTTTATCAGATCTGACTTTAACATCATCAAAAACAGCCATGAACATTTGAAAAAATCGTAATATCTGAAACTTCAAATTGTAATTACTCAAAAATTACTCAACCAAATTCAATGATTTTTTAGTATGTTTATCTACGGATCATTATCTACTAATGCATATCAGATTCGCACAAAATGGACAAGATTTGAATTTCAAAATTTACAAACCCACTTGGTGAAAAATAGATCTGAAAAAATCAAATAGCATGCAATCAAGACATCAATGGTGAGCATCAAGCTTTGAAGCTCTGATACCAATGATGGATACACATATACATCACATAACGAGTTCTAGGATTACCTTGTTAGATTAAATCCGACGCTCGTTGTTGTGGAAGAATTATGATTGTGGAAGAATTATGCTTGTGCTACGAACCCTTGATTGTTTCGATCGTTCCTGCAACCACACGCTTTGCTTGTCCAATCAATATCACAAGATGGATATTGAATATATATTTCACACTCAAATCCTAAGCTCTCGATGGTAGCTTAGAGAATCGCAAATCAGACGAGATAATATATGGGAGAGAGATATAAACTGCACGTCCAATATTATGAGGGTAAAGACCCTTTATATAGCTGACTTGGTCTAGTCTCACAATCCCACTAGGATTGTACCGGACCATTCTTGTCCAACAAGAACTTGGTATTATCCTATTTAGAACGTAAGATAGGTACCAAGAGTCCTAGTCCAACAGTTTTCGATAACGGAATTAGGGTTTCTAATGTTGTTCGTACTGGCGTCTCTTTTAAAGCTTTTGAGACGGTTGAATTGGAGGAGGCTGGAAATGAGACTGTGTTACGGGAAATGAGGATTTTAATCATGTGGAGAGTGAATGGAAAAGTGAGAGCATTCTTGATTTTCATTATCTACTAAAGGGATTGGAGCTTTGACACAAGGACACCACTGCATTGATCTTTCTTGTTGAATTTCTTGATCGTCTCTTCTTGCATTGCTCATTTGCTTATAGTCATGTGATCGTCTCTTCTTGCCATCTCGCCCTGATTCCGATTACAAGTGAAAAAATGATTTTCTTTGGCGTAATTGTGAATAGCTGATATATGAATTTATAAGTTTTATAAATGAACAATGAAAAAACAAAAAAAGAGAAAATTGAGACATAAATTTATTAGTTTTAAGTAAATAATGTAAGAAAAAAAGTATCGCAATTGTAAGTAACTGAGACATTAATTTATCAGTTTTAAAAGTGATTTTTCAAAAGGGTATGTGATAAATTAGGTTCTCAGTTGTTTAAATGACATGTTACATCACATAATTGTGAATCATGCAACTATGATATCATACAACTTTGAAAAATTGAAAAATGGAGAGATAAATTTATAAGTTTTTATACTGATATCAAACAAATATGAAATCACACAACCGTGAAATCAAACAAATGTGCAATCATACAACTATGAAATCACACAACTATTTAATCATACAACTGTGAAATCAAACAAATGTTAAATCACACATATTCAATCATACAACTGTGAAATCAATTAATAAATTATTTTACAAGTGAAAATGAAAAATGACACAACTGTGTAATCATATAATTGTGAAATCAAACAATTGTCAAATTACATAACTATATAATCATACAACTGTGAAATCAATTGAGAAATGAAAAATGATTTTTTTTAATTTTTTACAAGTGAAAAATTAAATTAAAATTTTTAAAATTTTAATCATATATTGAATATATTTGTTTGATTCATTTGGCGATACAATTAATACAATGGTGTTAGATTATTTTTTCGATTTTTAAATTTTAAGATATTACATTTTAAAATTTTGAGGGGAAATCAATTTATTATAATTGTGAAATCACATAACTGTGAAATCACACAGCTAAAAAATTACACAACTGTAAAATAACACAAATGTGAAAAATAGAGTGACAATGGCAAAATGGTACAGTAACTTATTGGCGAGATTTGAAAATGTCAATCCTTAAATGTATTATTCATTTGGCTAAATGAATTATTGGTCAAAACCTCTATATATAATGCGTTAAAAAAATATGGAGCATTACATAAGATACTTGCCATTTTGTAATTAAGTTTTGCTCTTTTTCTTTTTTCTTTGGAGTTTTTACCAAAAACTAACTCAAAAAGATGCTATTTACAAAAAAAAAAAAAAAAAAAAACATGTAAGATTTGATATTACAAAATATTACTTTTCTTTTTCTTTTCTTTTATTTTATTTTGCCTTTTCAGTTAAAACAACTGATAAATGCATTTATCAGTTGTTTATAATTATAACTGATAAATACATTTATCAGTTTTTTAAAATGTATTTTGTGCTTGATTTTTTGGTTAAAACAATTGATAAATGCATTTATCAATTGTTTATAACTAATAAATTCATTTATCATTTTTAAAGAGTATTTTGTGCTTGAATTTTTTGTTAAACAACTGATAAATCAATCTATCAGTTGCTTATAAATAATAAATTCATTTATCAATTTTTTTAATTGTATTTTGTTCTTGATTTTTTGTTAAAACAACTGATAAATGCATTTATAAGTTGTTTGCCAGATAAACGCAAAAAAGAAAATAGTTTTTTGTAATATTTAAAGAGTTTTTTGTAATATCCAACTTGTGTGGGTTTTTTTTGTAGTAATATCCAACTTTTGTGTGTGTGTGTGTGTGTGTGGTTTTTTTTTTTTTTGTAATATCCATCTTTCAAAAGTAGTTTTTGGTAAATGCCCCAATCTTTTCGTAATTTTAAATATTATCAATAATAATTTTTAAATTTATTAAAATACTTAAATTGTATATATATAAATAGATTCAAACAAATAACAAAAAAAGGAGTTGAAACATTAGAAAACAGGGAGAGTATATATCCGTCCTAAAACTTAGAATAGTCAATTTGATCTAAAAAACCATTCAGCCAAAATTTTACTCCAAGTTTAAATGTTTGGTTTGACTTATTACTTTGTACTTTTATATCTTTGGAGCCAAGAAAATAAAATAAAATAAAATAAAATAAAATCTGCAATATGCAATATGCAATATGCAAATTTATTATTCTCGAAAAAGAAGACCGGTCTCTTTGTCGGGAAAAATATAAATTCTCGCGATTTCTACAAATTTGAGAAATCATGAGTTTGGGAATCTCGTCAGAGAAAAAAGAACAAACTGATCAAGGAATCGACATAAAAATCTGAATTTAGTTTTGCGAATCCAGCAAGCTCCCTTGCATGCAATGATGGTGCATTCCGGAATGACTTAGTAGGCCTATTGGGTGAGTGACTCATTTTGGAAGCCATGCACCGGCCCTATTCACTTGCTTATCGAGTTATCGTAGAGTTAGAGCTATTGCCACAATCAAACAAATATTCAAATTATTATATTTTAAACATAAAAATTTACTCAAAGTAAATACTCACTCCGTCCCATAACAAGGGACGCAGTTACTGTTCCGCACGGGAATTAAGGAAAAAGTGAAAAGGTTGATGTGTTGTGAGTGTAGATAGTTGAGTAGGAGAGAGAATGAGTGGAGAGAATAGTAAATTATAATGGTGTTGTGAGTATTATAATAATGTAGGAGAGAGAATGAGTAGAGGAAATAGTAAAGATTCTTTTCCATTTTAGGAAGTGTGACTTATCAGTGGGACGTCCAAAATGGCAAAGTGTGTCGCTTGTTAGGGGACGGAGGGAGTATGTTTTTATGAGCCATAAAAATTTATGATTTTTTCAAAACTTAATTTTTGAAAATGAGTCGGCATTATGAAGAACGTGTTTTATACTTTATACTAATAGATGGAAAAACGGATTTCACGTAATTGTTCGTTCTAATATTATAAAATATCAGTTCTAATATTGTAAAATGTTAAATTCAAAATGACACTTATTAACATTCAAACCGACACTTATAGACATTCAAACTGAAATTTTTAATATTTCAAAAATAGGAGTGATAGTATTAAGGATTGCCAGTTGCAGTGTTTAATAGTGTCGGTGGTAGTGTTATTGCCCGTTGTAGTGTAAATAGTGACGATGGTAGTTTAAAAAAATGTGTAGGTCTAGTGTTAGTGTTAAAAAGTGTTAGTAATACTATTGAAAAGTGTCAATTATAGTGTCGAAAATTGTGTGAGTTTTAATAAGTTATGATTATTTACAAAAAGCCACCGCATGTTTTAAAAATAGTTTTACTTATTTACAAAAATGTCGCGCATTTTGAAAACACGTTTTACGCTAAACGAGGGTAAAACAATTTTATTTATTTTTAAAGATTTTGTGTTTGAAAATTAACTCTTGATGTGAAACTTTCTCATAAAAAAAAGAAACCATGGACTATACTCCCTCCGTCCCAATAGAAGCTGCCCGTTTTTTGCCTTGCACGCAAATTAATAAAATGGGTGGGAAGAAAAAATGTTGTGAGTGTAATTTGAAAATAGGAGAGAGAATGAGTGAAGAAAATAGTAAATTATAATGGTGTTGTGAGTATTAAAATAACACAATATTTTGGGGGAAACTAGTTTCTCCCTAAGTTATAAAAAGTCCTGTTTTTTTAAACTGATCTTATATTCGTCAAATATTTGCAAGTTGAAAAAAATTGGACTTTTTATAATTTATGGAGAAACTGATTTCTCCCAAAACTTACTCTTAAAATAATGTAGGAGAGAGAATGAGTGAAGGGAATAGTAAAGAATCTTTTGCCAAAAAAGGAAAGTGGAAGCTATTAACGGGACACCCAAAATGGCAAAATGGGAAGCTAC
The DNA here is from genome assembly GCA_022495995.1 of Adenophora triphylla var. japonica. Lineage (NCBI taxonomy): Eukaryota > Viridiplantae > Streptophyta > Magnoliopsida > Asterales > Campanulaceae > Adenophora > Adenophora triphylla. Next base: position 557,226 of record JAFEMH010000847.1, read on the forward strand.
TATTGGGACGGAGGGAGTACTATATTAAAATGGAACGGAGCAGTGGCGGTTCTACACCAAATATTTTGGTGTTGCCTGTTCTTTACTAAAAAAAAATTGGCGCAAAACTAACATTCAAAATGTTTACATACATAAGATATAATAGACTTTACTATGCACCACTTTACATATATAAATATAACATGCTTCACTAGACGCGAAACATTTGGTGTTGTCTGTTCTTTAAAACGAATCAAAACAACGTCGTTTTGCAAAAATAAAAAAAAAAAAATTTGGCTGTTGCTTGGCAACACCAGGCACTCCAGTACAGTACTCCAGTACAGTAGATCCGGCCCTGGAACGGAGGGAGTATTATTCAATTGCTTCTTCGGATTCTCTAATGAATCTTCATATAAATATAAAAAGGGCAAAAATTCCTTGGAGCAAAGAATGTTAGTGGATCATCTCTACAACCAAAGAACATAGATTATACCAATGTTTCATCCTTTAAACTATTACTCTTATATATAACTAAATTCCACAATATTTATCAAAAAAAATCTCTCTCTCTCTCTCTCTCTCTCTCTCTCTCTCTCTCTCTCTCTCTCTCTCTCTCTCTCTCTCTCTCTCTCTCTCTCTCTCTCTCTCTCTCTCTCTCTGTTCGAATGGTTACGCAGCACTATTACCTCCCCTCCGGCTTTGTTCTACCGGACGGACTCAAGACCAACGAGGCCTCGCCGGAGTGGCTAAACAAAGCTGACAACGGATGGCAACTAACCGCCGCGGCCTTAGTGGGCCTACAAAGTGTTCCCGGGCTTGTAATCCTTTACGGCAGCATGGTAAAAAAGAAATGGGCTGTAAACTCGGCCTTTATGGCCCTTTACGCCTTTGCTGCCGTGTTAATCTGTTGGGTCTTATTGGGCCACCAACTCTCATTCGGAACAAGACTGACCGTAATATTGGGCCAGCCCAATGTTGCTTTGGACGCGGCCTATTTATTGGCCCAAAATAAATATGGAATGATTCCGAGAGCTGATTATGTGTTCTATCAGTTTGCATTTGCTGCTATAACAGTGATACTGCTGGCGGGGTCGTTGTTAGGGAGGATGAATTTTTATGCTTGGATGGTTTTTGTTCCGCTTTGGCTTATATTTTCGTATAGTGTCGGGGCGTATACGATTTGGGATGATGGGTTTCTTGCGAAGAATATCATCGATTTTTCGGGCGGGTATGTTATTCATTTGTCTTCGGGTGTGGCCGGTTTCACAGCCGCTTATTGGGTATGTCTCTTTTTTTCTTGTTTATTGAATGCGATATTTTTGTTTAAGCTGACATCTAAACATATAAATCTGCCAACGAGAATTCTTGAATAAATGATAAAAAGGGCAAACCCGGTGCACCAAGCGCTCCCCGCCTTGCGGGGATTGGGAGAGAGAACCATTTGCTAGAGTCTTTTCCCGTACAATTACAATTGTCATATTTCAAACCTAGAGAGGGAAATGTCTCCTTGGGACATATGTGGCTCCGCCAGTACAACCAAGGACATGTTCTATGCAATGAGGCTGATGACAATGGTTGTTTTTTGATGATGGTACATAGGTTGGACCCCGGCAATCGCAGGACCGGCAACATTTCCCGCCAAACAACATAATCCACATGCTGGCCGGAGCGGGGTTCTTGTGGATGGGGTGGAGTGGCTTCAACGGTGGATCACCACTGGCGGCAAACGTGATCACCTCCCTAGCCGTTCTAAACACCCACCTCTGCACCGCCACTAGCCTCTTGGCCTGGATGTGCCTTGACATGATCTTTTACAAGAAAAGCTCCGTCATTGGTGCTGTCCAAGGCATGATCACCGGCCTCGTCTGCATTACTCCTGCTGCAGGTTCCTTTCACACACACACACACACATCTCCGATTGTTTCTAAGTGAAAACTAAAACCGCTCATCTTTAGCCACTATCCGCTACTTGAACTGCCCGAGTAGCGGATAGTGGGTAAATGTGGGTTTTAACCATTTCCGGGACCAGATGATCTGCCCGTATCGGACAGATCAACTGGTCCCAGAAATCCCAAAAACAGGCGGGTGCCGGTGTCGCAACAATGACGCATACCAACATGCATAAGTTTTCCTATGTTATACCTACGACCTTTCATTGACCAAATATAAGTCTATATACTTTCAATAAGACGTGAAAGAAACGGTTATATGTGTGCAGGGGTGGTGGATTCTTGGGCGGCAGTCATAATGGGGGTATTAGCCGGCTCAGTACCATGGTACACCATGATGATTCTTCACAAAAAATCAGCTTTCTTCCAGAGCGTAGACGACACATTAGGGGTCTTCCACACCCACGCAGTGGCAGGCGCCTTGGGCGGAATCCTATCAGGCATTCTAGCCAAACCAAACCTAATAAGAATGTTTTACGGTGACAAAACTCACCACAATCCAGGCTTACTATATGGCATAATAGACGGTCACATTAAAGATGGCATCAAGAAAGGGTTCATTCAGATTATGTACCAAATCATTGGAGCGGGGTTTATTACATTCTGGAATGTTTTAGTTACGAGTTTTATTTGTATATTGGTTAGTAGGATAGTTGATCTGAGGATGAATGAAGAAGATCTCGAGATAGGTGATGATGCAGTGCATGGAGAGGAAGCTTATGCGTTGTGGGGAGATGGTGAGCGGAATAATCCACTCCGCTCTCTCACCCCTAAAATTCCTGCATTTTGCAGACGCCATTGAATGTGTGTGTGTGTTTTCTCTTGTTTCTAAATGAATTCTAAATGAATGTCCAAATTTCATTTAGGGACATTTTGGAAATGTTTACTTTTTGTACAATTAAATGGCAAAGATACATAACTATTCTTGTTTTCCACTTTCCAAACATTTAGTTTTGCAAGTATAAAGTGACTAGTGTAAAAAAAATATGGTAAAAAACATTTAGGGACAACGTTTTTGGAAAAAAACTGACAATTATTTAGGGACAAATATTTCTTGAAAATGGACATTTATTTAGGGACAAATAGAGTAAGTAGTTTTTCTAAGGTTGTACCTAGGGGAAGGGTGGCTAAAAAGCCACATTTTTCTTGCCGTTGGCTTGGATTCGACTCGCTCTAACCAGATAGTGATGTTCCTATTTATATCCCTCGAGAACCTAATTGAAGAAAAAGGATTACTTATGCAGGTTTCTGGGTTTCATTGTGACAAGAGTTCAGTGTATAACCTCAGTTCTTGCTGGGATTTGTAAATGGTCATTGTTCATGCAATAAAATAGAATATGTAAAAACAAAATATGTGACAGGTGACTTAGCTGACATATATTACATATTAATTGTTACATATCCACATTAGATTTTTTGGGAGTATACAATAATTTAAAAAAGACTTATGATGGTAGCAGTAAAGTACAATGTGATAGAGCAAAATAATATAGATTTATACAAGGGTAAAACATGTTTATGATTAGTGAAAGTTGTACATACCAATATGTTGCATTACTCGATGACACATCCATGATTTGTTCCTTCAATTCAATCACTTCTATTCCATCATATAAGAACTCCTCATGTGCATGCACGAAGATCATTTCGAGAACATGAACCAAAACTGAACCACAAAAGCATGGACTTTTTGTTAATATTAAAGAGAGGGTATAATATCAAACTAATCAACGAGAAAATAAGACAAGCATGCATAGAGATAATCAGTGTGAACAAGTTTCTCTTACCTTGAGATAACTAAGGATTATGTCTAGGCTTCCGAAGATTTACTAGTCTGTCCCTCCACATGGCTACATGAATCCGCAGTTGGTAACAAGGAAAGCATTATTCATGTCCGAGGAAACACAGTTCATAATCCTAATATTTTATCATTTGATTCTCTGTTTCCAAAGGATGTTCAATTTAATCAGTTATAAGTACCTGCATCGTTGTATCGTTCCTCTTTAGCAGCTAAATTCATATTCCTTATCATATCAAGTTCCTCAGCAAGTACATCAGGACCATCTATGGCACTGCACAATGTATAATTCAAGCTAACAGAGAAACATGGTGTATAACTTTGTGTGCATGTGCGTGTGTGTGGAGGGAGACAGAGAGAGCGAGAGTATATAATAGATGGTGAGGATGAAAATAGGTTATACTCCCTCCGTCCCTAAATGTTTGTCCCATTTCTCCTTTTCCTTTGTCCCAAAAAGTTAGTCTCATTTCCAAAATTAAAGCTTCAAAATCACTAAATTTTCAAAACTTGTAACATTTAGGGACGGAGTATTACATAACGGCGGTGTATATTATCAATAATTTTCAAAGCGTTCGTAAAAATAACCAAAATTAAAGCTTCAAAATCACTAAATTAAAATGTTTGAAAAGTCAAATGGGACAAACATTTAGGGACGGAGGGAGTACCTGTCTAGGGATACATCGTATACTGATTTTGTATCTTGCAATCTGATCATTCCATATGACATCCTAACAGCATCAGTCAAGACTATTTGTTTATTTACATAGATTGGTGCCTGCATAATGACAGAATATAGGAGCTAATCATAACATTCAGAAATAATTAGTTAAAACAAGAATGTACTAACAATAATGCAGAAAATAATGATTTGAGATGAAAAAGGAAATGCAATCCTTGGCATTAAGAAAGATTTACTGATGAGGAAGTTTGCAGTTTAAGTCAAAGGAATATACTCCATCAAAATAATTGGACTTTCTTTTTGGTCTGCCCCAATAGTTTAGCCCTCTTTCTGAAATAGGATATAATTGTAGTGCAATTAAAGGAGGTACAGATAAGTATAGCTACAGTCTTAAAAAGTTTGACATGTCAAAATGAGACTAATTTCTTGAGATGGGAGGGGATAAATTTACTTTTTCTTGAACATTATATCAAGCGACTGTCTCATCAGTGAGTAATATGACCAAAGTGAAGAGTACCAAAGGAAAAGCAAATGCCAAGGGAAATGAATGAACTGAGGTACACATATATTGTCCACATGATGGCAATTTGCAAAGTAAGGTAATCAAACAGGTTAGTGGAATTTCACTCCTTTCTGGTGTAGTGAAATAGTATTTCTATCTAGCTTGGCTAAGTTTATATTCATCCCAAACACAAAAAAGTATATTTTAAGATTTCTTACAAGTATCAACTACGACATTTTAAATTATAATATTTCTTTAACAAATGTTAAAAAGTACTGCTTCATCCAACTTAAAAGCTGCACTAAGTACATACCCTGCATCTTTCAGCTACATTTATGGCATCAGAAGGACGTGCATCCACCGTCATAATATCTTTGTTCCCTGGCTGCATGTTATGAAAATAGAAAAGGTTAATAAATGACAAACCTGCCTCACCTTCTCTCTCCACCCCCACCCAAAAAAAAAAAAATGTTTGCATATAATAATCACCTTGTGAAAGTATATACAAGCATAGTATATGTTACCTACTCTTTTCGTAATTCTTACCATTTTAACCTGAAATCCAATAAGTAAAACACCACAAGGGAAAGTGTTAGAAGAAGAGAGCCATCAGCTACATAGAGCAGAATTTGAGAAAAGAGGGAGCTGCGCCTCTCTTCTAACTGACACAGCAAGCAAGAAACTCAAAAAGAATATCCAGATAGAAATAATGAACCTATATTTCGTCTCATATATCAGAGAAATGGAGAATTATAACTTTGCAATTTATTTTCTCTAAAAAGTTTATATGGGGAGATTGTATATTTATGCCCCTGAATTATAGGGTTATATGCAAATATGCCCCTAAACGGCTTAATTAGGGCTTTTGCCCCTAAAGCAAGGGCGGTGCTATGTATGTACGAGTGTGGACCATGGCTCACACCGAAATTTTGAAAAAAGTTCATTTTTTGAGTTGAAGGTTTCAGGTTTAAAACTAATTAAAAAGGAAGTCAAACAAGCCCTACTCACTTAGTTCTGAAATAATGAATATTCAATCCGACAAATTTGGAAATTTATTTCGGGACAAGGTAGTACTTGCTCCGTCTCAAACTGAATTACCTTTTTTTTGTCCTAAATGACATTATAAAAATTTTCCTTAAAAATTAATCCCTAAATAATAATTTTTTCAAGTTTTTTTCACAGTTCGTGATATTTTGGCAAAACTAAAAGTTAGAAAATGTATAGCAAGAATATTTATGAATTTTTCTATTAAATTCAAACGTGGCCAATATAAATACGACGAAGGGAGTATTCAATTTCGAGATTCTAGAATAAAATAGAGTTGATTGGTTCTTGAAAGTATCAAATATTTTTAAAAGATTAGCAAGCCAATAAACTCTAAAAAGTAATTTCAGGTGTGATTTTCGATACAAACTTTGTTAATTTATCACCAAAAAAATACGTTTGCATATCAACGACCCTGAATCGTATCTTTAAATTTTTTGCCCCACACTCACAAAAAATGATGGATCCGCCACTGCCCTAAAGTATATACTCGAAACCGCAGATTTACCCTTCTATTAGTTTTTCGTCAAAAAATAGACGAAATTGCTGACTAGGTCGCCCATTTTGACTTTTTGCATGTACATGTGGGAACAAATGCACATGTGGCATTGATGATATAGGATTCAGGAGGTATATAAGCATGAAACCCATAGTTTAGGGCCATATTTGCTTGAGAAAATCGCGCACAAAAACTATTTAATAAAAATGAATTTTCTTAAAAAATAATTATATTTTTTGTTAAAAAATTAATTTTGTTAAAAATATAATTTATTTAAAGTATGATACATACTAATAAATAAATAATTAGAACTAATAAAGTTTTCAATATATATTTTCTTATACATTATTTTAAAATATTCAACGTGTATAAAATAAAAATAATATACTAGATATATTGTTAGTATATTTTGTGTGAAAATGTAAAAAGTATTTTTTATATATAATTTATATTAATTTAAAAAGTAAAAAAAAAAAAAAGAGTCATAATATTTGACAATCAAGACTTTTAATGGGGTCATCTATATGACACATTTTTTTTTAAACTTTTTTTAATAAATATAAGAAATTCATACTTCAATGGGGGTAATCAAAGTGACACATATGTTTTATTAATATATGAAATTTAGACTTCAAATGGGGGTCATCTATGTGACATGAATTAGACAAATTCATATTTTGAGAATTCATGTTCATGAAGATATGTCTAATCCTCTTATTATAACATTCTCTCCTTAAGCAACCACTCTGCCATCCTTTTATCATATCTTTCACACACAAAATACATAAATATTGATAATATAACTATTAACTATTTTTATTTATTAACCTTGAATATTTTAAAATAATATATAAGAAAAAATTATTGAAAATTTTATTAGTTCAGACTATTTATTAATTAGTAAGTATTGTATCTTTAAATAAATTATAATTTTTAATAAAATTATAATTATGTTTTTGAAAATCATTTTTTATTAAATAATCTTGTGCAATTCTCATGCAAAAATGCCCCTAAACTATGGCTTTCATGCATATATACCCCTTGAATCCTACATCAGCAATGCCACATGTGCATTTGCTTCCACATGTACATGCAAAAAGTCCAAATGGGCAGCCTAGTCCTCAATTTCGTCAAAATTTTGACGAAAAACTAACAAAAGGGTGTACATGCGGTTTCAAGTAATTACTTTAGGGGCAAAAGTCCTAATTAAGTCGTTTAGGGGCATATTTGTGCATAACCCTATAATTCAAGGGCATAACTATACAATCTCCCGCTTTGAGATGTTAAGACACAATTGAAAATAACACTTTCAACCCAATAAGTTCCATGCCACCACAGAATGGAATATCACACATGAACTATTTTCCAACTAAAGTTACAGCATACTTCAAAAAACAATACTACAGCTTATGAATGAAACACCTGGAAGGGAATTGAGTATTTTTCCCATGGAGAGCTAAGTTTACATCATCTATGTTACGGAATCTTCTTGACCAGTGCACACACAAGGTAAGAGACCTAGTTATACTATATTTGAGGAAGAGCATGGCATACTTTCAGCTAATAGATGCCACTAAAAACATAATTAATCATAGAAAGTTACGAACAGTTCTGGATTTGCATCTCTTAATGACTCTAGTCTGTATATAGTTAAAGGGAACTAGTTTTTGAACTACTTGAACAAGTCATAGAAGTGCCATAGACATGTTATACAGAACATTTCAAGATTGACTTTTGAGGAGTCCTTGGCAAAAGATTGAGTTTTAAGAGACTCACTGCACCAACAGACAGAATTTAGTGCAAATAAGACTAGTCAAATTCTTAATTAATGCAATGGAGAGAGCAATATAAGCAGAACATCCAACTAATCAACCAAGGAACACATCTTAAACACATCATGGTAGAATCTCATACTTTGTATCCAAGTCTCTGAATGATATTCCGTGTAAGCTGGAAGGCATTTGGACAATCCTGCAGCATGCTCATATAAGAAATCAATGTGAAAGTAAGCAATTAAAACCAATTTTAATCCAAGGAAACTAACCCCACTGATGTCTTCTTTTGAAGAATTTATAAGCTTTTCAACAGCATATTCTCCTGCAATAACATATTCTAAGCTAACTTGTTTGTTGCAACAAACCATCCTTAGAAGCCATTTAAAATAATCAGGGACATCATGAAAGTCCATTCATGTACCTACAATAATTGGTAACAAGTAATCTCCATCGCACGAAATCTTAAGAAAAATAGTGGGATAAGGATAACGATGAAGAAGCCCTGGACCAATTTTGTTAATATCACTTCTAGGATCCTTTCTTTGACCAGAGAAGGGATATAATTGGCCAGGGGACCGCCACTTTGTCTCCTCTTGATAGCCATGCTTACGCATATGGTGGTGCATGAGAGTTTCTGGAAAAGATGATGTCAACGATAGGTCAGCTGTTCAGGTACCCAGAGGTAGGATTTAGCAAAACAAATATCACATTATCTCCATCGTAAATAACCTATAAAATATGATTCATCTTGGGATAAGGTAAAGCATACTAGAACTAAGATTATAGTGCATATTAAATATTTAACTTTCCAAAAGTGGATGAAAATAGCCAGGTATTCATTAATATCAAAAGCTGTAAATGGGACTATAAATGAAAATACAAGGGTTTGAAATTGTTCAATTTCTAACCAGACACAGATGACGCTAATCTTTGCAGCCACCAAACTATATTTGAAAGTAAATGAAACACCTCCATTCAGTTCCTGGATTATGCTGTTCAAACTAGGTCATGATTAGTATGCTTGTGACTTGTAACACCAAAAGAACAGAATCTTTGCGAGTCAAACCTTACTTCCAACCACCATCTCTTAAGAGTAAAACTATACTGTAATTCGTATACTAAAAGATAACGAAAGTCAGCTGTACATATAGCTTAACAAACTATCTCAAGGATTTTCATTCAATTCCTAAGTCGATTAGATTGAAAAAAAATAGTTTTAGGCCTAAAAAATACAAATTTGTGCCTCAAGTACATCACCTAATCCCACTAACTTAGGGCATTGACATTCACTTTTACTACTCCTTTGACAAAATGATAATGCAAACAGAATTATACACACACAAAAAAAAAAACTGAAATTTGACGGGACCGGAGCTGACCTGACATGAGAACAACAGCTTCAACATAGTCATCATCGTCGCGATCATGTCGGCTTTCAGCTGATTTGCCATTAGAACTATAGTTGCAACAGATTAGGAACGATTTTGATCTACACAAACGGCATCTCCGCATCTGTCTAGAAATTAATCGATGTGAAGAGTGATCAGAAGAATGCGAGTAGGAGTAAGAGAGAGAAAGTGAAACTGACGAGCGACAAGCATTCGATTGACGATCAGTTACATCTATAAAGCCGGTGATCGGAAATTGTACCCGGAGCATTATGGAAACGATGACCTATTTTGCAATCAAAGGAGTGCGAGGGCGAAGGGTTTGTTCGCTTGTTGGGTGTGCTCCCGAATTTAAAAAAAATAGAGAAAGGAAAGATAATGGAAGGAAGTCCGACAAATTTTCATACTTGCTTTGCTCTCGAGTTTTTTTAAAAGGAAAGTGGACGAAAAGGGGAGAAAATTTTTTAAGATTTTTCTTCCTTCACAATCCTCCCAAAAGTGGGAGGAAATGAAAGAAAAGAAAAATTTCATTAATCAATTTTTTTAAGATATTTATTTTACCCCTCAAATATAGACGTGTCCAAACAGTTATAACTGCCGGTTAACGGTTATAATCGGCGATTAAAAAAATCATTAACATTTAACCATAACCTAACCGTTAACCTTGTACTAGCGGTTACGATTATCCGGTTAACGGTTATAAACGGTTAACACGGTTTATCCGATTAAAACGATTAACTAAAGCATTTTTTTTCAAATTAGTCCTTTTAACGGAATTTTTAACAAATTTTGTTAACTTTTCTTTGAAAAAATGCTTAGTCAGAGCCAAAGCAAATGCCAAGGCCACGACACTGGTGGCCATGCCCAAAATCATGGCCAAGTATGGTAAAAATGGCTCAGCATCAGCACTAATATAGCCAAGGCCTTTGATTTTTTTGGTTTTCTTTCAATGTGGGATAACATCCCAAGGGAGGTGGCAAGGCCACTCGGTCAAGGCCGAGCCACAAGCCTTTGATTACTTTCCCTTCATTTTGATGTGGGATAACTCACAAGGCCACATGGTCAAGGCCATGGCCGGCCAAGGCCGAGCCAAAGCAAGGCCACGGCGAGCCAAGCCAAGGCCACGGCCAGCCAAGGCCAAGGCCCAAGTCCAATTTCTATTTATTTATTTTTTACAAATAAATAATATCTTCATATTATATTTTTTATTTTGTATAAAAAAATTATTTATTTTTGACAAATAGTAAAAATAAGTGACAATATTTTTTGGATATATATATAAATTTATGAAATATTTTGACAAATTTAAAATTATTATTTTGAAATATTTATTTTGACAAATAAATAGCATCTTGATATACCCTCCTATCCAAAATAAATATTTTGTTACCAATTTAAAATTATTATACTCTCCTTTCCAAACTAAATATTAAGATAATTTTGTTAAAAATATCATATACTCCCTCCGTCCCACCTCACTTGACACCCAAGAGGTGGGCACAAGAACTAAGAAAAAAGAATAAAATAAAAAAAAAATATGTGGTAGAAAATGAAGAGGGAGAATGAGTGGGATAAATAGTAGTGTTGGTTGAATAAATTGAGTGGTGGAAAATGAAGAGAGAGAATGAGTGATGGGGTCCATCTAATATAAAAATATAAAAAGTAGGCTATTTTTGGGAGGTGTCAAGTGAGCTGGGACGGCTCAAAATGGAAATAAGTGTCAAGTGAGCTGGGACGGAGGGAGTATACATTAAATCCTAAATCCTAAATCTACATTTAAGATTTAGTATATGATTTAGCATTTAGGATTTAGGCCCTTTAGGGTATAGCAATTAGGATTTAGGGTTTATGGTATATCAATTAGGGTTTAGGGTATCAATTAGCATTTAGGGTTTAGGGTATATCAATTAGGGTTTAGGATTTAGGGTATATCAATTAGCATTTAGGATTTAGGGTATATCAATTAGGCTTTAGGGTTTAGGGTATATCAATTAGCATTTAGGGTTTAGGGTATATCAATTAGGATTTAGGGTTTAGGGTATATCAATTAGCATTTAGGGTTTAGGATATATCAATTAGGGTTTAGGGTTTAGGGTATATCAATTAGGGTTTAGGGTTTAGGGTATATCAATTAGGGTTTAGGGTATACTCCCTCCGTCCCAAGAAAAGTGTCACCATTTTAGGCTCGACACGTAAATTAAGAAAAAAAGTGGGAAGAAAAAATGTTATGAGTGTAATTTGAAAAGAGGAGAGAGAATTAGTGGAGGAAATAGTAAATTTAAAAAGTGTTGTGAGTGTAATAGTGTTTTAGAAAAGAGAATGAGTGGAGGGAATAGTGAGTGGGTGTAATAGAATATTAATAAAATATTTCCATTTTAGGAAAGGTGACGCTTCAAACGGGATGCCATTTTGGGTAAAAAGTGACGAATTTCATGGGACGGAGGGAGTATCAATTAGCATTTAGGATTTAGGGTATATCAATTAGGGTTCAGGGTTTAGGGTATACTCCCTCCGTCCCATAATACCTTCCCCATTTTGAACAGTAGCAAGTCAACCGACGCCGACTTTGACCAAACTTTAATATCAATCAATTCATTCTAATGAAATTTTAATAATTTATATTGATAAATCATTTGATTATTTGATGGATAACAATTTTTAGAATTTTATTATGATAAGTAAATTGATATTAAAGTTTGGTCAAAGTTGAACTTGGTTGAACTGAGTTCGTATTAACCGGGTAAGGTATTATGGGACGGAGGGGGTATCAATTAGCAATTAGGGTTTAGGGTATATCAATTAGGGATTAGGGTTTAGGGTATATATAATATTTTTATTATTTGTCAAAAATAAATAATATTTTTATACAAAATAAAAAATATAATATTAAGATGTTATTTATTTGTCAAAAAAAAATAGAAATTGGCCTTGGCTCGGCCGTGGTCTTGGCCGTGGCCTTGAGGATTGGCCGGCCATGGCTCGGTCTTGGCCTTGGGATTGGCCGGCCATGGCCTTGGTCGTGGCCATGGGAGGTTATCTCACATTGAAAAAAAAAAACTTACATGTTCTAGCCTCTATATAATGAGGCTCAAGTGAAGGTTGTATATTGTTTTTGGGCTGTGGGCAAATGGCCAAGGCTTTGGACAATTGGGCTTGAATAAATTTAGTTAAAAATGTATTTAAAAATCCTAATCCGGTTATAACCGCCGGTTATTTAAACGGTTATGACCGGTTAAATAACCGACGGTTATAATCGTCGGTTAACCGTCGGTTAGCCGGTTTGAAAAATCTTTAACCTTAACCCGGTTAATCGCCGGTTTCGGTTAAGCCGCTTACGGCTAAACCGGTTAACGGGTTTGACCGGTTAGTTGACCGGTTAAAAACCGTCGATTAACCGGTTCCGGTTAGATTTTGGACACGTCTATATCTCTTCTTTTTTCATTAAGGGTACAAGTGTAATTTAAACTTGTTTTCCTTATGTTTCCTTTCTAAACTCGGGAGCACGTAGAGGAGACATTGAATTCTCTCCCTTTCTCTTCTTTCCCCTTCTCTTCTCTCCTCTTCCTTTCCTTTCTCTCCTTCTAAAACTCGGGAGCGGACCCGTTGAGTTGGGTCGGGAGTTGATTGATGGTTTAATTCCATGAGTACCTCCTCTCAAATCATTTTCCATAAAAGTCCACACGAGGGTGCAATCGCCCCCTCATTCCCCACTTGTTTTCCCAGATTTTTTCGATTCTAGTCTTATACCATTATACCATTAGGTATATGACCAAATTTTATTATTTTTTAAGAAAATATGAAAAATTTTGAAAAAAAATATTAAGTATAAGAATAATTTTGATCTTATATCTTTAGATATAAGAAGGTATAAGAGAAGATTGTTTTAAAAAAAGATGAAAAATTGTGAAAAAATACTCTTATAGCTAAGTATAAGAGTATTTTTACCCTTATATCTAAGTATAAGAGTAACTCTAGTCTTATACATTTAGGTAAAGAAATATATACGAGAAGATTGTTTAATAAAATATAAATTTTTTTTATTATTTTTAAGAAAAGATGAAAAATTGTGAAAAAAAAAAAATAATCTTATACCAAAGGTATAAAAGATAAGAGTGACGGGCGGAGGGGTATATGTGGTTGAGGGTTTATGTGAAATTTTGCATCTCGCTTGGGCTTTTATAACTTTAATAATGTCTCGCCCAAGGGCTCTAGAGTCCTCAGCCCTAGCCCTTGATTGATTGGAACGTTAAATATATCATTTTTTGTTGAATTAATTGTTTTTGTTTTGGGCAATTGGATTATTTGTTGTTAATTAAAATGAAAATGGGAAGAAATTTATCTTTGGATTTGCTAAGTGATTCAATTATATATGTTGGTTTTGATGTAATATAAGTTGGTAACGCCTAAATTAGTGGATTTGACAAGCAAATTCGGAATTACTGTGACAGACCAAAAGGGTTCGATCGTGCGCTGGAAAAGGGAGCGATCGGGCCAAGTTTCTGGACAAATTGGGCGGTCGCGCTCCTGAAGGGGCGATCACGCCCTACGACGTGATGAGCCTGTTCTGCAGTAGATTTGGTACAGGGTTTTAAAACCCTGCAGGGTTTGGAGTACCCAGTAAACACCACCTATCTCTAACCAATTGAGTAGTTTAGTTTGCTCATCTGTTTTCTAGATTTAGGATTTGCACATACATAAATTCTTGACTAAGAATTTGTGCACTAGATTAGAGATTGTAATCTATTGATTTTCAAAAGATAATAATATTCTCTCCCTTTGCCCGTGAACGTAGCCAAGTTGGTGAACCACATATATCTGTGTGTTGTGTGATTGTTGCTTGTTTTCTATCTTCTACATAGAATATGTTCTAACAAGCTGGTATCAGAGCCGGTCACGTTGAGGAAGGTATAGGTTAGTTTTCCGCTGCAAAAGAAAATGAGATCAGTAATTGAATCGCCGATAGACAAGTTTAATGGGAAGAATAATTTTCGTTTTGGAAAATCAAGATGAAATCCTTGTTGAGGGACAAACCCTGAAATCCTTGTTGACAAGGGTTTGTGAGCTCCAGTGGCTACTGCAATCAGAAATCGTCAGGATTCAAAGGGCAAAGCAGAAGTCGTTCCCACCGGTGCTGTCGCGCCTGCAACATCAGGAGGTTCAGAGAAGGACAAGAAGGTAGCAGAGAAGGAAGAGGCAGATCTGATCGCGCTAGATGAGAGGGGCCCACTCTAAAATCATAAGGAGTCTAGATGATGATGTTCTGGCGGAAATTGCAGATACCGATTTCGGAGGTGCTTGTGGCTTACGTTGGAAGATATTTATTTGACACGTTCATTGAACAATGAGCTATATCTGAAGAATATGCTATATTCTCTTTGAATGCAAGAAGGTACGCCCATTAGGGATCAGCTAGATAGATTTACATCTTTATTACTTGAACTGCATAATATAGATGCTAAAGTTGTTAATGAGGATGGTGCATTTGTTTCATTGTCTTTATCATATGAGCACTATGTTGACTCCAGTATCAGGTAAGGAGATTATAACTATAGAGGAGGTGAAATCCCCGCTAAAGACTAGAAAGTTGCGTCGTAAGGCAAGCGGTAATAGTGGTACAGATAATCAGACAGCAGGATTGGTTGCAGAAGGCAGCAGAGGTTTCAGCAGCAAGCAGAAGAAGAAGAAGAAGAAGAAATCTTCTGGTAAGAGGAGCCCGAAACTTGATGATATTTATAATTACAGCAAGGGAAAAGGACATTGAAAGACAGATTGTCATAGGAAGAAGTGAGGCGAGCCTCCAAATCATAATGAAGCAAATGTTGTTGCATTTGATACGGGAAACTCTCATGGGGATTATGATCTATTGACAGAAAGAGTCTGCGAAATAGTCGGATGCGTGAATTCTTGATTCTGGGGATTTTTATCATATCAGTCCAAGGAGAGAATGGTTTAAAACTTATAAGCATGTAGATGGTGGTAATATTCATGGCCAATAGTTTACTTGCATGGTGGTTGGTATTGGCTTTATCAAGATGCGGACTCATGATGGTAAGTTCTGCACTTTGAAAGATGTGAGGCATGTTCCACAGAAGACAAAGAACCTGATATCTCTTAGTCAGCTCGACAACAAAGGGTACAGTTTCAAAGGTAAAGGTAGAGTAGTTCATGTCTGCAAAGGGTCTGAAGTGATTATGAGAGGCATTAAGTGGGGCTCCTTGTATTTCTTCCAAGGAAAGACGCTTCCTGGGTCAGTATTGGTTGCATCATCTGAAGTGGTCAAGGAGGATATGACCAAGTTATGGCATATTAGGCTTGGTCACACGAGCATTAGGGGGATGCATACATTGGCTAATGGTCTTCTATGTGGCCATATGGTCAAGGACCTTAAGATTTTGTGAGCATTGTGTACTTGGGAAGATGCGGCGAAGCAAGTTTCATAAGGGGTTCATAAAACGAAAGGCAATCTGGATTACATTCACTCGAATTGTTTGGGACCTTCACGTCGGGAATCATTGAGGGGTCACAGATATTTCTTGTCTATGATTGATGACTACTCGAGAAAGACTTGGGTGATTATTATGAAGCATAAGAGTGAGGTTCTCACCAATTTCAAACAATGAAAAACATTAGTGGAGAATCAAACAGGAAAAAAAATCAAGCGACTCCAGACAGATAATGGGTTGGGGTTCTGTAGTGCTGAGTTCGATGAGTTCTGCAAGGAAGTGGGGATTTCTAAGCATCTCACTATCAGGGGTACACCATAGCAGAATGGTGCGTAGAGCGTATGAATCAGACGTGGTTAGCTAGAACAAGGTGCATGCTTTCCAATGCATGGTTGTATAAGTGGTTCTGGGCACAAGCGGTTAGTACAACATGTTACTTGATAAATCGCGAACCATATATACATGTATCAATCTCAAAGTTCCCAAGGAGGTATGGTCAGGTAAACATGTTGATTATTCTAATTTAAGGGCTTTTGGTTGCCTATTATCATGTGTATGATGGGAAGTTGGAGCCGAGGGCTAAAAAAAGAAGTTTTCATGGGTTATGGACATGGTGTCAATGGATATCGGATTTGGTCTGCATCAGAGGCAGGGTTATCATTAGTAGAAATGTTGTCTTTGATGAAAATTATGTTCTTAATCCTATTATGAGATATGTGGTTGTATCAGGTGTTGGTTGTCATGACCCTAACTCTAGGCACTGTTTAGGCACACGTGGAGCACGTGGGAGTGGGGTTGCACCTCATTTTATATGATGCATTATATGTTATTTTGGGTGCATTTCATGGTCTTGGTATATGTTGTGATTAATTATTTACTTAATTCCATGGCTTATGTGTTTATGATGGTAAGAATTCCTTTTATTATATAATGATAAATTGAATTATGTGGAGAATTAAAGTGAGAAGGATATCATAAATTGACTTTGGAAGGAAGGGGATTATAAAATAGTAGGGTCTTTAAAGTAATTAGAAGTGTAGGGGTTTAGTTGTAGAAGTTGAGACTTGGAGGGCCTTAGTGAAATATGTTGATGTTTATCCTTTTAAATAAAGCCTCTCCATAATCCATACTCTTCCTCACTCTTCTTCATCTCCTTCATCAGTCTAGAAGTTCCAAAACCCTAGCTCTCTTCCTAAAACCCTAAAAAATCATCCGGTAATCCGTTCTTCTAGGTGATTGCGGATTATTGATCGCGGCGGCGAGAGGAATTCATCTATCCGGATAAATCAACTTGTTATTTTCCATATTTCCAAGGTAAGTTATTATGATTTTCCCTTCTATGTTGAGCATATGCTTTGATTGATGTTCCAAAGGTGTTAAAAGTTATGTTGAACTTGGTTGATTATGTATTTTTGGCTTGGAAAATGGTAGAGAAGCTTAAAGTTGATGAACATGGAAAAAGGCAATGGAATAGTTAATCAACTTTGGGATTGGTGGGGTATGGATGTTATAAACCATGGATTGAGTGTTGATATGGGTTAAAATTGGTATATAAACTGGGTTTTGGTTGGTATGGCTCAGCTGGGTGAAGTGAAAATGGAGTTGGAGTCATGGTTGCAGCTGATGTTGCACATCAGCAACAATTCTGGGCAGAGGCACGACTCGTGCCCAGGAGCACGAGTCGTGACCTGGGAAGAATGAGGTCGTGCCTTGAAGGGGGACGCATGACTCTGGATGGGGGTAAATTGGCACGAGTCGTGCCCTCCCCTGCACTCTTGGAACTATTTTGCAAGCCTTGAAAACCTAATTCATCTAAGCCATAATGGACCACTCTTTAACTATAATACTAGTACAACATTAGTACTTCACAACCATGTTTTACTTGGCCAAATCGGATAATTGGAAGGGCTTTAAATATTGCTTGGAAAACGGCTGGAGGCCATTGTTAATTGAAGAACCAAAGTTATAGAAACTTGGTATTTGTTTATGGAACTTGAAAGGGAGTTGTGTAATGTGATATTATGAATGCGTAGAGCTACTTGTATGTTACTATACCCTACGTGGTTACTTAGGGATGGTTATATGTTAATTGGTGCGTGAAATATTTGTGGCACGACATCATTGGCTTGATCATGAGCATACATATCATTTATTGATCATAGTAATTCAATAGTGTAAATGTATATGTGTAAGTACCCCAATCTGGATCACCCCCTTTCAAGCACACGGGAAACACCGCAGACTCATCAACGCAGTCTCGACGACCTCTGGCACTCAAAACCCTCTCAAAACCCCCAGCCAAACCAAGGGAGGAGCCTTTCTGGGATAAAAAGGGACAAAAGGACCTTTTGGGAATTTTCAGGAAATTGGAAAAGCAATAATGGTCCATACGGACCTCTTTGCTTTAATAATTACTGAATCCTCTTAAAGTCCACAATATTCCCTCAAATCTCGGGGAAAATGATTACCCTCCTGCAGAGTTGGTCCGTACGGACCTCTTTGCATGTCAAGATGGTCCGTACGGACCTTATTGCTCAGGGGACATCATGATTTCAAAATATTCACCATCATCACAGATTCCCTCAAATCGAGGAAAACCAAAAGTCTGGATTACCGGGGAGGTCCGTGCGGACCTCTTTGCACCAAATCTGGCACTATAAATGAGGGCTCCCCCTCCTCATTTTCACACACCTCCCACTTCTCTCTTCCTCCCTAGGCCTTCTAGCTTCCCCTCTAAGTCCTCTCGAGGCATTCCGGCCCCTTTCGGATCCTTAGAGGCCTTAGAGCCCCCTCGTGGTGCTCAGAAGCCTCCCGAGCGCTCCGCGGACGCTCCCGTTGCCAGAGGCACTCTCGAGGTACTACGAGGCCCCTCGTGGTACTCCGAGGCCTTGCACAGTCTTTCCACGGTGTCCGGCTCTTTCCGAGTCAAACCGGCGATCCCAAACCACGCCGAAACTACGCGAGTGACTCACTGCCACCTGGCCGCACGCCGAACCTCTGCCCGAGTGATCCTCGCGATCCCCACGCACGCCGAACCTCTGCCCGAACGCACTGCGGCATCAACTCACGCCGAAACTCTCGTCCGCAGACAACCGGCACCTCCCCGAAGCCGTCCAGATTCATGGGAGCAGCTACTCAGACCTCGAAACACTATTCCTCGGCGGAGAGACAGACACGAACCAACATTGGTAAGGCTTCCTTCCATTACTATTTCAATACATTTCAATACATAGTATACAATGTAGACATCCGATACAAAGATGCATTTTTAAAAGCACACACACACACACACACAACATTTAAAGGATATTAGGGGTATCAGAAAGACTCGTTTTACGAGGCGACTCGGGTGAGCTCTAATATTCTAATATTCTCTTCCCGAGGAGTCATCGACCTCCGAACTCAAAATCTCATCACACAAAAAAGTTTAAAATTATCTTTAAGCGATGCCCTTTTCAATGTTTTGGGTTTAATAAAAACGGCGTGGCGACTCTACGAATGCGAAAACAAAAACGGCGAGACAAACCGCCCCAACGCGAAAGATGCCAGATGCCGGGGCGCGATCGCGCTGCCTCTCGGATCCGGGTAATTTCAGTTGGCGACTCTGCTGGGGACTTTTTTGTTTTAAAAACTTTTAAACAAAACAAAAGATTTTTAAAACGATGATGAGGGTCAAACTTTCATTTTACCCCTTTCTTTAACTATTGTGTGTGTGTGCACGTGCTTTACTTTTTATTTTACAAAAAAAAATAAAAATACAAAAAAAAATGCATCAATATACATACGTGCATCCATTTAAAATTCTTCAAAAACTTACGTTTTACTCGGAAAAAGAATTTTAGAGACCGCACACTACGCGCCTTCTTTGCCTCGGTTACACCGCACACTACTGCTCTTTGCCTAGGTTACACCGCACGCTACGCGCCTTCTTGCCTCGGATACACTGCACACTACAACCCTCGGCCGGAGTGGTCTCGGTTGCGATCCGTTTGGTCTTCCTAGGCCTCTTGGACGCGCACGGGATCATTCCAAACATCCCATCCTAGCCAAGCGTCAACCACCGCACGTTTGAGTCTTGAGTCACACTCTGTCCGGACTCGGTTGGTTTTTCCCGGTCCGTGTCATACAACCTGGATACATATACCATGCCGGCCATTTTTCGAGTCAAGGCTCGGAACTCGAGATCCCTTGCTTGCAATAAGCGATGAAAGGTCATGCTAAAATCTTGACTGATCTTGATTTCGAAGATACACCCAGACGATGTTCCGTCCGGATATACATCCATGCTACATGACACCATGTCATCACGCCTTTGTCGTCGGCCATGACAATATGACCCGGCCCGACGCCTAACGTCACGGATCCCTTGCGCCAGCAAGGCAAAGAGAAGGTCATGCCGAACTCTTGACACGATCTTGACTTAGTGGCGGCTCGGTTCACTATTCACATGGCTAACGCATCAAAATGAACATGACAAGGCTCGGTCCTTAGGTTCGATTTTTCTTTTCGGCCGGTGGAAACCGCTTGCACTATAGGACCCTCGCTGGGGCTTTCCACCCCGGGATGTCGAAATACGGGTGCAAAACGAGGGGCTTATAGCCGCGCGGATGGTCTCCATCGACCCAGGATCTAGCATAGTTGCGAAAAAGAAGAGCAATCTTTTCCAACCTACCTAGGATTCTGAGAAAACATGTTTTAAGTAAATTAAAACAACAAAAAAAATCATAAATAAAAGAAACGGAAACCGCATGCCACGTGAGTTTTCCCCCTTTTTATCCCGTTAGGCCATTCCTGTGTCTAAACCTTGCCCATCACCCCCTCCAGCGAACCGAGAGTGGTTGAGAATACCTGGAAGCCGCCTTTTCAGTATCGAGGTCCCAAGGTCCGATAGCCCTTCCAGTTCAACGGTCTGCACCGTCCGCTACTCTCCCATGACGGGATCATCAGATAACAGTGAGGGAAACGGAACCCCGCCACTAAGGAACCTCCAGACAATGGAGGAGGTGCTGCGAGCCTTCGAAACCATCAAGAAGCGCCAAGAAGAGCAGCAAGCTGGATCGTAGACACCTTGCGTCTTCGAGGAACGATCGCGGTTCCCGACTGATGGAACCTTTGTTCTCATAGAGGGACGAAGACATACTGGCTCCCAGGTTTCTCAAAGCTATCGGCGAGTCCCGCCTCCGCCAAGCTACGAGATCCCAGCGCAGCGGCTCTCGCTCAAAGCTCCCCTCGGGCGTCGGTCAGCGGCTCAGAGCATGCCCGCCTCGGCACGGTCGGTTTCCGGCTCACGCACATCAAGCTCGGTACCAAGCGGCACACATACGTGCTGCTCCGTCGAGATCCCAATGCATCTCGGTATCCCCGATTCAATCCTTTGCCTCTATACGAGCCTCGCAATCACAATCAAAAGTCCCCATGCTTACCGGGGATAGGCATCCCGAGCGGATATCCCGACATCTCGAAGCTTGCCACTGCTAGTACGCGATTGGGGCTAACGAATCATTTCCCCAGTTCCCAAACCTGACCCTTAGCGGACCTGGCAATCACGCCCTCGGCTTGACACCCCAGGGTATGGGTTGGTATACACTCGACTACCTCCCCAAGACTCCCGAATGGCGATCCCATCGCCCAAATCCACCCCATCTTCGGTTTCCGTCCCCGAGAACGGTAACCCGCCTCGAGTGGTGATCCTCGCGTGGCGTGGCGATCGAACAAATGAAAGACATGCAAGGCAAGCTAGCTAGTTCTCGGAAGGACTCCCTCACGCCTCTTGATCCGAACAAAGTGGTCCCTCTCCCTCCAAAGTTCGGGATCTTAGGAAATGGAAAAGTTTGACGGGACGAGAATGCCCAAAACCCACATTGACACCTACGTCACGGGTATGAGAGCGAAAGGGGCAACCCCTCAACGGATGGCGAGATCACTTTCGGCATTCCCTCAAATCCACGACCTAAGGTGGTTCCTCAATGTGAAGGCTGAAAACCGCTCCACATGGGATCAGATCAGTGAAATCTTCCTGGAGAAGTACCGTGCCAACCTTGAATGGGAGACAAACCGCCATGACCTGCAAGCCACCGAACAAAAGGATGACGAACCAGTAGGTGAGTTCTACAAAAGATGGGCTGGAAGCTAAGCGAGATAATGGATCCACTTTCCAAAGAAGAGCGAGATGGACATCTTCCATTCCTGTCTCGAAGCCATCTTTGAGGACCTTGATCGGCCACCATTTCTATCCAGGATCTCCAGGTGCCATGGTCAACGACGGGACAAAGTTTGAAAAGACTACGAGTCTTCAAAAGGCAACAGCAACCCCTGCCTCATCTTACCGCTATCGAACAAACCTGGCACTTCAACTCTGCCCCGACCAAAGGAAAAGAAGCGTAGGAACGATGCACTACATTCGTAACGGAGCTCAAGTAAACCGCGATCAAGCGGCCCCGAAGAATAACAATCCCCTCGCTTCCCTTCAGCCCAAAGATTTAGACAACCTTGAAATGCCCTTGGGTCAAGTATTTGAAGCTTTGGTGAAACGAAACCTTCTCAAACCTCTCGAGAATTTCCACCAAAGACTCCCAAACCCAACATGGATATGAGCAAGCCTGCGCCTTCCACAACTACCCGGCCACACCACCGACAATTGCTTCGTGCTCAAGCGGGTGGTCGAGGCTCATTGAGGAGGGAAAATTGGAACGCCCTCGTGGTCCCGATACCATCGGAAATCCATTCCCCGAGCAGCGGGGTAAACTCAATAGCCTTTGACGAAACTCCAGCGAGAGCGGACCCCTGCAATTTCCGAAACCGTCGCATCTTTGTCCCGCTACGACTGGGAGTGTGGAACCAGAGTCAAAAGATCTCGTGATCGGGAATTCCGACAAGAACGCCCAAGGGTAACTGTCTCCCTACGATCTTTGCCCCAGCCAAGGCATACAAATGGATGGATCGAACATTCCCCAGAAGAGACTGAGTCAAACGGTAGCACGGGAAGCGGTTTAGCCTTCACGCACGATGACTTGCCGATATGTGAGAATCGGCACAACGAAGCCCTCCTCATCCTCATAAAAATAGAGATGTTCTTCCTCCCGAACGTCTTGATTGATAACGGCTCCGCGATCGACATCATCGCTTTGAGCACACCGAAACGACTCCGCGTCGGCCGTTCTCGATAAGGCCTTCACCTCGGGTAATCCGAGCCTACGATTCCACTGCACGACCAATCGTAGGAGTCATCAATCTGAGGATCCAATTCGATGTACAACTGGAGTCGGTAGAATTCCAAGTCGTGGAAATCAAACGAACCTTCTCTGCTTTGTTGGGACGACCTTGGATACATCAGATGAAAGCAGTATCATCTACTCTTCACCAATGCGTGAAATTCATCAATGCCCGATGGAGCGATCGAAGTGATCCGCGGAAGCGGTGCGATGGCGAGTGCTTGGCCAGCAAGCTATGACCCAGAAGAAGGTCCCGACATGACCGAATACTCTTCCCCAGATAATTCTCCTACCCTGTCCCGCTACGAAGTGGATCCTTACGTCCACGCTCTAAGCCGCGACGAGTTGGAAATCGAAGAACTCATGGGTCAGGATGACAACTCTGATATATGCGACTAGACATGGGCAAACCGGAACCGGGAATGGCGGAGCCGGAGAACCCGAGCAGGAGCCGGAGCCGGAAGAAGCCGGAAGCCGCGAGAAGCCGAGACAGTGAGAAGCGAAACCGTAGGTTCACGCGGTTCAATCCGGTTCCTCATTTTAAAAAACCGTGAGCAGGCGGTTTTGGAAGGCCGAGGCAGGGAGCCGGAGGCAGGGAACCGGCGGTTCGGAACCGGAGAACCGGCGGTTCTTGCAGAAAATTCAAAAAAAATCGAATTTTGCCCATTTTTTTTCAGCTTTTTCAGTCAAATTTGCCCATTTTTTTTTTACTTTTTACACCTTTTTTCAGTAATCAAACACACACACACACACATCCATGTGCATTGATCATTAGTTTTCTCTGGCACACCTTAATGTCATTGTTCATGGTAAATCTGATAAAGTTCATTTCAGTCTGTACTCAAAAGTACTTATACTCATGGTAGTGCTCCTGTAGGTGTTTGGTTACTCTAAATTTTATTCTAATATTCTATGTCCTCCGTCTCGTGATCAAAAGCGAATTTGAATAATTTTTGGACATTCACTTTGGGACGGACGGAGTAGATAATTTGATGTAAAATTTGTTTCTTCAGGGCTGCTTGCATATAGTAGATCAAGTGCAAATTTGTAAATTTTTTGGACATTTATTTTGTGACGGAGGCAGTAGATAATATGAGTCGATAATATGACGTAAAAATAATTTCTTCAGGGCTGCTTGCATATAGTATGAGAATGTTGTCTAGCTTTCTTGTTTCTTTCGAGTGATCTAGTCTAAGGCAATGAGGTTTGCTTTATCATTATGGGATCATTTTGTAAGAAATTAATATAACTAGGTTCTGTCCACATGACCTCCATGGCTAGGGCTAAAGAGGATGCTTCAATATCTGATTCATGCTTTGCTTATGAGAAATATGTGGATCAATATATTGTGTAAAAAAATTTGAATTTGGATATGGGCGGTCGCCCACCTCTCTTGGGCGGTCACCCACCTGGACAGTTTTCAAAAAAAAAAAAAAAAAAAAAAGGAACCGGGAAGTAGAGAACCGGAACCGGAACCAGCATCAAGGAACCGGAACCGGGAACCGGATTTAGGCGGTTCCGTCTCGGTTCCCCCCTTCCCCGGAACCGGAATCGGCGGTTCGGAACCGGAACCGGAACTGGGAACCGGATGCCCATGCCTATATGCGACTGTGAAGAATGCTTAAGAGAGGATCAAGAGATGGATGCCCTAATGGAGATTGATCGAGGAGTAGACCCTTACTTCGCCGAAAACCCTCTGGCAAACTGGCTCATCACCGATCCCCTGGTACAAGATAACCCTCTGTAGACACTCTCGGATCTTACGGGGACACCCATCACGGCTTAGTTCAATTCAACATTCCAAAGTGTCCGACCCTGGATGAACGAGTGGCGCGACCTCCTCGAGGCTTAATCGGGGAAGGAGATATAGCATGCCCCTCGAATCGAGACATTGTAAATGTCGTCCAAGCAAAGATCCCGAGATAAAGAGGCGGATTATATGAAAGTGATCAACATCGGCAAGAATCAACTCACGAATCGGCCAATGCTTCGCCTCTCTAGAAGTAGCCCTCGGCGACTTCTATCATCAAAACCCCAAGGACTCGCGGCAACACTAATGGAGGGACATCATCGGGGAGCGGCCAAAAACCTCCGCAATCTGGTTTGAAATCGAACCGCATGCAAGCTACTTTCCGGGACTCGTACGAGGAAGGCAGCCACTGAACCCGGCCTACTCCCACAGAGCTACGGCCCGGTAGAAGTAATGAAGCTTCGGTCCAATCCCTCGTCGCCTATAGTCTAGCTTCGAGTCTTGTTGTCTGTAAATTCACATCTTTTGAGTCTTTTGACGGCTTTACGCCCGACGATTGTGAGTCTTTGATCAACAATGTTCAGTCTTCACGCTTTCAATAAAAGGTCCGACCTTCCTAAAAATTCATTTCATTGCATCTTTAACAAATGATGATATTAACTAATCAAGACAGTTAATAACAATTCATCTATACAAAAGGCAAACACACTAATTAAATAAATGCATCAAGCAAACATTTAAGCATGTTGCCAAACGAGAGAAAAAACCGGGCCCAAGCCGCCGAGAAGGTTTTAATCACAACGATTTGCAAGATTCTTTGAAAAGCGAAAAGAGACGCAAATTCGACGCCATTTCCGGCTAAACCGGATCTTCCAATACCTCAAGAGCGGGAAACCACCTTCATGAACAAGGAGTGCCCACACACGTAAGGGGTCAAAACCAAGAGCATCATGGCCCTAAACGCCTTGCCTCTCACTTCGTCATCCTCGGGGACATGCTTATACAAGAAACGCTACCATGGGCCACTCCTACGCATCGCCAGGGAAGAAGCAAACAAGTTCATGAACGAAGTCCACAATGGGGCTTGCGGTCCCAGCATGAACGCCGTGAGCCACAGTGCGGAAATCATTCTCGGGATGGGCTCTTCCGGATCTCATGGAGGCGGTGCATCCACTTTGTCCGAAGGCTGCGGCAGTGCCAAAGGTTCTCCAACCTCAATCATCTACCTCCTCACGATCTCTCTTGCGTGACTACACCTTGGCCATTTGCCACTTGGGAATTGACGTCATCGGGAAAATTGCTCACTTGCGGCTGGCAGTCGCGCGAAGTTCATCTTAGTAGCCATCGACTACTTCACCGAATGGGTCGAAGCCGAGTCCTACAAGGTACTCGCCTCCAAGAAGGTCGCGCATTTCCTCGAGGAAAACATCATCTGCCGATACGGCATCCCAAATGAGGTCATATCGGACGATGGCTCACACTTCGAAGGGAATTCGACAGGCTGTTGGCCGAATTCAAGATCACACGCGCCCTGAAATCTTCTCCCTACAGGCCGCAAACGGCGTCGTGGAAGCGACAAGCAAAACCCTCGAACGGATCATCCGAAAAATGACCACCCGAGGACGAGATTGGCCCAGAAGGCTGCATCTCGCACTTTGGGGCTACGCACATCGTCAGTCGAAACGTGCCACGGGAGAAACCTCATTCGCACGACATACGGGATGGAAGCAGTCCTTCCATCGAGTGAAATTCCCTCGCTCCGAGTCTTTGTTGGAAAATGACATCAACGAAGTTGAATGGCTCAAGCCACGGCCGAATTGGCTCGCTAGACGACGACGACTAAAGGCCAGCTGGAACACGTCAGAGCCTATCAGCGGGATGGCTAGGGCCTTCGACAAGAAAGTCAAATCCCGAGACATCGGGGAAGGCGACCTTGTACTCAAAGAAAAGCCTCCCGCTCGAACCCGGCCAGCTGGGAAAATGGGAACCAACATGGATCGGCCCTTTCGTGGTTGAAAGATCTTCTCGGAGCGCCGTAGGCGACAGGACCTAGACGGCAATCCCTTCTTGAATCCGGTCAGCCGGAAGCAAACTTCGCGAGATGCCGCACGAAGAAGAACAAGCTGTGCATCTCTTGGCACTCCATGTAGTGTCGAACTACGCGGACTGAGCCCTCTAGTCAGGAGACGTGGCGGCCTTAATTGGTCGAGGTCTAAAAATACACAAAAAGTCAAAAGTTTGAATGACAATCAGAGACCTCCATCAAGCTACGCACTTTTCAAGAACACGCCCCAGCAGTCACCTTGAACAAGTCAAACGACGGCGGCAACATCGAAAGGACATCCGAGGGTCACTCGGCATCAAACGGCGACTCGTATGCGCTTCCCGAGCCGGGGCTTGTCTTCGCCCTCGTGCGCTTCAAAAAAAAAAAAAAAGAGCTCGAGCAAGGGCTCACGAAAAATAAAAAAGAGAGCTCGAGCGAGGCTCACAAAAAAAGAGCTCGAGCAAGGGCTCACAAAAAAAAACAATAAATAAAAGAAGCTCGCGAAGCTCTACAAAAGAGGTCAAGAGCTCGACGCCAACAAGAGCGGAAGCTACGAAAAAGACCGTCAAAACGACTTGTCGAGATCATTCAACCTCTGGGTCAAGCCTGAAGCCTCAGCAGGGATTGCCGTCATGGCGGGCAACTTCGGCCCACAAATGCAACAAAAAGTCAAGATGGACGCGACAAGGTTCACAAAAGACACAAAGGCAAACAAGAAATCTTGCGTCTCGACAAAGCTTTAAAAGTAAATCACAAATCACTAACGGTTACAACATTTCTTGATGAGTTCAAGCACGGTCTATTCTCAAGTTCACAACATGCTAAAAGACAGCTTAATACATTTAACAAATAATGTGTTTTGCAAATGCAATGAATGGATACCTAGGAGGTCATTCCGCGCCATCTGCGCTTGTCCCTCGCCATTCTTCCCTTTCTTCCCTCGTCCCAGGCGAGTCTTCTTTCGCTCCACGTGAACCAACTCTGCGTCTCTCGGTCCGAGATCCGGGGTCCTCCCGTAGAGTCAAACAATCCGGCGGCTCTCGTGGCTTCATTCGCCCGTGCTTCGGCTCGGATCTCTCGGGTGAGAGACGCGAGTTGGTTCACGTGAGCGAAAGAAGACTCACGGGGACGAGGGAAGAAAGGGAAGAATGGCGAGGGACAAGCGCAGATGGCGCTAATGACCTCCTAGGTATCCATTCATTCAGATTTGCAAACACATTATTTGTTAAATGTATTAAGCGGTCTTTAGCATGTTGTGAACTGAGAATAGACCGTGGCGAACTCATCAAGAAATGTTGTAACCGTTAGTGATTCAGGATTTACTTTTAAAGCTTTGCTTGAGACGCAAGATTTCTTGTTTGCCTTTCGTCTTTGCTTAACCTCGCTTCGCGCCCATCTTTGACTTTTCTCGTTCATTTCAGGCCGAAGCGGCCCGGGCCATGACTCGCAATCCCCTGCCGAGGCTTCAGGCTTGACCGAGAGGTCAATGATCCCCCGACAAGTCGCTGACTGTGCCTTTTTTCGTAGCTTCCTTGCCTCTTGTCAAGGCCGTTGCCTCGACCCTCAGCTTCCGCTGAGCTTCTTTTATTTTTTTATTTTTTTGTGAGCCCTTGCTCGAGCTCTTTTTGTGAGCCCTCGCTCGAGCTCTCTTTTTTTTTTTTTTTTTTTTTTTGTGAGCCCTTCGCTCGAGCTCTCTTTTTTTTTTTTTTTGAAGCGCATTTAGGGCGAAGACAAGCCCCCGGCTTCGGGAAGCTGCATACGAGCCGGCCGTTTGATGCCGAGCGACCCTCGGATGTCCTTTTGATGTCGCCGCCATCGTTTGACTTGGTCAAGGCGCACTGCGTCAGGCGTGTTTCGAAAAAGTGCGTGAGCTTGACGGAGGTCTCGATTGTCATTTAAACTTTTGACTTTTTTGTGTATTTTTAGACCGGACCAATTAAGGTCGCCTACGTTCCGACTCGTAGGCCTGTGTCAAACCGCGTAGTTCGACACTACATGGAGTGCCAAGAGATGCACAATTGTTCTTCGTGCGAAGTATCTCGCGGTTTGCTTCCGTTGACCGGATTCAAGAAGTGGATTGCCGTCTAGGTTCCGCCATGGCGCTCCGAGAAGATCTTTTTCGAACCACGAGTGGCCGATCCATGCTGTTCCCATTTTCCCAGCTGGGGTTGGTTCTGAAATGGGAGGCTTTTCTTTTCGAGTACAAGGTCGCCTTCCCCGATGTCTCGGGATTTCGACTTTCTTGTCGAAGGCCCTAGCCATCCCGCTTTGATAGGCTCTGGACGTGTTCCACGGCCTTTAGTCGCCGCCGTCTAGCGTAGCCAATTGTTTCCGGGCCGAGCTATTCAACTTCAAGGGTTGATGTTTATTTTCCAAAGAGCACTTGGAGCGAGGGAATTCTCCGATGAGGACCTTCCATCCCGTATGTCAGGCGAACGGGGTTTCTCCCGCGGTCGTTTCGACCGGACGCTGGCAGAGGCCCCAAAGTGCGAGGTGCAGCCTTCTCTGCCAATCTCGTCCCCTGGGTGGTCATTTTTCTGATGATCCGTCTCGAGGGTTTTTGTTTTGCGCTTTCCACTCGCGCCGTTTGTTCAGGGCCTGAGGAGAAGATTTGTGGCGTGTGATCTTGAATTCACCGCCAGTCCTGTCGAATTCCCCTTCAAGTGTGAGCCACTGTCTGCGATATGACCTCATGGGATGCCGCATCGGTGCATGATGTTTTCCTCGAGGAAATGCGCGACCTTCGGGAGTGCGAGTACCTCAGACTCGCTTCGACCCATTCGTGAAGTAGTCGATGGCTACTAAGCATGAACTCGCGCGACCGTTGTACGCTCGGCAGCAATTTTCCCGATGACGTCAACTCCACAAGCCGGCAAATGGCCAAGGGCGTAGTCACGCAAGCAGAGATCGTGAGGAGGTAGATGACGAGGTCGAGAACCGCTGGGCACTTGTCGCAGCTCTTTCTCGACAAAGCGATGCACCGCTTCCACGGAGATCCAAGAGTAGCCTATCCCGAGAATGATTTGCATCGTGGCTCATGCATGTGGGGACCGCAAGCCCCATTGTGGACTTCGTTCATGAACTTGTTTGCTTCTTCCTGGCTGATGCAGCGTAGGAGTGGCCCATGGTAGCGTTTCTTGTATAGCATGTCCCCGATGAGGGGTTCAGTTACTATGGATATGCCTAAACAGTTCATAGGATACTGATACCTTACGTGGTTCCTTGAAAAATGGGTCTTGTAAGGCGTGAATAGGCCTAAGCTGTTCAAAAATAAAGAGAATGGGTTCCCATGAGGATGTAATCCCAGGAGTACGACTTATGATTCATACGGGAAAAAGGTAAGATCAGATAACGTAATGTGTTTACTGTGTGCTAAATATGATGTTGAACAACTTGTTTACGTGTTGCATCTTATTTGACATCTTGTTGCATGCATAATAGCTTACTGAGATTCTTTCTCACCCCGTCTCCCTTTAATTTTTTTAGATCCTGCTGAGACAGGAGGTCAGGACCGGTGAGGCCAGGGCACTGTTGGATCGTCTTTTGGTTGTCAGGGTACGTTTTGCTAGGAGGGGTTATGTTGGTTGATGTTATTCTTTTGGGGAAAGTTGTAAACATCTTTTATAAAGAATTTTCAAAACTATGGTTTGTAATTAATGTGGTGTGGTTGTGAAATGTGATAGTATGGGTATTTCTTTTGATGTGGAATGAATGAAGGCAGTTTAATATCTTGAACAGGTTTTCTTAACTCTTTCGTTTCGAAAGATCATGTCAAAAAATTTTAAAACTCACTTGACTTGAGATGGGTTATTCAAAAAGGTTGCGGTTAAGTCGGGTCGGGTTGGGGAAACCCTTCAACCGGGGAACGAGTTTATAGGTCCCGGGGTTGGGAGGCCCCAGATTGGTAGTATTGATAAACATGTGGAGCTACAAGATACTACAGTGTTGAGCGACCCACAGTAAGATGTTCATCAGGATCTACCGTCAGAGACATAAGCACTAGACAGTTTGTCACCAATTTTCGAGAAATGTGGGTTAGTTCAAGACAGGCCTAGACGGGCTAACTTTGGAAAGCCTCCTGTGAGGTATGATTTTGAAGAAATGGTGTCTTATTTACTTCAGGTTGCTGAGGAGGTGAAACCCGATTCTACGGAGCCAACTACTTTCAAGGAATTAGTTACATGTTCAGAGTCTGCCCAGTGGCATGCAGCTGGGGGATGAGATGGAGTCACTTCACAAGAATCAAACATGAGAGCTAACCAAGAGGCCAGAAGGCAGGAAGATTGTAACTTGTAAGTGGGTATTTAAGAAAAAGGAAGGTATGTCACCATAATAGAGGGTCAAGTATAAAGTTTGTGTGGTTGTTAGGGGTTTCACACATAGGGAGGGCGCTGACTACAATGAGATTTTCTCACCAATGGTTAGACACACTTCTATTAGAATGTTATTAGCAATGGTGGCACATCAGGATTTGGAGCTCGAGCAGCTAGATATAAAAACAGCTTTTCTACATGGAGAGTGGAGGAGGAGATTTATATGACACAACCAGATGAGTTTCAGATTCGGGGGAAAGAAGACTATGTGTGTAAGTTAAAGTCTTTGTATGGACTAAAGCAATCGCCTATGCAGTGGTATAAATGGTTTGACAGCTATATGACAGAGATTTGTTACATGAGGAGCCAGTATGATTGTTGTGTGTATCACAATAGGTTGGTGGATGGTTCGATCATCTATTTGATTCTTTATGTTGATGATATGTTGATAGCAGCTGTCAAAAAGTCGGATATTCAGAAGTTGAAGGGTTTACTATCTACAGAGTTCGAGATGAAGGATTTGGGTGCAGCAAAGAAAATTATGGGTGTGGAGATATACAGGGATAGAAGCCAACGAAAACTATTCTTATCCCAGAAAGGTTACATCAAGAAAGTTAGAGAGGTTTGGCATGTTTAAAACAAAGCCTTAAGATTCTCCAAGTGCAGTGAATGCACGTCTGTCTGTTGCTTTTACACCAAAATCGGATGAAGAGAAAGAGTATATGGCTCGAGTACCTTATACTAGTGCAGTTGGTAGTTTGATGTATGTTATGATTTGCAATAGGCCGGATCTTGCTTATGTTGTTAGTAGGTTCATGGGAAATTCTAGTAAGGAACATTGGCAGGCAACGAAGAGGATCTTCCGGTATATTAGGGGTACGTCGGATGTCATTTATGGGGGTGGTACAAAATGTGCAGTTGAGGGTGATTATGATTCGTACTACTCTGGGATGTTGACATAAGAAGATCTATGACCGGGTAAGTGTTCACTCTTGGTGGGTCAGTTGTCAGTTGGAAGGCTACCCTACAATCTATATTGACATTTTCTACTACGGAGGCAGAGTAAATGTCATTGACAGAAGCTGCTAAACAGGGAATATGGCTAGAGGGTTTGATCAGCGACCTTGGGTTACATCAGGATCAGGCTAAAATATTTTGCGACAGTTTGAGTGCAATTTGTTTGGCCAAGGATCAAGTTTATCATGAGAGTACCAAACACATAGATGTGATGTATCATTTTCTGAGAAATGAGAAGTGGATCAAGGTGAAGAAAATGGGTAATGCGGACAATCATGCTGACATGTTCACGAAGTCTGTTACAACTAGCAAGTTCCAACATTGTTTGGACTTGCTGAATGTTCACACATGTTAGACAGCATCTGAGACAGAGGGGAGTTTTGGTTATGATCTGGAGGTTACATGTCAGAATGGAGATTTGTTGGGTTTGGTGTCATATAATTTGGGAACGCCTAAATTAGTGGATTGGACAAACAAATTCGAATTCCTGTGACAGGCCAAAAGGGAGCGACCGCGCGCTGGAGAGGGCGCGACCGAGCCAAGTTTCTGGACAAACTGGGCGATCGCGCTCCTGAATAGGGATCGCGCCCTACAGATGGGGCGATCGCGCCCTAGGATGTGTTGGGCCTGTTTTGCGGCAGATTTGGTACAGGGTTTTAAAACCCTGCAGGGTTTGGAGTAGGCAGTATAAATACCACCTATCCCTATCCAATTGAGTAGTTCAGCTTGCTTATCTGTTTTCTAAATCTAGGGTTTGCACAGAGAGAAATTCTTGACTAATAATTCGTGCACTAGATTAGAGATTGTAATTTGTTAATTTTCATAAGATAATAATATTCTATCCCTCTGCCCCTGGATATAAACAAGTTGGCACATATATTTATATGTGTATTGTGTAATAGTTGCTTGTTTTCTATCTTTTAAATAGACTCTGTTCTAACAATTTATTTAAAAAGTACTAAAAAAAAATTTATTTTGGAACTTTAGGATTTTGAGGAAACTCAAAATGATTTATTTATTTTTTTAATTAAGATGGTGCTGAGGGAATGTATATATAAGGCACAATTCATATTTTGGTCGTGAAAAAAAAAAATCATGTTTTTTGCAATTTCCTCGTTGAAGCTTTGTTTTGCAATGACTCATACAAGTACCAAGTTTTGCAATGGGCTCACTCCACTAATGAAGCTGTCAAAATTTTAACGAATTCCTGTCAAATAATGACACATGACTTGCACCCGTTACAAATTTATGAGTTCGTTAGTGGAGTTAACTTAAATCCAACGAGATTCTTTAATTTTTAAGAAAAAGAAAAAAAGCAGAAGCAAACGGAAAAAAAAAAAAAAAAAAACTACAATATTTTTTTAATACATAAGAAAAAAAATACAGATAAAAAAAAAAAGAATAACTCTTATGAAAAACTAGTTTTTTTCAAAATGTTATAAAAAAACTAGTTTTCAGAACAGTTCATCACTCTTATTAGTTAGAGTTAGTGCTTTAAAACTAATTTTTTTCTTATGTTACAAAAAACTAGTTTTTTGCAAGATTTTGACTAAAAAAAAATAATAAAAAAAAACTTTAAAACAATAAAAAATAAAACATTTTTTTGGTACATTGGGAAAAATAAAAATAAAGTACAGATAAAATAAATAAATAAATAAATAAATAAATAAATAAATAGTAGTAAAATATATTTTTTGGTACATTAGGGGAAATAAAAATACAAATACAAATACAAAAATTAACGAAAAATTAAGTTAATAATGATTGTTAGTCACGTGATATTACGTGCCAAAATCACATTATAAAATTGACGTCTTCTTTAGCAAAGTCTTCTTTAGCAAAGTAAGGACATTGTAAAAATCGTGTACTTGAATAAGGATACTACAAAATAAAACTTCAATTAAGATATTGCAAAAACATAATTTCTTTCAAGACCAAAATATAACTTTTGCCTATATATAAGCACTAGTGTTTGGCTTAAAAACATGACAATATATGATATATCCCATCCCAAATATAACCATGCTACTAAAAAATCTTCATCTCTCTTGAATCCATAACTTGCCACTCCCCCACTGCAATTATTTTTTTCTAAGAAGAAGAAATGAAATATTTCTTCATCTCCCTTACAACTGTTTCTGCGTATGGTACAACTTTCCGAGCAGAGTTGATTCACAATTTATACCAGGCTTAGCAGTTCAACCAATCCTATAAACCATGCAAGGTAATTACAGCTTAATTTACAGGATCCCTTATTTTTTTTCGCAGCGACAAGCCCTTCTGAGGCATGCACAATATCTTAAGGAAGTCGGGTTCTGCAAATTTAACTAGGAAATGGATGCGATGATATTGTCGCATCTCCATCCACGTCTTTGTCAACGACATATGCAATATTCTCGGGTTACTTGATTAACCACTGAATCTATACATATATGAATAGGGAATAAAGGGGTTAATTCCTGCCCCCCCCCCCCCAGGTTTGGTTTAGTCTCACATTCCCCCTCCTGTCAATTTTATTCACACAGATTATTTTTACCTCCAACTCTTATCAATGCAAAGTCCAAATACTAATTAGTCAATTTAAAATTTTAGGGGTAAAATAGTCATTTTGTTTAAATAAAGTTAACATAATGGGGAAAGTGAGATGAAACCAAACCTAAGGGGTGGCCAGTGAACTTAACCCGGGATGTTGTTTACCGAGGCAATATAAGATCATGCTAAGCTGAGTTGATAAGGCTGGAGGGCTCGTGTACGTGGTCCAGGAAGCTGTTTCAGAAGCTTGATTAGCTCGTAAGTTCTTGTGTCACGTCCAGAATAGAGGCAAAGATCAAGTGGGGTTAAACGGTCCTGAGAAAGGAAAAAAGAAAAGAAAAATAATCAGAAATTATAGTGACAAACAAGCCTCTGCCGCAGTATAAATCCAAGAAGCCCAATCATCATTCAAGTGTCGAATCTTAAATGATTTTGGTAGTTCAACTCTTTTCCGGAGTACTCCCTCCGTCCCAGCCCACTTAGGATTTTTTGAAATGGCACGGGGATTAAGGAAAAGGTAAATGTTGTGAGTGTAATTTAAAAATAGGAGAGAGAATGAGTGGAGGGAATAGTAAATTATAATGGTGTTGTGAGTATTAAAATAATGTAGGAGAGAGAATGAGTGGAGAGAATAGTGATTTAAGGTTTCCATTTTGGGCCGTCCTAAGTCGGGTGGGACGCCCAAAATGGCAAAAAGTCCTAAGTCGGCCGGGACGGAGGGAGTATATTTTTATCCAGCTTGAGCAGAATTTCCGAGCCAGGAAACCAATGTTTGAGCTCAACTTGATTGCCTCACTAAACGAGCTAGAATGCAGCGAATCGGGTATTGTAAAGCCTTAGTCCAAAATGTAATATGTACATAATAAGAAAATACATAATCACTCCGTCCCGTATACCATTACACTTTGTGTTTGGGTATGGAGATAAAAATAAAATAAAAAAGCAAGTGGGGCAAGTGTTGTAAGTAATAAAAGTGAGGTAGGAGAGAGAAGGTGTGGTAGGGTATAGTAAATGGATAGTTGTTGGGAGTATGCAAATAAGTTTCATTAATAAAGAAGTATTAAAAGATGTCCATTCTTGGAAAGTGTAATGGTATACGGTCCTGGGCCACTCCCCTTTCTGTCAATTGATTTTGAGATGGAACCTTAGACTTTAAAATGTGGGACAAAGGGAGTATGTTGTAGGAGTAGATGTGATTATTTGGACCAAGTTGGGCTCCCTTATACCTCAACCCTACATAATAGTACTTCCTCCGTCCTTTATATTGGCCACCAGACGATCTCTCAGTTTAAGATATCATAATTAGGTATGGCAACGGGTCGGGTCGGATCCCCGATCCGAATCTTAATTTTGCCGATTTGAACCCGATTCGACCCGAAAACTTAAAATCACGCGACCGACCCGATCCGACCCAAATTATACTAAAAGTCTATTTTTTTTTACCTCAAATATGATCGAGTAAAATTTATTTTTAAACACAATGTTTAATATTTCATAGAAAATAGTTCAAAATCTCACTTACAAACACAAATAAAGAAATAAAATTTAGGAAAATGTTAAATATATTTTATTTATCTTTTAGATTAACCTTTTATTTAGAATACGTGTCGGGTTTCGGTTGAGTCGATATGGTTCGGGTCGGGTTGTTTTTCGGTCGGATCATCGACGCGATCCGAACCCGGCCGGATTTTAAGAATTGCAAACCAAACCCTAATTTTTCGGATCGAATCGCCTTCGATTCGGATCAGGTTCGGTCAAATTGTCATGCCTAATCATAATGAACACAATGTTTAATTATAACATTTTCATTTATACCCTTCTTTTAAGTGTGAGAATTACATTACTAAATCAAGAAAGAATACCAAAAGTCACCTTAGATATGGGTATAGTGGGAAAATATGCCATTAATATGTATTGATTTAGTAAGTGGCCAAAAATAAAGGGGCAACTAGAAGTTGAAATGTGACCAATATAAATGGGATGGAAGAAATATTCGTGTTCACCAGAGCCAAGCATACTTGAATCAAGCTTCAATCCAACATAGCTCAAGCGGGCCCGGCTTATTTAACAGCCCTATTTAGAAGCCTAGTGTGGAACTCCAGCATCCACAAATCGCAACGTGATATAACTAGCTTCATGTTGGAGTAATGCAATACATTGAGATTGAGGTAATGCAATATAACTAACTTAACTTGCAAATAATGAAGGGAAAAAGCAACAACGCCTCTCAATGACTTAGTGATAAAATCCAAGTTTTACCCAAAAAAAAATCCAAAACAGCAAAGCATAAATATTCCTTGAAAATTATGAGATGGAATGCACATGCGTAAATATTAGGAGAGAATATAGTGCACATCAGAAGAGAGTACAAAGGGTCAATGGTGAGATTTACTTGGTTTTTTAAAGTCTTGTCAGCTCCCTTGATAAGCAAAAGCCTCACTATATCACTTCTGCGAGATTGGACAGCTAGATGCAATGGGGTCCACCCATCCTGCAAATAGCAGTCAAGTGTATGCTTGAATGATAATGATTATGAGATAGAGAACATAAAAGATGAAAATAGAGAAGTGTGAGCTTACATTGTCTGGCAGATTTATATCCACATTATATAACAGAAGGATTTTTATCATTGGACTTGATGCAGTGCGAACAGCATAATGCATCAATGTAGCTCCCTCCTGTCCGGGAAAAAAACATATTTAGTACTAAATGAAAGCTGCATACTAGTAGTATTTTAATAGTAACGTCAAAACATGCACCCAAATATCTCAGCTGAAAATACTTATGTACGCCCTAACATCTTAGTAGAATCTGAAGAAAATGAAAATTTCTAGCAAGGTGAAAAAGAGAGTGCCACAGCGAAAAAGAGAGTAGAACATTTATGTCTTCTTGTATATCTCAACTCCAATATCCAAAAATCAGCAATCCAACGAAAGGTACAAAACAGGAAAAGTAAAGAGTTCCAATTGTCCGAGTATGAAATATGAAAACTGGAGAGAATAGTGTGTGCAAGCCCAAATTGAGCAGTATCCAAGATGATGGCAAGGTCAATAACAAGTAACCACATAAATTCTAAAGAAAGGAAATTGGACCAAAAATCTACTCCCTCCGTCCCAAAATGAATGTCCAAAAACAGGCAATGCATTACATCTAAGTTAAGCAGATAGATTGGCATGCAATCAATTACATCCTCCATAACATAACAGGTGGTGTGCTTTCATTTTTGGTCCATCTCAAAATAAGTATCGCATGTACAAACAAGTAAAGGACATTCCTTTAATCGTTTGAAAAGTCAACTTATTATGGGACCGCGGGAGTACTACAATATATACATATATATAAACACGAACATATATATTTCTTCGTCCCATAATAAGTGTTACTAAAATTAAAATTGATTGCACGGGAATTAAGGAAAAAGTAAGGTGTTGTGAGTATGAAAAGTAAAGTAAGAGAGAGAAAGTGAGGTACGAAATAGTAAGTGGATTGTTGTTGTGAGTGTGGCAAGTAGGTCCTATTGACATTTTGGGATAGTAACATTTGTTATCGGACGCCCAAGAGGGAAATAAGTAACATTTGTTATTGGACGGCGGGAGTATATATATATATATATATATATGTATATATATATATATACATATATATATATATATATACACACCCATCAGATTTCCTAATTCTATTTAGCAAGTGATACTCACTCTATCACGAACAAATGGGTTAGCTGACTCTCGCAATAGATAATTAAAGATAGCTTGTTTTTTGCTAAGAACTGCTTTGTGAAGTGCTGTCAATCCATCCTGCAAAAGACAAGTTTTCAAACCACTAATTATTAACCATAACCAATAACGTGATCATGCAAATTTTCATCATTTCACTAGACAATTAGGAAGATAAGGGTCCTAAATGATAGGAAGGTAAATAAAATAAACAAAGGCCTAAAGTATGAAAAGGAGATCCAACAACAACAACAACCACTTTCCATTTACCTTGTCCAAGGCGTTAATATCTACATTGTGCTTTAACAAAGCATCAACAAGGTAAAACTCTCCTGCTGAAGCAGCAGTGTGAAGTGGATGCCACTTGCCCTGTAAGCAGTTATAAGAACAAAGTGAAGATGTAATAATTTCACCCTAATGAACACCAAACTAAATTCAATTAATATGAACCATTAATCATATCATATTTAAGAATATTTGACTACCAGGAATCAGGATCACAAAAATAAAGCAATTCGATTAACCACTCTTAAAGGAAACATATGAAACTTACTGTGGTGGCAGTTGCCAAATCAGGAACCCGCTTATTCATTAGTTCCTTCTCCTCCTTTGTGAACAACTTATTACGAGCGCCTACCCATTTGGGGAATAAGAGGATAAGATAACGAATTCCAGGTATCAAAAACTTTATATACTCCCTCCGTCCCAGAATAAATGTCGCAGTTGACTCGTCAACGTTTTTAAGGGAGGTGCTTTACTAACTTGTACAATGCTAAATTGCACTAAGTTACTTTCCTACTGGAATGCGACATCTATTTTGGGACGAACCAAAATGGAAAGTGCGACATTTATTCTGGGACAACTAAGAAACAATATTTAACAACTCCTAAACTTTAACACAAAAAGAATATAATCAATAATTTGATCTCCGCATATTTTATAGATAAAAAGATCCAAGGACAACAAGACATGTGCAAGTGTCACAATTATGTTGGGAACCAGTACAATTTATCAAATATCCAACGGCTCCACCCAGCCAATAATGCAAGTGAACTCGATCTTTAACAAGACCATAAAAAATTCTCAACGATTGACTTTCAAACATGAAAGAAAGTCAGGAAATCCAAATAGAGATAATAATAATCAAAACAAAAAATAGAAAGCAGTGTTCTCTGGTTCGAAGCTTGAATATCTCAGTCTTCACATTCATTCCAGGTAGTTACTCTTTTCTCTAAGAACGGGCCCGTCTCAATAATTATAGGGACAATGTACTAAATGTATAATAAGGAATTTACACAAATAACGATATAATTTCTCCGTCCCACTAAAAGTTGCACTTTTGTTTTAGACACGAATATTAAGAAAAAGTGTAAATAGTGTAAGTTTTATGAGTATGAAAAGTGAGGTAGAAATAAGAAAGTGGAGTAAAGAGCATAACTTTTGTGAGACGGAGCGAGTATAATATATACGTACTTTTATAAAACGATTCATTCAATTTCACATGCTATAAAAATTCAATTTCGCATGCTATAAAAATTCAATTTCGCAGGCAGTTAAGTTCAAAATCACAATAATAGTACGTTTTTAATATTAGAAACTTTACATGTGACTATATGAGGGGGTCAAATTTTATTTTTCATGGGATCAAAACAATAATTTTTAAAAGAAAAAAGGACTAAAATGACAAAAAATACATCCATAGGGGGCCTTTGGAATTCTGGGGCCCTATGCAAAGGCACTCTTTGCACATGCCCATCACCGGCCCTGCCTAAGAATCGTCGGAACCAAGTTCACCCATACGTGAGGGAGGAGCAAAAACCAACAAGAAACTGTTTATTATTGAATTTTGATGTCCCACGGGCAAGAATTGCCCCAGTTGACTTGGGAACACGAACTTTTTGGTATTTCTATTTCGTCAGATGATACTTCCCAATAGGAAGATCAGAAAGTAGGAATTAATGGTTATAGCCAGGGCCGGCGCCATGCCTTGGTATAGGGGGGCAATTGCCCCCTTTTACTTTTCAAAATGTAACAAATTAGTAATAGTAAAAAAGGGAAAAACTTCATTTTTATTCATCGTACTTTGGGGCGTGTTTCATTTTTGCCATCGAACTTTATTTTTTTCATTTTTACCATCGTACTACAAACAATGTTGTCATTTTATACCCAAAATTGTTATTCAAAACCAAATTTATTTCATTTTTACCATCGTACTACAAACAATATTGTCATTTTTAATCCAAATTTGTTATAAAATGACACCATTGTTTGAAATACGATGGTAAAAATGAAAAAAAAAAGTTTGATGATAAAAGTGAAACACATCTCAAAGTACGATGGACAAAAATGAACGTTTTCCCAAAAATAACATTTTCACAATGAAAATTTGTATTTTGCACCCCCTTGGATAAAAAAAAAAAAAACACACAAAGTTATACTTTTGCCCCCATTTGAATTAAATTTAGGTATCACATCATAATATTCTATAACAAAAATAATCCAGCCCCCGTTTCACAATAATTCTGGCTCCGTCACTGGCAATAGCTACGGGCCTGCAGCTTCTAGGCTTGGATAAGGAAATGGAAATCTGTTCACATAGCCAAAAGAAAGTTGAATCTAAATATCTCCCAGTGAACTTTCTCTCTGAGTGAGTGGAATTCCACTGGCACTTGGAAGGGGAAAAAAAGGACAAAAGGCTGGATGGATTCAATTGTAAAATAAAACAGACAAGGTATATCCCACTAATAATATTGTCTCCAATTCACCTTGGAAATGGGATCCGAGATTTCTAATAAGAGAGGCTGAAAGGAGCTACATATGCACCTTATTCAGTAGTTGCATTGCCATGTGCACTACCATATTAGATGTGATATCTGGAGCTATTGAATATAAATAATTTACATTTTATACTTGCTAACACATCTAAATTAATCCTTACAAGAATAGTAGAATCTCAACCCAATGTATGGGTTATACAAATGGTAAATTGGGTAAAGCTTAGAAATTTCAACATTGGCTCATTAA
Organism: Adenophora triphylla var. japonica; assembly: GCA_022495995.1. Lineage (NCBI taxonomy): Eukaryota > Viridiplantae > Streptophyta > Magnoliopsida > Asterales > Campanulaceae > Adenophora > Adenophora triphylla. The sequence goes on from JAFEMH010000847.1 coordinate 598,892, forward strand.
AACTTTAACAAGCTTAGTCAAGCTAAAACTTGTGCAAACACAAGCAACCTATGTTCACGAGCTGGTCTTTTACCTTAAACTTTAAGTTGTAGTCTACTGAGTTCGAAAGGTTAGTATGCAGCTAACAACACAAAAATAGCAACCATAAAGTAATATTTCGGTTTTATGTATCCTTGCATATCGCCCAAGCTGTTTCGTTCATTCCATTGAGCCTAAAACTTATTTTTGTTCGAAATTTTCAAGACCACTAATTACATTTATCTTCCCTATAAACAAAATCAAACCCCCAAGCAATGGCAAAACCCATATAACCAACACAAGTTCAATAAACAATTAAACATACATAAGAAAAGGCTTAACAACTAATTCAAAACTAATACTCCATACCATTGAGTAAACATACCTTCTGGTTTCTTGGCAGCCTCAGGATCATACCTCCCACTATTCAAAAATTCTGAAATATCGTCCAAACTCGCCCCATAAACCGCCAACTTAGGGTTTTTCGGCGCTACTCTGCCACTCTCCATCCCACCGCCACCATCGTCACCATCACTATCACTACCCCCACTATCCTTTTCAACCTTCTCCTCAACTACAAAACTCGGATTATCCAAAACAAGCGGCTTCAATTCCGCCAACTTCATAGTCCTATATTCGTCCGCACTCATCCCAATCGGCCTCAACCCTTCCCACCTCCTATTCACCCTCTTCCCAAACTCCAACGCTTGCCTCATTTTCCGCCTTTCCTTCTTCGTAACATTGATTTCCGCCTGCGCTTCCTTCCATTTCTCCGGAATCAAATTCTCCGGCTCAATTTCAATCACGTTCCCGCCCCTCTGAACCGGCCTGCTAGTACTCGGAGCTGAAACCGGAGGTGAATTTAGGGCTTGGTTAAGATAAGGGTCTTCGAATATGCCTTCTTCGAAAACTAGACAGTCGCCGATGACTAACTCTTCTGCTTCGTCGTCGTCGACGCCGTTGTATTGTTGGTGGTGGAGAGAGAATTGGACGGCGGTGGCGGAGGAGGAGAGGGAAATTGGAGAGGGTTTTAGAGAGAGAATGTGAGGTTTATAGAGAGAAAGTTGGGTGGTGGGAAGGAGAGAGAAATTGAGTAGAGCTGGAAGTGACATTGTTTCAATGGAAGCTCTGCAGTTAGCGAATTGGGCTTCTATATCATTTCTTTACTTCCCTTACCCAAAATGAGTACTCACTCCTTCCCACGTGAACGTGAGCATGGATCAAAATTTTTGGACACATAAATTAAAAAAAAAAATAAGAGAGATAAATAGTGGAAGAATGTGTATGTGAGTATGAAAAATTAAATATGAGAGAGAATGATTGAAAGGAATAGTAAATTGATTGGTGTTGTGAATGTAAAAGTAAAGTACGAGAAAAAATGAGGGAATGAAATAGTAAAAAAAATTTGTCATTTTGAACAGGTCACACTCATATAAAACGAATGAAAAAAGAAATAAGTCTACACTTACATAAAATGAGGGAGGGTGTATTGTATTATACTCTCTCCCTCCGTCACACTCTCAACATTCACAACTATGCACGAGGTTTAAGATTTAAGAAAAAGTGTACTCCCTCCATCTCGCTCAAAGTGACAAAGTTTTGATCTTGTACAAAAATTAAAAAAATAAGTGATTTAAAAAAGAGAAAAAGTGTACAGTGAAATAAATGTCGTGAGTATGAAAAGTAATGTAGAAAAAAAAAGTGAGATTAGTTAGTGGATAGTTATTGTGAGTATACAAGTGGATCCCACAAATAAAGAAGTAATAAAAAAAATCCATTTTTTGGGTTGTGCCTTTTCAAATGGGACAACCGAAAAGGAAATTTGTGTCTCTTCAGACGGGACAGAGAAAGTAATGAATTAGTAGGTGTTATCAGTATGAAAAAATGACGTACAAGAGAGAAATTGAGGTAGAAAATAATAATTGAATTATTATTTTGAATATAACATGTGGGTCTTATTAATAAAAAGTGATAAAATATTTCTGTTATATTAGTAAAATATTATTATTTTATAAAGTGTGTAGTTTGTAATGTAACGTTCAATTAGAAAAATGTGTAGTTTGAAGTGAGAAAGAGAGAGTATATTTCACTTGCCACCAGTTTTATTTAAAAAAAAAAAATCAATTACTATAAGTTAATATAACATACCAAATTTATTTTTGATAACTATATTTTTCTTTTTTAAATTACTTCACTCAACAAATCAATTAATTCATTGATTCTAATTAGTCCGTTACATTAATTTTCAATGCTATGATCCTATCGAAACGACTGTCAAAGCAGGTGTTGTAAGTAAAAATTTTGGATAAATCCTGTTACGGGTTTTTTCTAATTCGTTTGCTTGATTACAGTCAAGTTATTTAATATCGATGACGCCACAGATTTTGTGGTTTCACTCAAAACGGAGTAACTGGTTTTGTATAAGCTTAATACCTAGACAAATAATAAGCACCATTAGAAAATAAGCCGGCATTAATACCGGATTATACTCTCGGGTGTGATAGTAAGATTCCTGAGGAGTATTAACTGAGAAATAATATTTGGAATATATTAGTGTGTTTGTGTGCTAGGATTAGATAATGTGTCTACAAGGGAGAGTATTTATAGGAGAGAGAGAGAGAGAGAGAGAGAGAGAGAGAGAGGGGATCAGTTGTATTGATCTCAGTCCTTGAAAATATTTGTCTTGACCTATAATACGTCTTTACGCTTAATTGGATAGTACAATAAAGGGGAGAGGACTTTAAATGATGTCTTTGATTGAACGAGGATAAGGGGGCAGTCGACAGTTGTGCGGCACCTCAACGCGCGTGGTGGGCGTCTGAGCCTCCATTTAATGGGACAGTGACAGGCCAGCTGGTGTCAAAGCTCGTACGAAATTTTGTCCTACAAGCTTGATGGGAATCGGGAGTCTAATATGATACCGCGGTCAACACGAACTGTTGTAGAAGCCACGGTCTATAGATGTCACGTCATAGTTCGATTTGGACCTGAGTGATTCGGGGCTCGATCTGGAGGTTCGGGCTCATCAAATAATTTTTCCCCGTTTCACTTCACTTGATACTAAAAAATTTGACACAATAATTAAGAAGAAAGAATTAGTGAAAGCAGGTGTTGAAGTAGAAAAAATAAAGTAGGAGAGAGAATAAGTGAGAAAAATAGTAATTTGATTGTTGTGAGTATAAATTTTTTTTGTTTTAAGTAGTACTTCCTCTGTCCCAGACCAAGGGTTCTACTTTCCCTTTTGATCCGTCCCAGATCAAGAGTTCATTTCTATAAATGGCAAGTTTTTGAATATATTTATACCCTTATTATCTCCATATATTTACAAAAAAATCATTCATTATACCCTTATAATTTTAACATATTTACAAAAAAACCAATCATTAACTTACTATTCCTCCCACTCATTCTCTCTCCTATTAAAAAATCAATCATTAACTACTATTCCCTACCCCATATTACAAAAAGGACTTTTCTATTGTGTGTTCATCGGCACATGATAAGGATTAAAGATTCTCTTGTAATGTGTGTCAAATTAATACTTGACACACATTACAAGAGAATCTTTGAATAAATCTTTTAAAGATTCTCTTGTAATGTGTGCCAAGTATTAATTTGACACACATTACAAGAGAATCTTTAAAGATTTTCTTGTAATGTGTGTCAAGTATTAATTTGACACACATTACAAGAGAATCTTTAATCCTTATCATGTGCCCATGGGCACACAATAGAAAAGTCCTTACAAAAAAACCATTCATTATATCCTTATAAAGTTAACATATTTACAAAAAAAAACAATCATTAACTACTATTCCCTATCCCACATTTAACTTTTATTCATTTTTTAAAAAAAAAAATCTTAAGAAGCGTGAAATCCACCCCGACCACCCTTGATCTGGGACAAAGGGAGTACCAAATAAAGTGGACGAACTAAAATGAAAATAATACAAAATAAAGTGAGACGGAGGGAGTACTTTGTACAACATATATATGCTCAATTAGGTATACTTTGAGAGCC